>VWZK01011421.1:209541-332262 GCA_013396935.1 Baryphthengus martii | reverse complement strand
AGGAGGCGGCCAGACGGAAGCCCAACGCCTGGTGGGGGGCGGCGGCGGCCAGGAGACTAGCGGCGGCTCAGGGTGTGAGGGAGCCCGGGGACGGCGACGAGGAGGGAGGAGAAGAGGACGACGAAGAGGAGGAGGAGAGCGAGCAGCAGCGGTGGAAGAACCGGACCGTGAACGGTAACCGGCTCCTGTCTTACGGCGGCAACAGGGACAAGTACTCTGACTCGNAGGAGGCGGCCAGACGGAAGCCCAACGCCTGGTGGGGGGCGGCGGCGGCCAGGAGACTAGCGGCGGCTCAGGGTGTGAGGGAGCCCGGGGACGGCGACGAGGAGGGAGAAGAGGACGACGAAGAGGAGGAGGAGAGCGAGCAGCAGCGGTGGAAGAACCGGACCGTGAACGGTAACCGGCTCCTGTCTTACGGCGGCAACAGGGACAAGTACTCTGACTCGGAGGAGGAGGAGGAGGCGGCGGCGGCGGCTGGGACGAGGGCTAAGCAGCAGGTACCGAAGGAGGAGTCTGCAGTTCGCCGGCCCAGACGGAGCCTCAGCAAGTCTCCTGCTCCATTCATAACAAGCAAATGCGCTGCAACCGGCGCTGGCGTGATGGAGACGGGCCAAGAGAGGGCTGGCGGAGGCTGCGGTGCTGGTGTAGTCGTAACGAATGACAGGGCGGCGGAGGCGGCTGCTGCCGGGAGTCTAGACAGGGGCAGAAATCAGGAGCAGGCGGTGGCGGGGGGCGGAGGTGGATATGAAAATCTGGACTGTAGTCCTCCTAGCCCTAGATACCGCGCTGGCCTATCTAAGAAATCCTCTACAGTATTGCTGCTGCCACCGCCGCTCACGGACGTGGACAGCAGTACAATCACTGACCCTCCAGGCACCATTAGGAAAGCGACCAATAATCATGTACTTAGCAGTGCTGCTGGTAGCTATAATGTTGAATCCAGGATCTGTTCAGCTACTAATAGCCTTTCCCCGGGTGGAACCACCTCCTCCCTTAGACTCAACCACTCCAATCATACGGGTTCAAATCATACCTACCTGAAAAACACCTACAAGAAGAATCTCTCAGAGCCCGAGGAAGAGCTTCTCCAACAGTTCAAAAGAGAGGAGGTATCCACCACTGGAGGCTTCAGTGCACATTACCTGTCCATGTTCCTCTTAACTGCTGCATGCTTGTTCTTTCTGATACTGGGATTCACATACCTGAGAATGAGAGGTTCTGGAGTAGCTGAGGATGTGGGAGCCAACAGTAAGTATTAGGTGAAGGTTAAGAGCAGTTTCTTTCTGCAACTGGATATACAACTGTTAATTTACCTTTGCATTCCCAGGCATCCCTTTCTGAGCAGTTCTGGATTCCACCTTGGTATAATCTTTCTGCATAGGACGGAGCACAGAGAAATTGTCTTTCCTGAAGTGTATGCCTTGCAAGCTGGTATAATAAGCTTGCAAGACATCCTGACATTCCCTGCTGTAATTTGTTGGTACCTTGTTTTCCAGCATGTTTTCTTCACAAAGCAATTTTATTTGGGTGGTTTTTTTTTTTTTCAAGGTAGGGGATGTATGGTTAATAGAGAATTGACGAGGTAAGGCTTTATGCTAATCTCACAGGAGTAATCATGCACATTTAGATACCAGGGGTTCCTGCAGGGCTAAGATTTGACTGTAATTGTTTGGTAATAAAGCAGGTTGTCTTCATTTACGTGTACTGAGGCTTGAAAAGGATGCTAGATTGAGGTAATGTTACACACTGTGAGAAACTTTTTGTGGTGAATGCTGGATCTGTTGTGTATTGTTTTCTAACAACTGCTTGTTTTTCTTAATATAGTTCAGAGTATGTTTATACATGAAATATAGTTACGCTTTAGTTTGAATTTCAGACCGTTTTTTTTTTTAAATCCTGATTTACTCGGGAGCTTCTGTAATATGTGAAAACAACTTCTTGGAAAGGATTTAGAGTCTACCATTTTCTCTTCACGAAAATGGAAATGTACCACCTAAGGGTGGTGATTCATGCTAATTCAATCCTTGGCTGCTCTGAAATGGACAGTGGAGGTTTAAACATCAGAAAGAAACATCATGCCCTTGCTGTCGTAATTTCTCATCAGGAGCATCAAAAATTATGCAAAAAGATAGTTTGGGGACCTGAGAGGATTAGAAGGTCCTTGGGGACTTGTGGTTTTTTCTTGAAATGATTGTGGAAGGCATGTGGGTTGTATGCATGTGCATACATTTCTTTGTATAAATAGTAGAGGATTTATATACTCCTGTGTGGGCACATACACAGTGCCTTGTAAGGCGCGATCCCACTGTTAGATTGGGATCTGCTGGATGTTACAGTGTGCAAATAACAGTGTGGCCTGTTTGTTTTTTTTCTTAAATTTTTTTTCTCCCTGTCAAATGTTACTCATTACATCATGGTAGCAGAATGGTACTTAATTCTGTTTTGCACTCTTTGGGGTGGAGAGTAAAGGATTTAGTGTTTAGGAAGGACAGTAGCAGCAAGGACTTAGGCATTTGCAGTGGTTTCTTTGCTGTCCACGTGGCTCTTAACTACTGTTCAGTCGCTTTTTTTGCGAGGAGGGGGGAAGGCTGTGAACATATGCAGGTGAGCTAAAATTAGACACAGTATAATGTGACTGGTGGGACTGCTCCTATTCTGTGGTTAATTTCTGATCATAACTGCTAGACATATTCCTCAGATTTTCTTAGTGATAAGATGTGTAATTCTACTAAAATGTATTAGATTTTTTTTTTCTAATCTTGAAATTTGATTTTAATAGAGGAAGTCTGTCAACCTACTGGGGTAAACTTTCTGACTGTGAAATTCAGTGATTGAGTTCAAAGTCGCCTGCCATGCTGATTGATAAAGCTGAATGTCTCAGCTGTACAGATAACAGTAATACTGTGAAAAGAAATCCACTCACAACATTATGTCTTGAATATGTGAATTTTCCTATAGAGCATGTGGGATCACTGTGTTGAGTGTACTGCTCCTAAAGTTAGCTCACCTAGAACTGATAAATAGGGAAGAATGTTCTTTTCTGCCCTGGTAGTCAGGTTAGGCTGCCCAGCCAGTGGTCTGGTCGCCCACTGTTGCTTGGTAGTTCAATTAGGCTGGTTCTTGGCCTGTTACTATTTGTTCTCTTTTTCAGTGAAACTCTTACAAGTGGATTTCCTGAAGAATTGTTCTGACAGTGGCACTCACATTTCATCTCTCCTCCTTCCTCAGTGCCCTGGGCTTTGCAACGTAACAAATGGGAGCAGGGGGAGTAGGGCCCATTGAAAAGAGCAGACAGCAGATTTTGTGGCTAGCTCCTTTGACAGGAAGAGGAGCAGGCTGCTGCTTTTATGTAATGTGAGAACAAGCAGGGAATTGCTTACAACGTGCTCACTAAATTCTTACTTTTCAAAAGGGCATATGCAGTGAAAATATGGTAGATCTGCAGAACAGGCAAGAATGGACAAGACAGGCCAATAACAACTGATTTCTACTGGGTAGTGAAAGGATCCTGTTTCCTATTATACTTCCCTAAGCTTAAATATCATCTGAGTGAGTCCTTTGGATTTTATGCTTGTGTGGGTGTATTGTCTGGGTTTTTTTATGAAAACAGAACTGTTTCATATATTTTTATTGGAAATAATAGTGTATCTCAAGAAGGTACTTTTCAGTTAAGTAATTGGATAATGAGTTTTTTCTTTTTCATGGCTGTAGGTAAGATTCTGTTGTCTGAGAGTGATTTGATTGTGAAAAACTCAGTTACTTTCAACTTCAAACTCTATTATAAAAGGATTTACCATTCAGTGGAATTGCACTATACCCGTCTCCATAATTATAGTTACTGTGAGAAAACAAAAAAGGCAGTTATTTGTGTATTTGGGTGGCTTCTTTGCAGGGTGTGATGCACGATGAGCTTAATGTTGGTTGTCGTAATTGTTGATTACCTAAAACGAAATTAAATCAAAATAAAGTGATATCGTGTGTGTGACATTGAAAAATATTTATCATCAAGTACACCCAGGATGAGCATTTACAGTATTTGTCAGGCTCTAATCTGAGAACAAAAGGAGGTGTGTGTTATAGAGGGGCAGGACTTAAATTCAACTCTGATATCTAGTTTAGGCCAGGTAAAATAATATATCTGAGAAGTGGTCAGCAGAAAACTTCTGAAGATGATTGTCACTTGTAGCAGAGTAATGTTCACATATTTTCTTATTCAGAGCTCTGAAATAGCTCTAAAGTGCTTTAGTATTTTTCTTCACATGCAGCTTAAAATGCTCAGAGACAAATCAGAATTGGGTTAATTCTTCCTTAAGTAATACCTACATATGATAAGGTTTTTATGCATTTTGCTGTCTAAAATGCAGGTAAATATCTATGGGCCTTTTCTGATAGCATTTTAAACCATCGAAATTAATCTTAAACCACTGAAATTAAACAACTCTTTAAGCTTACATAAAAGACCAAGTAATGCATATGCACATATTGTGCTTGCTGTCTCTGGCAAGTGGTGTATGTGAAAAGAAAGGTGAGTTTGGCCTCGGTGCTGGTAACCTCATTTGTGATTCTTGCTGTAGAGCGTATTTTGCTTGCACTTGCCTTCAGAATATCCTGGAGTTATATCAGCTTCTTGCCAAGACAGCACAGTATTTTAACAGGAAAATTATAGATTTTACCTTTGTCTACTTCCTAGGGTTCTTCAGACTCTGAAGAATTGGGTATCTCTTCCAACTTTTTTAGTTTTGTCTTGTGATGTTACTCTGAGCACCTCAACTGGCTGCTCCTGGAAGTTAGTTCTAAAGTTATGTTTCATGGGAAGCTGATGATGATACCAGATCAGTAGACGTTGTTTTCAGGTCTGTTTTACTTTGTGAAAGATGAAGGCATTAGTACAGGTGCTATTTAAGGTTGTAATCTGAAATAGGTTCCATTTAGGTTAGTCTCACTGTTTCTGCTCCAGTACTTTGCCTGGGGAGTAGATGATCTGGCAAAAAAATTCAAGATTTTTTTTTTTTAATTATTTTTATTAAAACTTTCAGGTAGGTCTTGTTTCAAATCTGTTCTTATTAGGAGAGGCTTTTGAAAGTGCCATCTTTTGCTAGTAGTTTTGATACTTGATACTTTCTATGATACTTGTTACAAAACAACTGCTAGGAGGATAATCCTTACTATATTTGCTACAACTTGTGTTTTTGAAGTGTTAATTCAGGAGACTTTCAGCAGTTGCATATATTGCAAGTGGAAGCTTATGCAAATCACAATTCTAAGAGTTTAATTCTATTCCATTGATGCTCCTTTGTTCTCAGCTTCTCAATCTCTCAGGTGTTAAAACTTCTGTGAAATTCTATGCAGGGAATTTCCATTGTTAAGAAGTTAGACTTGCTATATAAAAGACTGTTAAGCTCACAGGCCTGCAAATGACTATTAAAGTGCTGTGGTATTTCACAGATAACTGTTACAAATCTGCTTGCTTTCTAAGATCAACTTCTCAGAAGAATCTATCTTCTTGACAGTGTTGGCTTCAATGGAAGAAAATAATTTAAAAAAAAAAAAAATACTTAGAGAAGGTAGTAAAGGGAGGAAGCAAAATTAAAGGGTTTGGGGAGTTCCTGTGTTGTGTGGCTGTTCGTGTTGCTTGTGCTTTGCAAGCGATACTCTGATTTATTTAAGGGACGGCTTTTTCTATTGACATTTTACCATATAGTGCTCTGTTTTACTTTCTGGATATTACTTTAACCTCAAGTTAGCAAGTATTTCTCTTGTAGGTGGTACAAAAGAAAATCCTGATGTACATCTTAGAGTAATCTCTTTTGTAGCTAATCTTGCTTCTGTGGTTTGAGTTTGGGATGAAGATCAGTAGATCAAAAAAACCCTTGACTGTCTTCATAAGGTAGATCCAGGTGGAATAGATAAATTTCCGTAGCATTTTTGAAATTTTTAAACTCTAGTCTTCTCTGCAGTATATCAGAAATAACTCTTAAAAATGCAAGATAAAATTGACCAAGTCTTGTACCCAGGAAAGTCCAAATCCCATTTTTAAGGAGATAGCAATGTTTGATACTTTGTTCAGAATATTTAGAACTAACTTACTTGACATTCTTACCATACATGTGCTGCTGCTTGCAGATGCACAGGAAACCTTCCCTACAACGTGGCTTTATTCTCACTATGACATTTTTCCAGTGTTACTGTTGTAGGCTATGCATTTTTGTGAAGTAAGTCATGGGAAGTAAGAACTAAAATTGCTCTCCTAGGGAACAGGTATGCAGAAGAGCTCTAGCAGGATCTGCTTCACTAGGTATCAAAAATTAATCACAAGTTTGCATTCCATTCCATAGTACATGATAGTTTTCTCAAAAGAAAATTTGATTTACGATGTGAGAAGATTAAGGATGATCTAGGATGTGAAAGCAGATTTGAGTGCAACTTTTCCATGTTGATACACCATTGCAGGCTAGAAAGGAGAGTGGAAAAGCAAACAGGACACCTGTATGTTTTTTCTGTTAAGAACCTCTGCCAACTCTTAATAGTTTTCTTCAACTACAATGCAGACTTCTTTCTGCATAGGACAGATGCATACAGCAATAATGGATGGAGTGGAAATATTTTAAGGAAGAGCCTGCAGTACCCAAGGTCTTAAATTTAGCATTGTAGGAGCCCCACTTTATACTGTTTCATAATCTTTAAATATCCCAGTATGAAAGGACAATCAGACCTGCAGTCTTTCTATTCCTAGGGACCAATTGTGTTTCTAAAAAATCGTGTGTATTTAACTTCTGTTGACGTCTGTGTTTCATCTGGGAGTAGTAGGTCGCAAAACTTTGGCTTGATTCTTAACTCCAGCAGGATTGCTGGAGTTGTACTGAACTGATCCCTGTCATCCTTTTAGACTTGTGCTTCAGAAATAGTCTGAATGTGTGAACAGGCCAGAGTTACTCTTTGAGAAAGTTGTTTGGTCACCTAACAAAAAAACTCAGGCAAGTAAATTAAGCAAGTACATCAGTTTTGGTTGGTGAAAGTGCTGTTCCAATGCTGTGGAGAAGCACAGCATCTGCTGTAGTCATGAGACGTTCATTCCTTGCACCTTTAAAATTCTTGTGGCTATTTGTATTCTCAGTAAAATTAGTTGTTTGTTGTGACTTGTGGTAGGTTGAGGGGAGGAAGTTGACTGATGAAGGTATTTTGGAATCAAGGCCTATTAAGAAGAAAAAAGTGATTTTTCAAGGGATTTGAATGCTTGCTAAGAGCTTGCTCTTCCTTTCTTGGCTCCTGCTGTTACTGCTGATAGGTTTAAAGTTGTGGGAGAAGGTGGCAACGCCTTTGCTGCGATTATAATAAATGAGGAGATGGTGTAACTCTGCCACTGATCAAAGTAAGTTTGATGGCTTCTGTCCACTGAGGAATTCTGATTTAGAAAGACTTAGAAAAGGCTAAGGGTTGCTGATGAAAAGAAGTGTACTGATGGATACAAGGATAGGTAGAAGAGCCACTGCACAACTTAAAGCTGATATTGTATGGGTTCGTTCTGTGTAGAAGGTTTGCCCCAGTTTATAATGTCTGATGTTGAGTCCTACTGTGCTGTACTTCCCCCAATGCTGTTTAGTGATGTTTCTCTGTTCTGCTGTGTGTTTACAGTCTGTTGTGGAGTGTGAGAGGTTAAGGAGTAAGCGAGTGTGGATGCCTACTAAATATGAAACAGGCAAACGTGGTGTTCTTGGGCCTTGTTTGGAGGAGATGTGGTGTTCTGTCTGGTGTTTTGCAGAGATCAATTATTTTTACAAAGTAAAGGATCAAATCTTCTGCTTGCTGAGGGTTGTATTGTAACACTGGTATTTTGAATAAAGCTGCCTTTTTAGAGTCTTAAATATCTTTTGATACTTTAAGTGAACTGTGAGTGGCAAACAGAATTGGTATAGAAGGCTGTTTACCGTGGGGAGAAGAAGAGGTGGGGACTTAAAGAGAGGTTTGATGTTGAATTAAAGCTGACTAAGTCGTCTATATTGAATTCTAGTAATACTGTGCTAGGTAAGTCAGAAATAGGTCTGTTAGTAAATGGAGGATGGTAGACTAATTCCTAGGCCAGTTTTTCTGTGTCTTGGAGAAGGCTATTTACTTACAGTTGGAACATGGCTTGTTAGAAAATAATTGCTTTCTAGACATACCAAGACTTCCTTCCTACTACCTTGATTCGCTTAAGTCTTAATACAGGGTTTATACACAGGTGACATCCCCTTAACGTTTTCTTTCTTGAAAAAGTACCAAAACTTTTATACTTGGACTCATGGCATCTTGGGTAAATGCAGCATCAGCCTGTCCCTGCTCAGCAGTTGACTGAACAAAACTTTTATCACGAGAGAACTGCTGGACTGAGTTGGGTAAATGTAGAGTTACTCCAGACTACATTTGAAAGCTGCATCTAGATGTTAATTTTCCTTTTGTCCACAGAAGAGTGTTTCTTTGAAGGCCAGTTAAATCTCTCAGTTGCTTTTTGGAGAAGCCTCGGACTGTCCATTGTCTTCATAACTCCTTAGGTTAGCTTTGGCTGCATACCAAAGCCACTCACCTTAATCATCTGTCTCCTCAATACTCATCATCTCACTATGTAGTTACACAATAAAGCATTCCACAGCACACTCCCTCAGTTGTACTTATACCAGTGTCTGTTCAGTGTTACCAGGCTTCACAACACAAGCCCCTTGTGTCCGATATTCCCAAATCTCACTGCACAACTTGATCAGAAGGATTTTTATCTGAATGTGTATCTAAATTGTTGGTTGTCAAGAACAAAAGTCTAGCCTGAACTAATCTGAAACCTGGCAATAGATATTGAGCAATGGAGTGTGTACTGTGAGTGAGAGATTTCAAATATCAAAAGGTAGATGTGTGATTTTTTTATTATTATTTTTTAAAAAAATTGTTTGTTTTGTTTGTTTTTTTTAATTACCAGGATATTTTCTAGGAAATAAAACATTCATTGTGAAATTTTCTGTTCATCTCTGGCATTTGACCTATATATAAGAGTTTAGTGGGCTGTTTGTTCTTTTTCAGGTGTCGTGCTTCAGACAACCAAAGAGGGTATTTGTTAGCTTTGTTGAGTGACAGACTGGTGGTACATGTGTGACAAACCCCTGAGAGGCCTCTTTCATGCTATGGAAATCCACAGTCAAATTGAATTATTGGGGAAGGGCCAGTCTGGCAGCCTTGCTTGGGCTGTTCCTCATTCTTGCAGATTCCTTGGAAATAGTTTACTGTTACTTTGTAAATAAGAGAAAGTGATTTATGAAATTCCTTGGTGGGATCTTGAAAAGGCGAGGAGAGTATGATGTCAGGTTCATCCTAGTCTGTTGCTGTATTGGCTTCCACCTAATGTAAGATCCAAGGAAGCTTTTGGCCGTGAGAGATACAGTGTATTTCAAGGAAAAAGCTGAAAACATGCTACTTTTTTTTTTTCTCCAAGGGAAGTTTATGCTGTTTTGGGAACACTTTGCCTAGGTGACAAAATGAGATTAGAGATGCAGATTTCCTTCAGGAGAAGGAATTAGTCTCACTGCTTATTTTGTTTTTTTTTTCTCTTGTCTGTAAACATGTGAAGTACTAATTATGCAAAAGCAGGTTTGGATAAAGATGTTCCTAAATCACTGTGGGGAATAGAGAATCTGAGCTGTACCTAAAGGATATGTTCATATTTGGATACTTTATATTTTGTATATAATGGCAAACACATGTTCATTTTGATATAAACTCAGAAAGAAATAAAATGGAGTGTTGAGAGCATGTGAAAGGGCCATACTGTTGAACTGTATGTGCAGTGTTCTCTGAGCTAGTACTACTTCATTTCTTATTGAAAAGCAGAAATACCAGCCTTTTAAATATTCCTGAGAGCTCATTCATTCAGAATTTATATATGCAGTCTGATTTGGTGATACTAGGTGTATTATGACCAGTGTCTCTAATTTTGACTTCCATCAAGGGTGGTATACTCCATGCAGAAGCACTGTAGAAAATTTTTAAGCTTTTTTGACATTGAGCACTGATGTGCCTGTGTACTTTGGAATTGGACAATGGAGTGGCTAGTGTATTTTTTGATTTATAACTTTACATACTGTTTTTTTTTCTCTTGACCTTCAACTAAAGATGCTGATTATGAACGAACAACAAAAATGTGCAGACTGAGTACAAGTGCACACTAAGGTGGGGAAGGGGAAGAGAGATGTTAAATCCAGACTTATTTTATTCTGCTGTATAGGATGCATAGTATTAAAGTCATTTCTTTGGAAGGAGAGTAAATCACATAAAAGTAGCAGCTCTAGGAAGGAGCTGTCCTGGTGATTTGAGAACCAAAGGCTGACAAGACCTGCTTATCCCTTCTCTAAGGGAATGAATGAGCATGTGATGTTCTTTGCCATTCAGGAGGTAGGAATGTACTGAGCTTCTTATACAAACCTTGGAGTCAGAGTACTAGCTATATATATGGTCAGCTTAAGCATGAGATAAACGGTTTGAGGAGGGAGAGTTAAGATCTTGTTTTGTTAACTTTGTTTTCTGGTTTAAGCACCTAGCCTTGTACTACTATGGAGTGACTTACTACAGAGTTCTCACATATCTGCAAATAGCCAGGGGTGTGGTAAGGTTTTTTTGTCCCCAGTGTTTGAGATATCAGTAAGAGTCACTTGTTTTTTCTTTCCGTCTTCTGTTGTTTTTTTTTTTTCCTGTTTCTGTATGGCAGATGAGTTTCTTGCCAAGATAGGCTCTTTCTCCTCTCTAAATCCACTAGGCTTAGGAGAATCTCACACAGTACTACTGGAAGATTCATCACTTTAATCCATGTAACCCTTTTAATAGGCATAACCTCTTCAATTAATAAATGATTATGATAACAATACTGGATATCTCAGTTCAAGCAGACCTTTCAGCTGAGTGTGGGAGCCAATAGCTAGACATATATATATGAGGGTAATGGTGTGTGGTAGTCCAGTTGTTCCCTTCAGATGATGATTTTTATGTAAACCAGCCAGTTTATGCTGTCAGACAAATGCAGCTGGTACGGTAGGCAGCCTGCAAGGTTTGCCAACTCTTTAGAGTCTTAGTCCAGCTGAGTAAAAATGGAAATTACTGCATCTTGCCTACTTTTATTCATTTCCAGTCAAGTGGTGCTGTGTCTTGAATTACTGCTGAGCTCATCCTGGTTTTGAGCTTGGAAAACTTGCACTTCAAACTACTTAAAGATAGGCAGTTTTCCTCCTTCTGTGCAGCTAATAAGGCTACTTCTGGTAAGCTGATTGCTGCTTCCTCTGTGAAAGCTCATTTTATGTCATGACAAGAGACCTGCTAGCAGCTACTTCTGTGTGTCCTGCATGGAGTAAGCTCTTTTTTCTTCCTAGGATTCACTGGGGCACCTGTTTTCAGCCTTACCACCGTGTTCAGCGTGCAGTGGTAGACCAATGTGTGCTAAATGGTTAAAAGGACAGAGGCACAGCAGAAATCCCTACATCATCTTTATCTTGACTTTGTTAATGTTTTTGCTTTCATGATGGAGGGTCTCCTAAGAGTTCTCCTGTCAGCACTCTTCATTTGAATGTTGTCTTTGGATGCTGTAAACTGTTCATACTGTTACAGCATGTTACTAATACTTTGTAACTGAAATCTATCTGGAAGAAGAGATTATAACTGGGTATTTTTATGTTGGAAACTCTTCAAGACAGAAATCCTTCCTGCTTCTACGAGATCACAGGAGTGTTTCTGTCCAGACTGTGCCTCTTGGCAGAGCGACAGTAGATTTAATATTTAATTGCAGATTCCTATTGATTCTTAAACCTTCTGTTTTTTAATAAAATTTGATTTATGAGTTTGCATTCCATCCTAAACTTTGGAGTTTGAGGAACGCAGACCACTTCCTAATTTAATATTTAGTTACTTGTGCTGCCATGTTTTCAAGGTGGAGTTTCCCCTCATTCTGACTATCTTTGTTGTTGTTTGCGGGTTTTGTTTGTTGGTTTGTTTGTTGGTTTGTTTGTTTTCTTTTCATTTGTGTTCATTTATTGAAGTCATGGGTGGTTTTTTGACCGTATAACCTCTAAGGAGCTAAAGTATTTGGGAGGGAGCACAGAGAAGGAAGAAGAGCTATTATCGAAGCCTTTTTTGATGCTCTTGAAAGTGAAGATATTCTCTGCCCATTGTAAAATGCTGGTAGGTGTCTGATGTCTAATGTTTCTTCTGATTGTATTTTGCAGCTGCTGATAAAAGCAGTCTTAGTGTTTAGAGTGTTTTTCTTTCTTTTTCCTACTTACAAACTCTAGCCTATAATGGAGACTGTGTGTATGTGTGTACAAGGAATGTAGTATTACCTAATTTTTACAATGCATGGCTAATACACTTCTCCTGAGCCACTTTTCCTAATAGAACAGACAGCTGTTTCTTCATTGAGATATAATGTAAAAGAGTGTGTGTAAATTCTGTTCCTATAAAACATTTCCTTACACTGGTAGAAATTAAGCTGGAGAAAAAGATACTTTAAGAACTGTTTGAGAGTTCCACAATTACAGATCATGAAAAATGATTTTATAAATAGCCTAGCATCTTAATGTGCACTTGCCTAAATCTGCTCTTAGTATTGAGTATGCTCCATTGAGATTAGGCATAGAGAAGGTAGAATTTGGGGTGAAAACCATTTCCTGGGTGGGTGTAGCAGCTGGAAGTATTGTCTGGAGTGTTTGGTGACTGGCACTTGCTACTTCTGATTATGACCCTCCGGCCCTGAGTTAGGGGTAAGAAACACTACCTGAATCTTTTCTGTTCAAATTTCTCATCTGCCTATGGAACTGGGAAGTGTAAATGCACTATTCTTTTCCTACTGATAGTGGTGTGCCAAAGCCTGTTCTGTTTCTTGGTGTGGCTGCACTGGTTCTTGTTTGGGCCCATTTGCTTGTTCCTTCATCTGTTTCATGCACTTATTTTCACAGGGCCTTCAAGTGAAGTTTCTTGCTTTTTTTTTCTTTTTTTCATACATACAGCAAGTTGCACGTGCTTCCTTCTGAAACAAGCAGCGTCTGTACTACAGATCTGTAGTTTTGTGCTTTTTCTTCTCTGAATCTTGCTATGGTTGATGGTGATATTTAGGAAACAGGGGACCAGGATGAAGGAAAGGCAATTCTGTTGGTATTTGCAGGCGTTAATCTGAGGTATCTGCTCTGAAGTGGTCACTTCAGTAAAATAGATTCTAGCCAACAGCAGTATTCATGGAGTGAATATGGCAATAATACAGTGAAAACTTCCTGTAAAGTCAGTTTTGGTGTCTTGGCAACTGTTTGAGTTCTGGATTTATTTTATAAGGCTTTTTACTTAAAGATGTCATTCTTACGAACTGACAACCAACTATTCCATTTAAAGTTTCACAGTACTGGGATATCTACATGCACTACTCAGATAATCTATTTCTATGTTTCCAGTAAGTAATACAAGTATTAATACAAGAATGAAACTAGTATTTTTGTTCTGGTAAAACTGAGTAGTCTGAGAAGATCTCCCAAAACACTAGTCTGTTTTTCTAAATATGGACCAAATTGACGTGACTCTCTTAAGGGCATCTTTCAACATACGGGTCTATTCTACTCTTGCCTATTAGAATACTGATTAGACTTGAGCATTTCTCGAAAGGGATGATACAGCTAAAATATGAAGAGGGTTTTTCAAGAAGCAATGAAGAACTCCAAAGAGAAGCTCTGGTACTTCCTACCTTTTTACCTAAAATAACGAAGATTGCTTTTTTCAGGACTGATAGGAAAGGGATCTGAATTGAAATGTCTATCACAAATATGATAATTCTTTTAGAGGAGGGCTTTGTCAAAGAAAAAAGTATTATGAAATAGTTTTTTTTATATCATCAAACCTTATTACCTATTCACAAACAGAATGAATTCGTACGATATTGGGGGAAAAATTTTCAGTGGAAGCTTTATAAACTGAGGCAGTTGAAAAAACTAACTTGAGGTTCAGGAAAGATTCAGCTGGCTTTAGGATTCTGTAATCCTTGTGGCAGATTCTGCTGCTGTTCAGAGTTGGCATGGTCAAGGACTATTCATTCAAAATGTAATGGTATACTCATTTAGAAATATAAAAACTTTCCGAAGTGCACAAAGATTGTCTGTGGTGAAAGAGTTGCTCAGCTTGATGTATGATCTGATGTCTTAATATCAAAGTAGGGAGATTTAGCCTATTGATTCAAAGTGGTTTCTTCCTGAATTAGCACAATGTGGAGATGGAGGTCATGCAAAACTGCTAATATGAGCACTGAGAAATTGCCAGAGAAAAAAATAATCCTGCCTTATATTTAAGCTGTTAGAAGAATGGATCTCTGGAATAACTTATCTTCTTTAATAACTTATTAATTTGTGGATTTTTTTTTTCTGGCACTTTAAATTTTAGGAACTTTAAGATACAATACAATGGTTTAGAATTGTCCTTGAAACATATTCAGTGTGTCACTGGGTGGAATCAGTACTTGACCCTAGACTTACCAAAAAAAAGTTACAGCTCTATTAGTTGATGTTGAAAGTATTTGGACTGTAAGATTGAGAATTTGTTTCCAAGATCTAAATGGCTAAAGGCCAATTTTGGGTAGCAGTGCTTCCAGTATTGTTGCTTCCTCTGTTAACAATGTATTATTCAGATAGTTCAGCTGGTAGCTTTTTTTTGTTGATGAAAAAATTCTAATGGAAAGCATTAGGTTATCCACTACGGAACACACCTTTACGGGACAAATATTAAAAAAAGTACTGCTTCTATTTTACAATTAGTCTGCTTGTGATGTGGTGGGTGGGGAGGAGAAGAGTGCTTTTCTGTTTACAAGGAGGAACATTCTTGCTTCTGCAGAAATTGCTAGCTTGGAAATGCGTGTTGCAGCGTACAGTCTCTGAATCCTTGTCTGGATGGTATTTGGCACTTTGGTATCATCACATTGAAAGATTAAGTGCTTAGAGGTTAATTGGGATCATTCGTCTTTCTGTGGCTTTACAGCTCCTTAAAGTCACACTGGAAAGTTGCCTTTTCGTTTATAAAATGAAATTATCTGTATGTTCAGAAATAGATGATACCATTACAATGATTCTGGTAAAAATGTTAGCTTAATTTTCAGTAGTGATCAAGGAGGAAACACAATGGTAGGATTTCCTATTTTTTTTTAGGAAGTGAATTGAGAACAAATTGTATTTACGATGATGCATTTGAGAATATCGGTATGGTACTAATGTCCATGTCGTGCCTTTGCTTTGAGTAGTGCTCAGCTCTGGTTCCCAACCTCAGAAAGGATGTAAAAAGTTTCAGAGATCAGTAATATGATGAAAAATATAGTATAGCTTTCACAGCAAGGAGGAATAGTACTCTTTCTTGAGTGTGGAAGAGTGAGGACCAAAGGAAAGACTGAGGAATGAAGTAAAGGCGTGAGTATTATGGAGAAGATGAATATGGTCTGATTACTCACTGTCTCCTCTAATACATGGAGGAGTTTCTCAAATTAAGTGGGAAGTTCAGAGTAAGCAAACTGGTTTTTCACACATACCTGTTTAAGTTGTGGAACTCTCTGTGAATATATGTTGCTGAAGCTAAAAGCTTGATGAAGGTTAATGTGGGATGACAAATTGCTGGGGAAAAATACATTGAAGTATTTGAAAAAAAAATTAAAATAGCCTGCCGCTTCTGGGGTGGAAATTTTTTTATAACTGGGACAATATTCTGTTGAAGTATCAGCATATACTTTATATTCATATGATCTGGTACTTATTTTTGCCACTGTTCTCTTAATTTCTCCCTTCCAGTTAGGGACAGATGTCTCTGAAAAGAGTAAAACTTCTTGTTACAGCTGGAGGCAGAGTTCTGGGTTAGTTGAATCCTTGGTTTATCCTGGTGTGACTGTTCCTTCATAACTCAGTTTTTGATGTTATCTATTGAAGTGTATTGGGAACTGAAACTGCAGGAATGGTAACACTGTTCAGGGCAAGGTACCATGGCATGTAGGGGAGAGCTGTAGTGGAAGGATTAGCTACTTTTTATCATCCTAATTTGATGACCAGAAGGTAACTGAGTCCTTTATTTTGGTATTATGTTAGCAATCTGGTTCTAGTTTATGTCCTAAGCAAAGGTATTTTTATTTATGTGTGTTTTCCTTCTAGGTATGACTCCCTGTGAAGTTATGTCAGTCTCTGGAAATTGTACCATTAAGACTCGATAGAAGTTGACTTGTGTGTTCCTCAGTGTCTGCAGTTAGACTGCAACTCCATGTCTGTTAAACTGTGCTTTGAAAAAGAGCAGAAATCCCACTTTGTGCTCCTTCTTTGTCTTACTGTAGAAAACTAACCCCTCCTAAATACTGTGTCTGTCTGTAATTGTTACCAATGTTATTATGGAAGAAAATGGGAGGTGGTGGTGAGTGGTTTTGTTGTTACTTCAGAGATGAAAGCTGCTGTATTCTAGTGAAAATTAACCTTGTATGTTGATAGTGGCTGCACTTGTATTCCTAAAATTGAGCATCTCTGTGAGAGGGCTTGGTATGTGCATTTGTGTTGACAGCCTTGGCTGGAATGCTTTGGAGCTGTGCTATGACCCTTAGCTTTGTATTGGTGACTCCTTGTAATTTGAGGCTGACTAGTTCTGCCATTCTGAGGAATTCTGATAGTCTGCAAGTCATCATTTACAGCTTGTCCCAACAGTAATATGTGTAAATTAGTTACTTTTAAGGGTCATTAGTAGTCTTTTTGGTTCACTAGAACACTATTTGTATGCTTTGATTATTTATTTTTTTTGGTAATCTTATTGTCTTGTTCTTGATTAACTAGCATTTAAATGAGATCACTTGTTAAAAATGAAATTTGAATAGCACATCCCTTCCTGTTCTGAAATAAAATTTCATGTGAAGATGATGTCCTTTCCTGTGCTTACTTTTTGTTTTCTCTGTGTCTGGTCAATGAATCTTACTATTGTTACAAGTTGTAAGGAATAAAGCTCTTCTCCCAATATATCAAACTTTTAAAGCAGACTTTTAGCTATTACAGTGGTTTGGGGGAATTGGTATGGCTCCCTTTGTCAAGCTTTTGAGGTTTTTATTCCATAAAAATACTCTTGCTTTTTTTATCCTGCAGCTAGTATTCATGTGTGGCTAGGTAAACCTGCCATGCTTCTCTCAGGTTTGCTGCTGTCTCAAGGGTTCTAATGGGTAATGAGATTGCCATGTCCACGTAGTTTGTTGCTTCCTTCTGTTTTGGGGAGCACTGGGTGTGGTTGTCGGTTGTTTGGCTGACTGGAGAGAAGACCACCTTAAAATACCACTTGAGATACCTTAGAGATGTTGGAGTGGATGAAAACTTTAGATCTGTGGGTGGAGCAACTGGGAGGATTTGCTAAGAGCTTAAATCCTGGACAAAAGGAAGAAGGGTGGATTCAGAACAGAGGAGTTATTGAAGTAGTTAAGGAGTGGCCTTATTAACTCAAATTAATCAAGGTTATGTGGTAAATAGGTGCTGATTGATTGACAGTTGTTAACTGCATATGCAGCTGATAAATTGCTGCAGTTGCATTTAGCACACTTGCCTCTTAAGGCTTCAGGCATCCTAAACTATATTAACATTAACATTATCTCGCTTATTGGCTAGTCTGCCTTAAAATCACTAAATTCAGAAGGATTTAATGAAAATCTTATAGTATGATATACTGTGTATATCATATACTTCACTGTGTATTTGTGAAGGAGAGACAAACATTGACATCTCATTTGGATGGCTTTATATTCAATGTTTTAAATTATCCAAATATGGAGTTGCTCTCATGTGAGACTGACTTTATGGTGGGATTGTGATGCTGGGAAGATTTAACACCATTGTCTTCACTTAATTGCTGTACTGGCCTAGTGTATGTAGAATTGCAGTTTACAGTTTTCAGTTTGCATCTTTGCAGGCATGGAATTAGTGCATTTATGTTTATTCCATGACTTTAATCAGTGTTAAAATATGTTTGTCAGGTATAATGAAATCTACACATTGTTGTCTCCTGTCCGCCCCTCTCTTCCCACCCCCTCCAGTCTAAAACCATATAATCAAGATTTCATGTATGCTCAATAAGATTGACCTTGGGAAGAGACTATAATTACGTAATTATCCTGTCTGAATAACTAACGATCAAACTGGGAGGTTGGCAGTCATCTAGAATCTTGGCTGGGTTTCTCTAATCCTATTTTAGGCTATTTAGATTAAAAGTTCAGTGTACTGGGAATGTTCTGCTGAGTTAATGAATGAAATACTTAGAAGCTTTGTAAAGTTGGTAGCTTGATAATCTAGTAGGCAATGTCTGAGAATTTACACCTATAGAATGAAATCACAAAGTGGGATATAGGGCTTTGTCTTGGGTCTGACTGAGCTGAAGCTAATTTTCCCCATAGCAGCCCTCCTGGTGGAGCACTTTGTGTTGAAAGCTAAAAGATGTTGATAACACACCGGTGTGGTGGCTACAGCTGAGAAAGGCTCGCACAGCACCAAGGCTGTTTGTGTTGGTGGTGTGTTTTTATTTTGGTTTTTTTTTCAACATTGTTACCCCAGTAGGATGGGGCAAACAAGATATGGGAAGGGGGTGCAACCAGGACAACTGACCCAAACTGATCAAAGGGATATTCCATACCATATGATGACAGCTCAACAATAAAATTCAGGAAAAGGAGGGATGGGTGTTATTGGCTTGTCCTCAAGAGCAACCGGCCCTGCTTCCCCGTATGGGCTGGACATCACCTACTGGTGGGAAGTAGAGAATAACTCTGTTTTCTTTTGCTTCTGTGCACAGCTTTGCTTTACTTTTCATTAAACTGCCTTTGTCTTAACCTACAAGTTTCATCTTAATCCCCCCCTCCCCCCAGTCCGGCTTAGAGGAGGAAAGAGGGGAGTGGAGTGATAGAGCACCTTGGTAGGCACCTGATTTACAAGTCTGCTTGGACATCTTCTGCTTCTATTGGTTTTAATTTTTCTGATATCTGAATCAAGTATTTGGATGCCTGTGAAAACCAGTCCCTATGTTCGAGTAGTTTTGCGGGTAGTTTTTTGATTGGGTGATTTTTTTTTGGTTTGTGTTTTGTTGTTGGGGTTTTTTTTTCCCCCATTTGCTGTGTCAGAGGAAGCTGGCATGCATATTGCTATTGCTGTTGGGATAGTAGCATGCTTCATTTTCTTTTGAGCCTCAGGCACATCGACGAACTGTTGTTTGCAGAGTTGTGTTGAGTAAAGCTTACTTTTTCACTTTTCGTTGCCCCACTCTTTTATACATAATTTGTTGGCTGTAATTGTACAAATATTTTACTTATCATTGCTACATGTAGGAGTAATGAAGTGGTAGTAATGCCCACTTTCAATAATAAGGTGAACTGGGTCAGCATCTGGCTGCTGTCAACAGTGCTGTGGTATTTCATGCTGGTTATAAAAAATACGTTGTTTTGCAAATACTTTATCCTTTTGGTTATCAATTCCTCCTTCCCCCTGCCCCGAGTTTGAGACGCCTCTGGTGTACAAGTTCGTCTCATTTGTATCCTCCATTTCTCCTAAATGAGAAATCTTGTCATGAATTTGCTCTAGTGTGTCTACCTTCTCTATTTTTCCTGTTTATAACTAAATCAACTGATCAGCTTAATAATCATGATTATGGTTCAGAAGTGAGCATATTCTTAATCAGCTTACTTTGGAGAGGCAATTCTTGATGTTTTGTGAGTGTCTTTATGCATGGGAGTGCCTTATAAGAAGTCAAGTTGGTTGGCTGTTGCTGAGTTACTTTCACAGATGCAAGCAGAAATGCTGTATAAACGGCTGCAGTATCTAAGGTGGGGGAGGTGGGTGTAATTACACCATGTAAATGGAATTATGTGTTTTGGACACTAATTAAGTTGGTATAGCCTTTTACTATGCCTTGATACAGCAAGTTAAACTGCAGCTTTTCAAAACACACAAAATTCTTCCCAGACTGAGATTTCTGCTAGATTCTCTGTGAAAATGCATGAGACCTAGAAGTAGTGGAAAGTGTTCTTTTATTTTGGAAGGACTACTTTTTATAGAACTCTATATGGAACAGTGTGGCCCTTCAAGTGGTGTGCTTTCAACATCAATATGATGACGTTTGCAACCTAGACCTTCAATTTTGTGTCAGGTGTCCGAGGATACTTTGGTTTTTTCCTCTTTGTTTTTGTGGTTGGTGAACTATGTCAGTAGAAACTTCATTTTCTGTTTGACTAGGTCATCAAACATAAGCTCAAACAAGTCTGCAGCTTAGGAAGACAAGACAATGTGCTTTGATGGGCACTGCTTTCTGTCTTGGTAACTTTTTTGTTATCAGGTGGTTGGTCTTAAGTGGAAGCGTAGCACAAATGACTTGTCTGATTTCAACGTGCCTTCTTTGAAGAATGTATTTTTGTAGCCAAGAAGAGTATAAGAGGTAAACTTATGCTTTTGGGACCTGTGGATACTGTTTCATTTAGAAAAGGAAGAAATGGTTGTTTAGTCTTGCTGCACTTTTCACCTGAGCTCTCAGTCTTGCTCTTGTCAAAACAGAAATTGCTGATGGGTTGTACAGCTTTGTGTGGCATAGATTATTGCTAAGTTAAAAAAAAAAAAAAAAGTTTAAAAAAGTAAAACTAAACACTAAAAAATGTGAAACCTTCATATTGTTTCAGTGCAGTTGAGTCATTAAGGCAAGAGTTTGACAATGGTAAGCATGATTTTATTTGCATGGAAGTAGCTATGAAATTTGTAGATATACAAAATTATAGCTTAACCTAAATGCTAGTATAGTGCATTATCAAATGGAGAGTTAAGTCAAAGGTTAATAGCTGTCTAATTGTTATTTGCCATTAAGGACTTATTTGGTTTTTTTATTTAAAGATTCCAATGTTGTCATAGAACTTCAGTGTTGTACTTTCTTAGTATTTTCAGACTCTAGAATGAATTATTTTTTTTCTCTCTTTTGACAGTCAAGAGTCCTCTCAGTGAAGAACTACAAGAAATAGAAGTAAGTAAACCACTTAATAATGAGGGTTTTTTTCTGTGAAATGACTGTATAACACCAATACAGATCTGTTCAGAAGGATGCACTTCAGAATGTTTTGCATGAGAGGAACATACTTCTTGCAACTCTAATGTTTTAATTTTTCATCTCAGGCAATGTAACTAGGATTACAAGATTTGGCTGTTACATGCCGGTTGCTTTACATACTAAGAAAATGTTACGTAATTTGTGTTGTAGAGCTCTGAGGAAAAAATTTGGTGTTGTAAGTTTTGAGACTAAATTTATCCGTTTGTCTCTTACTGTTACCATTTGGCTTCTCAACCTTGAAAGGGCAGCTGGTAAGAGATGATTGACTTGAAACTCCAAAATCTTATTTAGTGCCATAGAAGAGCAAGGGTTAGCCTCCTTTAGAAAATGGATTTTAAAAGTATTTTTCACTTTGATTCTATTCTGTTACTTTTTCCTATATTCTCTATGTTTCTATATTTTTGAGATGTCACAATTAAAGGTATCTGTATTCTTATTTCTACAGCACACATTTTAATAGTCCTCTCTTCTGGCCTTCAGTACTGTAAACATAGTGATCTGCTTTTGTTAGGCATATATAAGCAAATAGAGAAAGATAATTGTGTGGAGGTTGTGTGTGTGTGTGTGATTTTTATGTTTTTTATGGTTTGTTTTTTTATTTTGTCTAGGTTTGAGCTCTCCAAAAGTTAATAATTTTGTATTTTAAGTAGGTAATTAGTTTCATGGGTGGAAAATGTTTTTGAATCTTCTGAACAAATAGAATTTTGTGGGGTAAATTCTAAGGATTCTTTCAGAATTACATGAGTAGCACAGAGAGAACGCATCTTATGCTCTGGACTTGACAGCTTGAGAGCCTGTTCTGTATGTTACTTTTTTCTGTGTTTTTTTTGTATACTGTTCCATAGTAGTCCTACTCCAAGCTTGATTGTTCATTGGCTATGAAGATTATACTGTTAAGTTCCTTCCTTTGTGGTCCAACCATTAATTTATGAAAAGAATAATTTAGTCACAGAAATGTTTCACATACCTGTCTCGGCAAAGCTATTAATGAAGTCACGGATATACTTACTGGCAAATAAATGGAACTTGGAGTACTGCTGTTGATGTCTGCATGTGGTAGAAGACTGATTTTCCCCTTCTGCCATGCCCAGTATTTTCCACCCAGGAAATGAGTTAGTATGGTTGGTAGTTTCCTGGGGAATACCAGCTATAAAATCATAGAATGGTTTGGGTTGGAAGGGACCCCCGAAGGTCATCTAGTCATCACCCACTGCAGGGTGCAGGGACATCCTCAACTAGATCAGGTTGCTCAGAGCCTTGTCGAGCCTGACCTTGAGTATCTCCAGGGATGGGGCCGCAACTACCTCCTTGGGCAACCTGTTCCAGTGTTTCACTACCCTCGTGGCAAAGAACTTATTCCTAACATCCAATCTAAATCTGTCCTTCTCTAGTTTAAAACCGTTGCCCCTTATCCTGTCACTACAAGCCTTTGTAAACAATCTCTCTCCAGCCTTCTTGTAGGCCCCCTTCAGGTACTAGAAGTTCACTCCAGAAGGTCTCCCCGGAGCCTTCTTTTCTCCAGGCTGAACAACCCCAGCTCCCTCAGTCTGTCTTCATAGGAGAGGTTTTCTAGCCTCCTGATAATTTTTGTGGCCTCCTCTGGACTCGTTCTATTGGGTCCATGTCCTTCTTGTACTGAGGGCTCCAGGGCTGGACATGGTACTCCAGGTGAGGTCTGACCAGAGTAGAGGGGCAGAATCACCTCTCTCAATCTGCTGGCCACACTCCTTTTGATGCAGCCCAGGATGCGATTTGCCTTCTGGGCAGCAAGCACACACTGCTCATGTCCAGCGTCTCGTCCACCAGCACTCCCAAGTCCTTTTCTGCTTTCTATCACCTCATCCTCCAGCCTGTATTAATGATGTGGATTGCTTCGACCTAGGTGCAGGACCCTGCACTTGGTCTTGTTGAACCTCATGAAGTTCACCTTGGTCCACCTCTCTCCAGCTTGTCTAGGTCCTTCTAGATGACATCCTGTCCCTCTGGCATATTGACAGCACCACTCAGCTTAGTGTCATCTGCAAACTTACTGATGGTGCACTCGATCCCACTATCTATATCATTGATAAAGGTATTAAACAGCACAGGTCCCAGTATGGAACCCTGAGGGACACCACTTGTCACTGCTCTCCATCTGGGCTTGGAGCTATTGACCACTACCCTCTGGATGTGACCATTCAGACAGTTACTTATCTGTTGAAGAGTCCACCCATCAAATCCGTATCTTACCAATTTGGCAAGTAGGATGTTGTGGGGCGGATGTGTGTCAAAGGCCTTGCAGAATTCCAGATAGATGACGTCCATAGGTTGTCCCTTGTCCACTGACATAGTCACTTTGTCATAGAAAGCCACTAGGTTGGTCAAGCAGGATGTGCCCCTAGTAAAGCCATACTCGCTGGTCTTGAATTACCTCCCTGTCCTCCATGTGCCTTAGGATGTCTTCTAGGAGGATCTGTTCCATGATCTTCCCAGGCACAGAGGTGAGGCTGACAGGTCGGTAGTTCCCAGTGTCTTCCTTTCTACCCTTTTTAAAAATGGGCGTAATGTTTCCTTTCTTCCAGTCACCATTGGCTTCACCTGACCACCATGATTTTTCAAATATCATGGAGAGTGACTTGGTAACTGCATCAGCTAATTCCCTCAGGACTCTGGGATGCATCTCATCAGGTCCCATGGACTTGTATATCTTCAGGTTGCTCAGATGGTCACAAGTCTTGTCTTTGCTTATGATGGGAGGGGCTTTGTCTCCCTCTTCTCCGTCTTGTGGGCCATCAACAGCATGAGAGCCATGGGGAGAGCCAGTGGAGACTGAGGCAAAAAAGTTGCTGAGAATCTCAGCCTTCTCCTTGTCTGTTATTAGTTCACCACTGTTGCTGATCAGGGGGTGCGCTTTCTTTAACCTTCCTTTTCTGGTTTATATACCCGCAGAAGCCCTTCTTGTTTTTCTTTACATCTCTTTCAAAGTTCAGTTCCAGCTGTGCCTTGGTCTTCCTGACCTATATCAATTTAACCTCAGTGATGGTTTTGTAGGACCAGAGTAGGGAAAAGTGATGATGGTAATTGTTGGTATTATCTGTGGTACTTTTTGTCAAATGTTTAGTCAATAAAAGTAGTATTGTGACTTTTAGTAGCAGGTTTCTTACGGAAACAAATCAGAGCATTCAAATTTTGAAATCATGTCAAACAGTGCTGGTACATCAGGGAATTAAAAGATATTTAGATTGTTTGATTTTTTCCAACATGAGTATACTCAGCAGATGCACTAATTGGAAAATAACTTTCCTTGCATATTTTTTGACTAAAGGCTCTAGTCTTATCTCAACCATTTAACTCTGCCCCACGAGGCAGAACCAACTTCAAAAAAACCAAACCCCGGTGTTTTAGCATGGCCTTTAGTACTTGGTATATGTATTTGTATGTTCCTCATTAATATTTTGAATAATACCTTCTAATTATAAAATGTCACTGGATATATTTCAATTAAATCACTCAATATCTTGTGAAGTTTAACTCCCCTGTAAGCATGAATATGAGATGTCATATACTTGTTTTGGGGAGCCAGGCCTTTTTATACTAGTGGCATATGGAAGAAGTATCAACAAGATTGTATAGTCTGCAGCTTTCCTGAAGTATTTTTTATTCTATTGTTTTGTTTTTTGGGCTTGTGATTTTTTTTTTAATTTGTTTTGGTTAAATTACTGTGGTTTGAAGGTAGACAGCAAAAATCTTACTTTGCTATGAATTTTATGTGGGAATATGACCAGATGGTACTTACAGTGTGGCTTGTATGAAATGTTGCTGCACATTTATTAAGAGTAAAACTGTTTTATTTTTATGTAGTAGCTATCAAAAAAAAAAATCTACAACAAAACAAACCACCAAACTTCATTTGGGTCACTGCACTGTACTATCAGTAGCCAATAACCTTTTAAGTGGTCAGTTTTAACTGGCAGATCCATCCGAGCCCAGGCTGCAATCTAGTTTTGGTCATAACCTAAAAAAAATAATTAAAAGAAAATATTGTGAATACTTTTGATTCAAAAATCTAATGTTTGTATTATCGTTGGTGTTTGAAATGCTACAACCTTCTACCTCTGAGTAGATCCATTTTTTTTTCTCAGGGTATGTAAAAATTTTTGGGGTAAATGGGAGAAAATATGTCTCTACTACTGTTTGTCTTAACATTAATGTGTTTTTTCTAATTCTAGGAAGATGAAATAAGTCTCATGATGAACAGCTTATATGCACTTCATGATAAATTGGCACAAGTAGCAGGTAATACTTTAAAAATATTGTGACTAAGAGTGTTATGGCAACAGCTACAAAGAAATCTATGCTCAGATAGTGATCTGCAACAACTGCTATATACTGGGGCCGTAATAACCATTTAGAGTTCCATTCTAAAATGGAACTAGAAATGGGATTTCTAGATCCCTTACACTACCTTTTTTCACCAGGGGCAGCACCTTTTGTTGCAATATTTTTTTAGTTAACAGGATAGGATGTTGAATTTTGTGATCCTATGTGGTTTTTGCTCTAAAGTTTTAATGCTTTATTAATTTGATTTCATGAAAGGGTTGTATGTGGAGGGGAATGTGTATTTCCTTTAATGTGTTTATTTCACCACAGTGGAGAGCTGTTTGAAAACCAAAATATTTTGCAACAATCAGAAAATGGTTACTAATATAATGAACAGTAGTGGTTGAACAAGATTGTCCTGTAAAACAAAATAGTCCAACTTCACCATCCTAATTATGGAAACAACTCTGTCAGATATGAGGCTGACAGTTTAGTATGTCAGGGTGATATAGGAAATCTGTGAGAAATTTGAGCAGCTCTGTAATAGCTTTAAATTGCAAGAGTAATCTTCGCACAGAAGCTTTTTGTTTCCAGAGCATTTACAGTATCTACAGTGAACAAAACAGATGGTTGGACAAAACTCACAAATTTGTTACTGTTTGTTATTCCTTAACCCAAAGTAATGAAAGAATTAAAGAATTTAATTCTTTCCAAAAAATTGAACCTGAGTGCATGCAAAATAATAGTTATTCAGTCTTAATTTTACTGCTTTTTGACTGTGAATGCCTTGCAGTGTTGCTCTTTCACAGGTCAGTCACATCTTGATAGATTTTTATGTGTTTCAAACTCTTTCATACTTACTAGATGGACGTAGCTAACTTTGTGGTATAATTTTTTTTTTCATGTGGTGTGGCCAACCTGTGGTGCGTGGGAATGTCTTACGAGGCCCACAGCTGTGTGCAGTAGAGCACTGACTTGTGTGAAGTGGAAGTAATGGGTTATGCTACTTCTCTCCTTCTTTTCAAAAGAAAATACTAGTTTGCTGTTCTCTGGGTGTCCTCTGGCCCTCTGGTGGCCGTACAGTAACCAATGTACTTGTCTGAATAAAAGGGTTTGCCACCTCCTTTCTACATCTGTGAAAGAAGGGCAGTTTTCTTCCTTAGTTGGGGCTTCCTTATGTGCACGTACACTTACAGAAGTGGTTACCTGTCTGCCTTCCAAGAGGAATTTGGATGCTCCAAGATGACTGCTTTCTTTCCCGGGTCTCAAAGGTGCACCAAGCTGTATTAGTCTGTTCCTGGACAAGAGAATCTTCAGTACTGAATTCGAAAAAATATAGCTATACTTTCTGGCTAGATGATCCCCTAAACTGAAGCTGTATTATGAGATTACCTGGTTGCTCAGCAGAGTAGCTTTCATACAGTCTGAAGAATGACCTAATTCATCTGCACTTAGAAGTTATCCTCAATGCCAAGTTTCTTAACATACGAGAGGAAGAAGTCTGCTGTCCATTTTTAAATAGCATATTAATGTAGACCTGGCTGAATTTCTGGAAACTGTTTAAAAGTGGTAGAAGAGAGAAAGCTGCTAGAGAGATGCCGGGTTTAAAGGTGTGAGTTTGAACACAGTGCACCACTTAAGAAGAGAGAGAAGTCAAGGAATATAGTTTTAATAAAGTGGTGCTTTTCAGGTCTCTCTGTCACATACTTGGGAAAGTTTTTCTCATTTCATACTTGGCTATGAATCATTTGCTTATGTTATAACTATTAATATTAAAAAGGCAGGCTGGAAACTTGTAGTAGTCTGTTCTGTTAAGCTTTATTCAACATCTTGAGTAGCATGAAGATGGTCACTTCAGAAATTGATTTCTAGCCCTCTTTGCTTTATTAGACTTATGTTTTTACTGAGCTAGTTTCTTCTTCCCTTGACAACTTCAATTGAAGAGCAAGTGACGGGGCTTTTAGTTTAGAAAGTAAAACACAAAGCTATTTGAAGGAAGAAAAAGGGTAACAGTTTGATTTTATTTGATTTAATACGTTGTGTTCTAACTGTAGATGCTTATTCTGAACTGTGGTGCTCTGATATGATGCAAAATGATTCAATAGTCCTATCTAAAAACAAATTGCCTTTAATGCATCACCATTCTCAGACTTACTACTCTGCCCAACCTGTGATGAGTAATGCTTGCCTCACAAGAAACTATAGGGAGAGGCAATATCTACTTGTCCAGTTCTGAGTTAAGTTTGTGTTTGTTTTCTTGGCTAATGGTTCAGCGCTTTCTTCAAAAGAGCAACTTTTTATAGACAGTATATATTTCAGTGCCTAACACTTCCTCCTAAACCAAAGTATGTACTTTATTTAAATTAGTCTTTCTTTAGACATACATTAATTACTGGATGTCTTGGTCTTTCATGGAGACACCTCAGTAGATCACATCCATTTCCAGTCAGGCTTGTGACATGAATAAACCTAACCACTGTATCCACAAAAAACAGCCAGCCTGGTACCATGGCACCCACGGTAACAGCCCATGGATATGCCCCTGCTTTCTTGTACATGAAGAATGTTTGTTTAGTTAGAAGTTTCTTTTGCTTGACATTCGCCACAAGAGCGATGATGGCTCAGAGTTAGACTTTTTCCTTCTGAGCTAATGGACAGCATAGGTTCTTGAGATGCAGGGATGAATTAAACTTCCATATGTAATAAGGCTTACTAATAAATCCATGGCTGCAAGAAAATCTGGCAAAACACTAGATATTACTTTATACCATTTTCAAATGTCAGCTACTGTATCTGCTGTCACAGTCTCGTTCTTCTGTAGCTCTCAGTCTTTAGTTCTTCAGGTAATTGATACTGTGCTGTTTCTAACTAGTGACTTAAAGACTGTTTAGCAAGTTCTGGTTTTCCACAGTGTTATTAAACTGTTGAATTTGCCTTTGGGACATCAGGTGTTTTTGCTTGCTCTCGCAACATTTGTTCTGCTCCTGCTTTTCTTCAGCTACCTACTTTAGCATCCTGCTACAATTAACCTGTAAGCATGAGACCTGATAAACAAATGTTTTCTACACTACTTGCTGCTTATATTAGTTAACTGTATCACATCAAGCTGTAAGCTAGAGATCTGTGCTAAATCCATGCATTCCTTAAAGTATTAGATTTCCACTGGGGTTTGGTTCTGGTACTTGAAGAGAGTGATTTACATTTGTAAAGCAAATATTTTAAAATTCTATTTCTGTTAACTGTTTATGCTGCCACTCATCAAGTCAGCTAAATGCCCAAATGAAAGTCAGTTTCAAATATTGTAGCTGGCACAGAAAAGCAGTTCTGGCTTATTTTCTTTATTGAAAGCAATTGTGAGAACAGACTTAAATGTTTCTTTAGAGCTGAGGCTTTAGTCTTTCTAGGAGAGGACCTCAACTTCCCACGTGACTGGCCTAGGTACGCTAAGCTAAAAGGTAATTTTGTGATCCTTGCTGGGATGTGTTACTTCCCGCCTCCCTACAAAGGCCGATAGAATGGTTTTCTGATTGCACTTGAAATTGAAGTGATCTGTGCTGAAGACGTTTGAGCACAAAGATCTGTATTTTGTGTAAGCTGGCAAGAGACATTTTAAGAGAGGCAGTTTCTAATGAAGAGCTCAGACGTATCTTGCAACAGACCTGTGTAAAGTGTTGGGTTTTGGGGTTTTTTTGCCTCTGCTTCAGTTTTATTCCTGAATATAGGGCCTCAAGTGGAACAGTTGGGAAACATTTTTGGCTCAGACTATGGAAAGTGGTTTTCCAAGCCAAGTGGTTAACGATTGCACCAAAGTTATTCAAAGTCAGCCTTCATTTGCAGAACTATTAGCTAAAGCTGTGACTGAAATGGCATATAGGAATATCCTGCTGTTTGCAGTGAAACAGAAGGTTGTCTGTGAATTGCCTTACTTTTTGCAGGCTTTCAAATTCATGAGTTTCTCAGAAGAAAGCTGTTAAATGGTTCTCAGCAATAGATGGGTTGGAATGAGAAACTGCATCTCCAACAGCTTTTTGTACAGGACTGAAACTCTAACTCTGATTTGCTTACTTGTTTCAAGTGTGGGAGGCAAGATAAAAGTGATTTTTATTTCCTCCCCATTCCTCAGCATTGTGTGAAGGTAATTTGAACTGATGGGTCTTAGACGTTGTCAGAGTCTAGGCAGCAGACATTTTTAACTGTTGAACTTGTTCAGAGGGAGTATAGTCTGAAAAAAAATCTCCAAAGTAGAACTGCGAGAAAACTGTCTGCTGGTTTATGAAGATGAGACCAGAAGCTGTGAAGTCAATGTGTTGGCTACATCCTGCATAAATGTGGTTCCTGGAAGAAGGCAAATAAGATTAGAATTTAAAACTCCTAAAGTAATCCAGTACTCCTTCATCTTAAGGGAGCTTTTGTCCTCTTGTAAGAGGTAATACTGTGTTCTTATAAGATTCAGGATTCATTTTGGATTTTGAAACTTGCTTTTAAGAACGTCTTTTTCAGCATCTGCTATCCTACTTGTGTGGTTTTGTTTTTTGTTTTTCTGTTTTAACCTCACCCTTTTTGCTATTTCTTATATACTTCTTAAATGGGCTTTCCTGCTTATCTAGGTAATTAAAAAGAACAACCCAAAACAACCCCCAAAGAATCTCCTGAGCAGAAGGGTCTCATCCCCGTGCTCTCTCAAGCTGTTTTGTTCGGTCAAATTGACTGACATGTTTCTTCTTTATTAGAAAGACCCCAGGAAGACTTTCAGGTCAACAAAAATGCTTAAATGGGTGAATACCTATCAGACTTGCTCATATCATACAACTTAATACGTGCTAAAGATTGTACATGTGGCTTTTACATAGATATGGTTTGGGTTTGTTGTATGTATTCCATTAGTAAACAATGTTTACACCAGAAACCATATGATGGGTAGCTATCCCCAGTCTGCTAATCTTGAAACATGAAATCCGTGGTGATGACACATGTAAATTCAGAGATTGTAGAGTTCGTGTTGCACCAAAAGAATGTCTGTCGAAATTACAGGAACAACCTATAACTCCAATTCTGGGGCTGACTTCTAAATTCAGAGCATTTTTTGGCAAAGGTGTCATCAGTTTTCACTAGTGATCTCTGTAGTTTTTGCTTTTATAGTAGGCTCAAGGCTTTGGAAGTCTAAGATGTTGCATTTTAATTAGCAAGTGGAACAACTTTTAAAGTAGTGTCTTTTCTGCTCAGTGTTTGATTGAAAATACATGTATGCAAACAGGCTTAGTTCCAGCAGCAGTTCTAGGCCAGATAGCATATGAGCACTCTTACAGCGTTCCTATCTCTCTCTAACCCAACAATAAGAGGAGAGCATCTGTGTTATGCTCATGTGCTTGCGAGGCCAAATGCACTTAAATCTGGTAAAATGTATTGAACAAAACTTTGGCAGTCTGAGTAGGACTGCTGCTTCATAGAAATACTTATTTCTTTGGAATTCATCACTGTGAATGAGACATGAAGGTGCTTCTCCATAACTTGATAGTGTTTCCTAATTTCTTGCTCACATTGCCTCACATGTTCTCATTTGTGTAGGGAATTAAGTTGTTCCATTTAAAGGGTATTTCAGTGTGGAGTAATTCCAGCTCTTGCTTATACTCTTACAAAGTATTTAAACTTTGTTTTGCATATGCATGAATATCTTAAACTTTCCTAGCCTTACTATATATAGCTTTGGGAATAATATGGCTTGGCATAGCTTCAGGAAGGTAAGGCAGGTGTAACCCTGAGCCACTCAAAGTCTGGATTTGTTGTTTCCTCTCTTATTTTGGCACAGTAAAATCATAGTCATAGATGCTAAGGTTTTGTGGTGAATGTTTAGATTTTTTTTTGTGTGTGTGTGTGTTTTTTGTTTTCGTTCTAGATCAGGAAGAAAGTGATGATTTTTTTTTACCACTGCTTGACAGTTCTTTAGAAATGATGGCCTAGTGATAGATAAATTGGTGTGATACTTTTTTCCTTTTCTATGTGACTTTGCATTGGTGTGACTGTCATTACATATATTTTTTGTATGAGTCAGGTACCTTCATTTCAGCAAAAAAATCCAAGGTGATGATGGCATGTGGTTGTGAGGACTGTCTGTGCATATAATACCTAATAATACCTAATACCTTTTGCATACTTGCCAAAAGAATTAGGAGAATGGTAAAACAACCAGTTTTGGGCCATACTGGGATTTTGTGCATGTTCAGGAAGGTGATGAGTTACTGTGATAGCTTGGACCAATCTAAAAAGTAATAACTTCATAGTGCCTGAAATACCGTTATGGATGTGTTGCAACTGGAACCAACTTGGTCTGTGTGAAAGATAAAACACCTTTCCAAGCAAATGGAAATAATTTGGAAAAAGTTGAGTCAGGGTACAGCACCTGTTTTAAAATTGCATAAAAGGTAACGTCCTTTTGATAGTTCTTCATACTAACTTTTCTCCTACTTTCAGTGAGAAGAGGAGATTGAGGGGAGACCTCATTAATGTTTATAAATATGTTAAAGGCGAATGTCACGAGGATGGAGCCAGGCTCTTCTCAGTGATGCCCAATGACAGGACAAGGGGTAATGGGTGCAAGCTGGAACACAGGAGGTTCCGCTTAAACTTTAGAAGGAACTTCTTTACAGTAAGGGTGACAGAGCACTGGAACAGGCTGCCCAGGGAGGTTGTGGAGTCTCCTTCTCTGGAGACATTCAAGACCCGCCTGGACGCCTTTCTGTGTGATGTCATTTAGGTTCCTGCTCTGGCAGGGGGATTGGACTTGATGATCCTTGAGGTCCCTTCCAATCCCTAACGTTCTGTGATTCTGTGAAATATGCTTTGTGAGCAGTACATGAAGTTGTATTGATGTGATTTGTACATATCAGCTGTAGTGATCTTCAGGGGTTTTTAAACTTTTTTTGAAGGATAAATTTGTGCATATTTTTCCGTACTTTTAGTGAAATTTGTGAGAATTACTGAGTTACTGCTGCTTGTGTAGATTGTGTTAACCATAAACTTGTGTTTAGATGATTTTGCTTTATATAATGCAGTAATAAGGAGATAAAATAAACAAAAGTTTAATTTTACCAGGGGAACATGAATGTGGCAGCTCTGTTCAAAGAAATCTTACCGTCCAGGAGGCAGCTGCATATTTAAAAGTAAGCAAACGATGTTTTTTCATTGATTGTTTGTAACATTTGTATAAATCACAGTTTGTAAGGCCTGGTTTCATATCTAGTGTTTTGACTGAAAATCAACTTAGTAGTGAATGTTGCTTGGAAATGTTTGGATGTCTAACACATGCTACTTATTACTTTTGTTTGGGAATGTAGCAGGGGTTTGGGAGAGACAGAATGAAAGAAAGTGGTTTAATTGCAGTGGAATTGCAGATAGTAGTTCTTCCATGGCATGCAGTTTTTGCTCCATTTAGGTAAAACAGCAGGGCATAATTTGAATTGAAGGAGCTAGTTGACCAACGCAAAAATAAGTTCATTAAATTCACATCTCTAGAAGCTTTTCCAAAAATCAATATACTGTATTTTTGAGACTTAGTAGAAAAGGATACTGTCTTCCTTTCTTTGGGAGGAGAGGTTGACTTATGAATCTTGTGCAGCGGGCCTGACAGGCAGCAGCTGTATGGAGATGCCATTCATTAATGCTTTAAATAGAAATGGTCAAAAAAGGCCTTTTTGTTAATTTGATAGGTGTGCAGTATTATGAAATCCCACTCTCTGCTGTCATTCTCCCGTTCCTCACTCCCCAAATAAAAGATGACTCTTGCCTTGTCTTGACAGCTGTAGGGTTTATTTTAACCCATGTTGGTGTGTACCTTCAGTGGAAAACTGCTTGAAGCTTTTAAAAGACTGAGAGTATAAGATTGCTTTGATTGGAGGGGGGAGAGTTAAGCTGGTGTAACATAATATAGAAATGCATAGAAATTTTATATTTTGGCAAATGTTTACATAGTAGACAAAAAGGGGTGATATTAAGAGCATCCTGAAGAAGCTGCTAAAACTGGTTTATGGCTTCACACTATTCTATAGCTGTTAAATCCAGAGGAGTGTGGGAATACATTGAGGAAAAATTAACTTGATTCTAGGTAACTTTTGGTCTTACCTATATTTTGTACGGAAATAATGACAGTTGTTATGTGAATGACTGCTTAGCTTTGATGACATCAAATTCCGTATGAAAATATCACTTTTTACAAAGTCTCCTTTAACCCTATAGTTCTTCATTTTGGGAGTATAAATATAACTCCTTTATAGAACTTCAGTGTCCAGTGATAAAACTTTAATATTTTACTCTCAAAGTGAAAATAAAATGGTTCCTGTTTTTTAATTGTTTATCCTTTAATTCTCAACCAGTTTTATTATGTGAGGTTTAAAGGAAACATGGAGATAAACTTCCATTTTTGCTTTGCTTTTTCTGCAAAAGAGCATGCAAGGTGAACTTTGGAGACAGCCTTAGCTCAGATGGCAAGAAATGTTCTATGATAGTTTATACCAATTCATTTTTAAAAAAGGTCAATTTCTATATAGTAATACCAGCTTTTGAACTACGAACATTGGACTATTTGCAAATTATTGGTTAAAATTTATTTTCTTCCTTTTATTATAAAAAAAAAAGGAAAAAAACCCAAAGAAAACCTAGTAACTTCCATAGGACCCATTTACAGCTGGGTTTATGTCTAGTTGAGTTTTAATCTTGGTGTAGCTTTTCAATGAGCACCACCTAGTGGCTGAATAATTATTTCTTGCTGTAGGTTAGAATTGTTAATAAAGCCTTGAACGTGGCTTGACGTGACTTCTAACAGTCGTTAATTTGAGGAATGCTAGTAAGTGATAGCTGCTCAGAGCATGCAGAGATTCACTTTGTGAACTAAATGAACACTTATGCAAAATCTAAAGAACAAAACAACATAGTTTTGGCTACTAATCTGTGCAGTATCTGAATATAACTGTGGCATGAAAAATTTCTGATTGTTTACAAAATTTACTCACTTATATTTGTCTTTTGACAGAATTTAGATCCAGACTATGAAAGTGTACTTAACACAGCATTACAATGGATCTTGAATAGTGGGGAAGATGTTGGCATAAAGTAAGTGCTCTTTATTTCTTAATTTCTTCTAACAGAATGTATCCTTTTTTTTTTTATAAATACTGTGTATTTTTGAATAGGTGTCTCACCAATGACCCTAATGAGATGGATGTCACTAATGTGATAGATGTGAAGTATCTGGAATCCACTAGTCCAAAGATGTCTTTCAGGTGTCGTTTTCGCCGTGCGTTTGTTAATGTAACTCACAGATTATCAATATTGCTTTTGGGTAAGTTAATAAAAAAAACCAAACTTTTTTTTATTATAACTTGTGTTTCTGTAAGTGCACACGGGGAAAAGTAAACAACATGTTTAGAGAAATCTTTTATTCAACCATAAAACTTGAATTTCTTATCAGTATCTTAATTACAATGCAGCTTGCTTTGCACTTTTCTTGCACCACTGTATTTTCACTTTAGTTGCTATCATTGGCTCTTGTAGTCAGCTGAACGTATTCATGGTTTGGTTTTTCCCAGCCAAGGCAATATCTTGTGACTTTCAAAAATTTCAAGTTGAACTGATTTGAAAAAGCAACATTCTCGGTGAGAAGACATGACAGCCTTGATTTTGAGGATATTTCACTGTTGTTCCAGGAACTTTGGAAACATAACTACAGAAAAGACGATTTTTCCTGGTTTGGGAAAAGTTGGATACTCAACATGGTTGTCACCAAAAATTCTTATCTCTAATACTATGTTGTTGTCCTGGTTTTGGATAGGATAGGGTTAGTTTTCTTAAGAAACTGGGAGGTGCCATGGCCGAGATAGCTGAACTATACCACCTGATGTCATGCCCCTTTTATAAGGGGAGAGGTGACCAAAGGGAAAGGCTGATCTGAGCAAGCTGCTGCAGGGAGTAAGGAGCAGGGAGAGGTGTCTGGTGAGCAGTCACATTGTGTATCGCTCGTTCTATCCATGATTTCATTAATATCATTGTTATCACTGTTGTTTCTTGTCTTTTTATGTTGCCGTATTAAACTGTCTTTATCTCAGCCCCCGGGTTTTTACCTTTTTCTCCCAGTTGTCCTTCCCATCCCATCAGAGGTGGGGAAAACGTGAGTGAGCGGCTGTGTGGTGCTTAGTTGCCAGCTGGGGTTAAACCAGGACAGTTGTAAAAATGTATCTAATCCCTCAGTAAAACTAATTCATTTAGTCTTTCTTTGATAGTTCGCTAATTAGGTTTCAAATTCTTTCAAGTCTGTTTAATTCTTAACCATACTGAATACTGTGCAACATAAAAATATGGTACAAAGGAGCGCAGACACTTCACTCCTCACCATGTAACTAGTTAGAAATATGGAAGACACAGAGTTCATCTCATGCACTTATTGAGTATTTAATAAGTTGTTTATCCCAATATCTTAGTCTTATGCTTATGAACACAAGACTTGAGACCTCATTCACTAGCCTTTGGATGAACCAGAAGAATCAAAGGCAAACTGCCCCAGATTACCATCTTTCTGATGATAGTTGATATGAGGATTGAATTGGGATGCAGAGATGAAACTCAGTATCCAAGTCAACCACTGGTCTCATCAGTCATGCTGAGCAAATGGCTCTGTGTGTCAACTTTCTCATCTGTAATTAAATATGAAGCACCTTTTGAAAAGTAAACCACTATATAAATATTTAGACAATATATAAGTTGTCATTGACACCCATTTTGGCTTAAAATGGTATCTCTCAGTCTGTTTGATTAGTTAACATTGCCTTGTCATCACTGTTGTACAAAAACTATACAACTATAATTTGTGCGTGCCTGTCTTTGTTGTTGGTTTTGTGTTTGTTTTCTTTTTCATGGATGTAGCAGTGCCTTCAGCCCAAGTAACAGAAGGAATAAGGTTTTTATTTTCAACTTATGCTGCTAACCTTCCTACCTAGATTGTCTTTTGTGGGAATAACCTTTAAAGTAATAGAAAAAGAGCATGTAGTACTTTCTTGCAAAAAAAAAAATACAAATCTGTAGCTGAACCAAAGCAGCCGGAGTTAACTAGTTTTGACTGATATGTCTCAAGAATCTGACTTTTCCATGAATTAGTGAATATTGTGCACTTTTAAGTCTTAATGTGTTCTGAATTGTCAGTTTATGTGACTTTTGAGATGATTTATTTTACTGCTTTTCTTCACAAATGGGTAAAATTTCAGACCACAGTCAGGATATACCAGGCTATTGTTAAAACAATAACATATTTTTTTCTAAGTTAACTACTTTTTCAAAGTTTGTGTTGCTGTGTGTTAATAAAGTATAAATATTGACAGTGAGTCCAGTGTATTTCACTAGCTTTGAAATGTAAAGTACTTCAAAATGTTAGCTAGTTCAACCAATGTCTGAAGTATGTGCTGTAAACTTTATTAAATAACCAATGTTCTAATATTGTTTAAAGAGTATTATACATCTTAATGCAGGTATAGCAATGGTTTGGGGAGTCTTGCACTACATGAAATACCGTTGGGCAAAAGAGGAAGAAGAAACAAGGCAGATGTATGATATGGTGGTAAAAATCATAGGTATGGCTTCTTAAGTCACATCTGATGTATCTATATCAGCTCTATAAGATTTTAAATTAATGACGTTAATTCAGTTATGTTTTCTGCCTTTTTAATTGTTGTCGTGCTGTTAGTTCTTGGTCAAATGTTTCTCATGTGTTTTATTTGTATTTATAAAAAAAACAACAAAACTTGTCCTTTATACCAGAAACACCTGATTAGGTTTAAAAGATTGTAAACTAAGAGTTACATCAGCATGGCTGTAATGAAATTCCCATTGACTCAGTGGCATTGTATCTTACTATTGAAAACAACTATAAATGTGATGTTTGTTGACTAGAAGTATAGTGGCATGTTGCTTTCTGGATCTGCATTTTTCAGCTACCTTTAGCTAAAATGACCACTCCTAAAATGTTTGTTAGCTCTCGATTCTATCCTTAATGGCTTTATTTTTTTTTTTAAAAAAACAGCTTTTTAATTAGTCGTTTTGAGCAGAAATTATGTTACTAAAATAGAATGTATAATTGATTTCTGAAATTTGGCCTTTCTGCTTGAAGCCACAATGTTTTCAGTAGTTTGTGTTTGTAGTTTTTAAGCTCTCTTTTGGTCTGCATTTTTGACTTGTCTTGTTACTTTCACCTATGGCAATCATCCTAAGCGTGGTGACGGTAGACAAATTTGAGCTGTTTTTCTGGGTGACTTTTACCATTTTCCTATCTTTTTTGTTCGCAAGTCAAGTTTCGTTGGAGTAGAGGGAAAGCGCTTTATTTTCAAAGATAGCAGTCTGTGCCAACAGTTAAAAGTACCAATCAAGATTAGCTGCAAGAACTGTTTTCCTTTATTCCAGAGTTATTTGAGGTACTTGGAGGAGCTGTGTGTGGCTAGTTTTCTTGATTTGCCTTCAGCGTGGTTAGGAACACTGCTTGAAAATGCCTAAACCACCTTAACTTTACTGAAATTGGGAGGGATTTTCAGAGCAGCTGTTCGTTGCCAGAATTGATATTTTGCTTAAAGTTTGAATGAACTGCATAGTTACCAGTTTTTCTTACGATGTCCTCAGATGTTCTAAGGAGTCACAGCGAGGCGTGTTCTGAAAATAAAGACTTGCAGCCTTACATGCCTATTTTACATGTGCGTGATTCTCTAATACCACCTCAAGACAGGTATGTTCTTACTAGAAGTGCTGCATTTCCTTATGTGTAAGTAACGAAAAATAGTAAAAATAAATTGGTCGATTAACTAAGTCAATGTCAGTAGATTGCATAGTGTTAATATTTTGGAGATTTATTGATACAGGTGGGGGTGGGGGGAAAACATTGGATTTCTCTTACATGCTGGATGTCAGCTCTGCAGGTTGTTATAATGCTAGCTTTGTAATTCTGACTTCAACTTTTTAAGGAGGAAAATGAGGAAAGTCTGGAATAGAGCGGTCGACTTTCTTGCAGCAAATGAGTCTAGAGTTCACACAGAGACACGAAGAATAGGTGGTGCTGACTTCCTGGTTTGGAAATGGATGCAACCTTCTGCAGCATGTGACAAAATCTTAGTAATCCCATCAAAAGTGTGGCAAGGCCAAGGTAATATTAAGTTCAGTTGTATTTTGCAAATATAATTATCTTAATTTCAACATCTAATTTTTAAGTGGCATTTTGTTGCTTGACATGAAAGACTTGTTTTCTCTCTCACTTCTAAGTACTATTATGAACTGCCAGTGCTATTTCTTTGTTACCTTGTTGTTCAATAGACTCTTTTTTTTGCATTTAGTGCCTGCCTTTTTTCAAGCAAAATGAGCTTTTCTGTACAGCTACTGCAGCAATACAGCAGAGGGCATGTAGCCAAAATGAGTTGCTTGTTCCTTTTCATGAGTTTAAGAACAGACACCAGCTTTTTAGTTGGTCGAATTCTGACATGCCTCATACTTGCTGGAAGTAATGTACTTAGTTGTATCTGGCAGCAGGTAAATTGGAACTCATAGACTTGAGTTTCCCACTGTTAAGTTTTCGGTCAGGTACCTAAAGACAGGATTTGGAGGAAGTGATGTTTGTTTATTTTGAAAGGGAAACTGCTAGATAGCAGACTTCACAATCAGCAGAATGTGAGTTTTGAATATCTAGTAGTACTTCCTTTCTGTCATAAATGTTTTTTTTACGCTGCATTTGTATTTCAAGATCCATTGGCCTTTTCAGCTTTATCTTGGAGCCAAGTGGCAAGAATCCAGTGGGTTTGCAGTTGTCTGTCTGCAGTGGTCATCTTTTCCTAGTTCTTTTTCTTTCTGCCTTTCTTCATGTTAAACTTCAGGATCTGGAGTGGTTTTGTGTAATGGTCAGTTAAAAATTGAAGTTTTAAGATTTGAATTCTGAGTTGCAGTCGAAAAAATGGTCATTTCTATCAACACCTGAGTGTGAAGGTAAATGTTTAAATTGAAATCTTAATTGCCAATTGTTTAAATATTGTGACTCTTTTAAAGAATCTGTCTTCTCTTATGTTATTCTATATTATCTCTCCAGTGGGACTGAAATAAATGCTGTGCTGAATCCAAGTTTATAAACTCATTGGATTATTTTGAAAGTTAGGAAGGAGTGGTTGCTTCTCCAGTTTTAAATCAGATACTGTCAAGGTTGTATCTTGCATTACTTCTATGGCATTGAACTATATGCTGTAAAAAGCCTAGTTAAAACACAAACAAGCTTTTTGCCCTTCGTAATCCCACTTACACAAAAATTCCCACTGGCAAGCAACTGTATTTTCATCTCTGTTCTTCTGGCTAATTTTGATCTTAGTTTAGCTAATGCAGGTAGTAATAGGCTTCCTCCTTTTGTATTTTACTGGTACACACATTTGTAAGAAACAATGTTTTTATTGTTTCCTATAGAAGAGGCTACAGTTTAAAGTAGTTTGTTCCAATGTGATTATTTTCTTTCCAAAAACAGACAGAAAGAGCTTCTTTGTGGCCTGCAACATTTATAATGTAGCAAGCTTGATCGCCTGAGTAAAAGTACTGCTAACATTCTGGTTTTGTCCAAGGCCACTTCATGTTTTCATAAGTTCTATGCATGCTTTCAGCTTTCCGGTCTTAAATTTTGCTTTTCTGTAAGTTCAAAGCAAAACCAAACAATTCTCTCCCTCATCTGGAAAAGCCAGATATTTTGAGACAGTTGCAGATTCTTGGCGTGTTATCTGATGAGGGCCTTAGTAGGCTTAGGAGCCATTTTTTGCTTGTCTATGCAAAAAGTTATGTTGGGATATCATTATATGCTTTCCAAAGTTATGCTACTGTTTTTAGCACTGTGGTGGTTTGACCTTGGCTGGGAACCAGGTGCCCACCAAGCCGATCTATCACTCCCCCACCCCCATCCCCTTCTCAGATGGACCAGGAGGGGAGAAAATATGATGAAATACGTAGGTTAAGACAAGGGCAGTTTAATGAAATGTGAAGCAAGGGTGTGTGTGGAAGCAAAAGAAAGCAAAGAGTTATTCTCTGCTTCCCATCAGCAGGCAATGTCCGTCTCCTGCGGGANGGAAAATTAGCTCCATCTCAGTCAGACCCAATATAAGCGTTATGTTTCTCGTTTTAAATAATTCATTGAAAATGAGGACTGTTGTGTTTGTTGTGTTGTGGTTTATTTTTTTAAATACTTTGTGAATCCTACTGCAGGTTTGAGGTTCTGCAGTCATTGTCTTGCAGTAGTAGTAACATGACATTCTGCTTTGACAACTGTATTACACGAATTCAATTTCTTAATTTTAGTTAGCAAGATGTTAATAGTAACTTTATTTCAAGAGTTGCAGAGCTTTTTCTTTCTAGGGCATCATCCATTAGGGTTCTGCGCTTCAGAATTGGCGGGTTTCATCAACAGCAGTCTCTGTTCCATCTCTGTAATACTGTCATGATCGATTTTCAAACACTTAAATTGAGCGTAGCTTCTGCAAGATATATATATTATAAAGCTTAATATTCCATGTAGGAATTTTTTGTTCAGTAGAGGCTGAAAAATGACATTGCAGTTATACAATTTTTCTTCTAATACTTGTTGGCTCTCAGTTTTTCTTGTCCTGAGCGGTTGCAATATAAATCACTCCATAACATTCTGTCCAGATTTCCCTTCATCTGGAAGACTTGTCAGTGTGTGATGGCTCAGGTGCTGTTTTGTTATATGGAAAACACATCGAAGATTCTCAACGGAGCGGTAGTTTCCAAAACTTCCTAGAAAGACAGCTACTGTAGTAGCTACTGTTAGGTACAATCTGCTTTTGAGCATCCGATACCTACTTTAGCATATTGTGAATGTGGGCGGAATAACTTTAAACTCTCAACTGTGACTTTTAAGCTGTATTTTTCTCAGAGTATGTACTTAAGACTCTGTGTTTCTCTTGAATAGGATCTATTAAGATTATGCTATTTCAGTTCTTTCAGTGACAACTTTCTGAGTTTTCTTGTTATGTTTGTAGTTCAGCAAATATCTTGGAAGAACTGAAATCATCATACTTTGGCTCTAAGAGAAGGGCATGGGAACAGGGGTGGCTGAAATGACATAGGTCACTTGGGCTCTGTATATCCTGATAGTCAGCAGGCAAAGGCAGTTTTCACATGCAGAGGCTCTTTGGATTTTGTTCCCTGTTTTCATGACTGTTGGAAATTGAGTAAGTCCCATACTTTTTGCACAACTGTTCCTTTCCTGATGTTAGGAATTTTATGTATGTATGTGTCATTTTTTTCATTTTTGAAAGTACAAATCAACCAGAATTAAGTTCATCCTCCAATTCTGATATTTGAATAATACAGAAGTTTATGTATCTATACACTGCTAGATTTTGTACATATAAAATCAAAATGAGTTCTTATTTATTCACAAGGTTCAAAACTTTCAAGGTCACAATTTTTATGATGTCCTGAGATCTGATAGTGCTCTGAAGCAGAGCACAATACCTAGAGTATGTGTAATTGAAGAAAGTCTCATGAGATGTCGGTGTGTTCTGGGATGTTGGTAGATGATAGCTTGCATTTCAAATATGGGACCTGTAACATGCATGAGGATCTAGACTGTACTGTCAGTTAGCATCTAGATTTCAAGCATCACTGTGGCATTTTGTTCAGTCTTTCAGGATGCAACCTGTGTTTTGACAGGCAGTTTGGGATTTTTATTTTTATTGGGTCAGAATAAAGACTGATGTTCTTGCTTTGAAATATCTGCTGGATACAGTAGTTGTATCTGTCGGAGGGAAAGAAAAAAAAAGGGTAGCGAAGCTCATTGTAGGATGATGGACAAATATGGATGAGGTTTTGAAAACAGTTGGCAAGAGATCTGTCACTTGAAAATCAAACTAGATCATGCCAACATGTAATTTAGTTAAATCAACAGGAAAAAATACATTTCTAGTGTGTTCAACTTGCTTTGAAAGAAAAGATACTATTTTCTTATCATGGCTTTGATAACTGGTGCTGTAAAGAAAAATAGGCAGGCAGTATAGCTAAGCTAATGACAATAGCTAAAGTTCCTTGACAGCTCTGGAGATGAGATAAAGAGGTTCTCTGAAGTACCACGTCTAGGGTGATATTTCATCCTGCAGCATGGAAGATAACCTGTTACCTTGTGTGAATGACACCCCTCCTCCCCCAGCTTGTGAGAATATAATCCTGTCTCCATGTTAAAAAAAACCAACAACTCTGTTCTTAACCATTGGAAAAAACTCTGGATTTTTATGCTTGTTGTGAAATGCTTTACCCATCCCACAGTGGTCTTCTATAGCTGAACTTGACTGTAATAAACTATAAGTCAACCACACTTTCAATGACATTCAGTAGTATTTTGATTGCGGTCTTTTTCCTGTTTACTGAAGAACCCGGTGTTGTGTGAAAGTGTGTTACTTCGGCATTTTTAACTAAATATTTTATCTTTTTGTTCTTTCCTTTGAGAAGGGTTAGTACTTAATGAACCAGTGATCTGTGGCTTAATGGGAATAAATCTCTTCTTCAGAAACATGATTACCTATATTTGATGCAAGTCTTCTACCTTATCAGGTGCATCAAATCCACATCTAAAGATCTGTTGGGCTGTCTTGTAACTACTTCCATAGCCACTTCTCCCTTCATCCTCCAGTCACAGTAATAAAGAGGAACATTAAAAGCACACACTTTCAGCTGCTACTGTTCTTTGAATCTGGAATAATTCAATTTAAGGTCATAAAACAAAGTACATTATGATTGAAATACAAAGTGGCTTCCTTTTCTCGAAAGTGCTTGCTAGTCCCCACGGGGAACTTATCAAAGTCCCGAAAGTCTTATTTTCAATGATTTATTGCACAAGGTTCTGCTTCTGCTTTCTTATTTGATCGCCACTTTTCACCCTCATCTTGTAAATCTTGCTGTTGAGACTATTAAGGAAAAGAAATGGCAGATGATGTGCGTAGCTGATTATGATGTAGCTTAGGTTGTTGTCCCACAAGAATGTTTGCTTGTGCCCTTATTGAGAGAATATTTTGTATGCTTCACAACAGTGTAAATTTTCTCATGATCAGTACTGTAGTCTGAATAAGTTTGTCAGATAAACTTGCTCTTTTGAGGGAGGAGAAGAATTAATTGTTTTAGATACGTAATGAAGTTCAAGAGACATCAGTTAACTACACTATTTTGAATTTCTCTGTGTAAGTGCAACATTATGTTTAACTTGCTTGCGCCTTCCCTAGCTTCCCATTTTGGTCCCATTTCTGGTATACATTTTAATGCTTATTACAGTGCTAGCATTAATTTTGTGCCTCACTGATTTCTGTGGTCATTTTTTTCCTTATATTTAAAAATCTCCATCTAATTTGCAAAACTTTCTTTGAGTTTGCCATGACTGTGAAACATTTTTGAGAAAAAGCGGAGTTCATCTTTTATGTTTTCATATGCTGCATTGCTCTGGCCACATTTGCTCTACTAGTATGATGTTACATTAAGTTGGTAGCAGGTTAGTTTTGTGCTGGTGGTGTGCTCCACCTGAAGTCATCTCTGCAAGCACCTGAGATCTTCCAATCACAAGGACACCAAGATTGTTAGAAATTAAAGCAGTCAAAGCTTGATTTTTCTAGGTATCTACACTAAAATGTGAATTCCCCATTTAGTTACTTTTGCATGGATCAGTGATGTAGCTGCTGCCTTAAACAACAGTACAGGTTTTTAGAGTTCATAAATGGCTTGCAGAAATGTTGATCCTCTGGGCATAGGGTTTCTGCAAATAACCTCACCATTCTTTGTCCTTGGATTAAAACCATGTGCTGAATAAACCTAGCTCTTAACAATCAGCACATAATTTCCTCAACCCCACGCCTTTTCAGGTCCAGGTCCATGACTAGGCCACCCCAGATCACCTTCTCCAGTATGGTGTGGTGCCCCAGTGTACAATATGCTGGTGACATTTCACTCCCCTTGATCTGCTGGAGCCAACCTACATGAGTGAGGTAAGTCCATTTATTTTTTCAATGTTGCTTAGTTCTGTAAAGTTTTTGTTGTATACCTTGTGTATAATTTTTAATCAAGGGCAAAAAACTTTACAAAACCATATGCTGTTGAAAAAGGACTTGTCCTTAAACTATAGGCAGCTCAGAGATAGATGCAGTGTCACCAGCATATTTAGAAATCTCTTCCCAAGAAAAACAGGTAGCTGTTACAGGTATTGGTAACTTGGACTCTCTCTGTGTGTGTATATTCTAATAAGAACACCTTTAGCTATTTGGGGAACCTAGAGTAGGTTCCATATTAGATTTGGAGGTCACCTTTCTGATTTCCAGTTGGTAATTGTAAATTCTTTTTTTCCCCTCAAATTTACATAAGGAGCAAGTTAGTCTATGCCATATCTGCAGGCAGTGAATTTTCTCTTGATTAGTATCTTGATTAGTCTTCCACATGCAGTGTCTTCCACATGACTGAACTTCTTCTGCGTAACATGGTTTTTGCTTTAGTGACATACACGAGCAACCGTATTCATGTATTCTGGATCTGTTTGTGTGATTTTATTTTTAAAAGGTCAGCGGTAAGAAGCACAGACCTGTAATGTCATCTGCTCAAACCTGAGACATCTAGCACTTGAAGTGTAACATCTTGATTCTGTCAAAGATTCTGTCAAACTTTCCCAAAGTAGGGATTGCAAAGGAGAAGCATTAGCATCGGTTTGGAACATCATTTTGTCCTATAGAGTATTTTAATCTTATGTTTAAGCTCTTGAACCTACTCATCTCAAGTCTTCAAAGTAAAACTTCCCGTCAAGCCTTGAAAATTGTTTTACCAGGTTTTATCCCCGTCCATTTTTGTTGCTGTGTTGTTGGCCCTTCTCAAGGCATGGACTATTTTATCTGAAGGGCTCTTTTATTCCTTTTCTTGTGATGCGGTCTTCTGTTGCAACTCTCACAAGTAGAACTTGTGAATCTTAGAGAATTTTTATTTTAGAACTTCAGATTGTTCAGCTTTGAAGGAGTTACTGTCTTTAATTTCCATTTTTCTTCTTAAATCTGTTTTATTCTCTGGTACGTTTCATTTCAGACCTTTGCAAGCTTCTGATCATGTGTGTAGAGGATTTAGGGTTACAAAGGCATCATCCTCGTAGGGTGCTCCTTGACAGTTGCTACTGCGATACAACACCATCGAAGCATCTCCCTATTTCTTAGACAAGTAGTAGATTGCCCCAAAATGTAAGAAGTGAAAATTCATCAGGCGTTTAAAACTGAATGGTTAACCTGCAGCTCCAAGAATTTGTTCCAGACGTTAAGAACATCTGTCTTTTCATGGAGATGTAATTCAAATACTTTCTCTTCAACTATACGGTATTTTAAAAAATATTCTGAATTTCTTTCGTGTACTGAGGCCTTGATATAAGAGCGTGCATTATCTTAAGTACAGAAGTTGTAAATCTAAAAAATTCAGTTAAGTATGGTACGTTTTCTTCAGTGGAGAAGAAGACTGTGGGAAACTTAATTTGCTTGAAGCTTTTTCATGTGTGACGGAAGGTATTTTTTGAGTAAACCCAGAAAGGTATTGATGTATAATGTTGGCACTTGTTAACTAGATGGTGTTATTTCTGTCAATAAATACTATTAAATCTATTTTTCTTTGTAGCATTTCATCTAGATAGAAGAAATTCACCACCAAACAGCTTGACACCATGTCTAAAGATTCGCAATATGTTTGATCCAGTTATGTAAGTAAAACCAGTTATCTGTCTGTATTTCTGTTGTCTTTTCAAAGGGTCCATTTCTTTCCTCTGAGAGAAGGGTTTGGAAGAAGTGAGTAAGCATGAACACCTTAAAAGAAACAAGTGGGTTGTACAAAAATTAAAATCTACCCCTCAACATCTATGACAAAACAAAGAATCTTACTCTGTCTTCTCTCCTTCGTTGTCTTTGTGTCATTTGAAGAGTGTGGCATTCAGTCAGACTATTTGGAGCAATGACTGATATTTCTCCATTAATTAAGTTTGTAAATGTTCAATTATATCAGCTGACAGGGGAGACTTGTTGCCTAACAACAGACTGTAAGTTTCTAAAGTATTGTTAAGTATTCCGGAGTAGACTGTTACAGAGCTTGCTCAGTTTGCACTTCTTTTAAAACAAGACTAATTGTAAATCATTTATTACTGTATGGCAGTGTGACTACTTAGTTCTGAAGCAAATAGATTTTTGTAGTGGGAAGACTTTAAACAAATTAGTGCAGAGCACTGGCTTCTAATGCTCAGAGAGAAGAGTATGTACTATGTATGAGTAAGTAACAAGCCTTGTTTCATATGCCAAGAGTTAAGGAAGAATAATGTATTTTTCTGTAGTCTTTAAAACTTCATCCACTTCGCTATCCTGTTATACTCCCATGGCTGTGGAGTAGATCGCGTTAGGAGCGATCTTTGAATCCTGATCTGTCCAGTGCAAAGAGATACAAGGACTCCAGCTTCTCTGAAGTTCTTTATGCCATGATGTGATTCTATAAGGGAAAAATGAAGGTGCTATACAGTCTTACAGAGTAAAAATGAGAGGCTAATTGAGACTGAAGAATATGAGAAGTTAAGTGAAAAATAAAAGCTGTTGATTAGAACAGGGAGTAGTAGGAAGTAGAAGGGGACACTGGAAAATGGACACAAGTGATTACAAAGTTTGGATGTATTTCTTCAGCTCTGCTTCACTTCTGTTTCTGGCTGCACTTAATTTAGTTTCTTGTCTTATTTAATTGGAAAGCTGTTAGCTAATTTAGCTGAGGACAGTATTATCCCAAGCACAGAGAAGTACTGTCAAAACCTGTTTTTCTCAATGGCTTTAAAGACTTACTGACCATCATGGGCAGAGATCCCAACTACGGCTTCTTTCATAACTTTCAGGTAGGGTGAGCAAGACTGACATTGTTCTTGAGGCGAATTGATCCTCCTGTAGAAGGATGAAATAAAAGATGAGATTTGCTGAGAATTTTGGGTGGAATCAATGTCCTTATTGTCCTTGCTACAAAGGAGACTTCATGAGCTGTATTGATTGACTAGTCTGAGCAGTACTGAGAAATCTATTCCTGAAGTTTCCCTGTAATATTTATTAGTATGCTGTATTGATTACTTTCTTCTTTCAAAATGGTAACTGTTTAAAATGTCTGCTGTTAATGGAACTAATAACTGAGTTGTCATTTTTGTCAGAACGGTCTCTCTTTGTAGGCTGTCTTAGCTGTAAACTTCAGTGTTTTTCAGTGCTGACCCAGGCTATGCCCAGCAAGTGCATTAAAACACCCCCACATTTGTAGACTAGGAGTTCTCTTTTGACACTCCTTTTTAGTGTCTTATGTCCAGACAGCTATTTTGAATGATGCAACTTACAATATATCAACTTTTTGTCGACCTTTGTCTTTTGGACGTTGACCTAGCTCTGTTTACTGGACTACTGGATTATAGCTGTGGTGGGATGCTTCATCCAATTGCCTGTTACATGCCCCAGCCCATTCCTCTTCCATGAGCTGTCTTGCAGAGGACTACTGCTTAAGTACTTTTTATCATGCCCCCAAGGGTGTGATCTTAAACTACACAAAACCCTGAGTGTAAGACAAACTACTTTATTCAGCTACTTGTGTCAAAAGAGGAAGGAAGCTTATGTTCTTGTCCCATATCTGAAAGGGATGAATGCCTTCACTGACCACCTGAAACAGAGAATGTACCAGTGTATGTGATTGGATTGGCAAATACTGCTTTGACGTTTGCCAGGGGTGTGAGGTACGTTTAACAGAATCGGGAGTTAGCTGCTCTTTAAGTCAGGCTACTGTATATTAATAATAAATGACTAAGTACATTTCAACAGTATGACAGTACCTGATAAAAGCAGCCATCCATATTAGAGTTTTTTTTCCTCTTGACCTGAGAATCATCATTTGTGAAAGTTAACAGAGTAAATCATCATCTTTCTACTGCCAAAAGTCAGAAAGCTAACCTAGACATCCTGAACCCTCCAACCACAGCAGCAGATTTCAACTTGTTCTAGGCATTTACTATGCCAGTCACAAACCTGGCTTTTAAAGCAGCAAGCTAAGCATCATTTGGAGAAGCCCGTTTGAGCATTTCTGCATCTACCACGGAGTCAATAAAAAGAATGGTTCATCAAGTATAGGTAGCATTCCTTCAAGACTCATATTGACAGCTAATGGAACATTCATGTGCAAGATCAGGGAAGGGCAAGTCTTTTCCCTTGCCAGCCTATTTCGTTATGGGAAATCCAAATTAGTTGGTGATAACTTAGTATGTTTCATGTCCCGGGTCTTGCAAAATACAGAAAGGAAACTAGGCAGAGAATGCACTTCTGCCTGATTTGCAAACAGGAAATGAACACTTGGGACTAACGCAGTGACTTCAGTGTTTAGAAAGAACACATGGTAGAAAAGATGATTGCCTACTTTCAACAATGTGGTCTTTTCTTATAGTAGCTGTGTTTCTGCTGATGACAGCATTCTTCTCAAGAAAATCTGGACATACCTCCTGGACTGGGAGGGAATATACCAAAGTCAAGATTTCATAGAATAGTTTGGGTTGGAGGGGACCTTTAAAGGTCCTGGCTTTTTCAACTTGGAATTACTTTATTTCATTAACACCCTGATCTTTGTGTCATATTTAGAAAATACTGTTGTTTACACTGTTAGAGAAGGGGAAGTATACTTACTTATTATGTTCATTTTGAGCTAACTAGTTAAAAGAAAGCACTTTTTTTTTTTTTCTTTCAACCTGAGTAGGGTACATCTTCTAACTTTTGAAGGATTTATAAATTGTATGTGTTTTATACTGGAAAGTCTCTCAGTAGCACCTTCATTTGGATCTTCTTTGCACCCTGTCCTCTCCTAATTTTGTTTGCTTGTTTAGTATATGGTCTGTCTGTGCAAGGGGCATCAAATGAAAATTCTGGTCCTCTAACCAATCAAGGTCAAAAGATAGAAACAAATCTGACATTCCATGTTGCCAGAGTCCCTCAAATGTTGTATTAGTGTCCTGATTGACACATTTAAGTAACATCCCTGACCAGTTAACTTCCCTATGTACATTCCATCCCCCTCATCATTTGTTTTTTTTACTAATAAGGAGGAAGGTAGATTAAATATTTCAATAATTCTGGCCTTATGTAGAAAAAACTTTAAAACTAGCCAACGCTCGTGGTAATATTATTGAAAGAGTAAGTTCATGGGTTTTGTTTGGGGATTTTTTGTACTTAAAGACTATTCAGGCAGTCTTAAAGGTGTATTAAGGCCGTTGAAATAGTTTTCCCTGTGCTTGGATTTAATTTATTAGGCCCAGATAGTTCCTGCAGTACCTTCATAGAAATACATCTGCTTCTTCTGTCTTCTCTAATGGTGTACCTAAAGATCTGTTAGTCTTGACAATAAAACACTTCTTGTGAAAAGACCCCAAAATTGGAATATGTATTTAATAACTTCTATTTCTGGATCTGGGTTGGCACGTTCTATCAGTATGCTATGGGACGAATGCAATTTGATGCTTTGCTTGGGATAGTGAACAGCTATTTCAGTCACGAACAGTGTCTGAATAGCTGAAGAGCTAAAAGCCTGACATGTAATATTGCTTCTGTGACTGCTGGTAGAGGTGATAAAGTACAGCCACAGAGGCCTTTATGCTGTTGTCTTCCCCTGCTCCTCTTCCACTGCAGCAGGAGCAGCCTAGGAGTGGACTTCTCTTGGAACAACAGCCAGCCTGTCTGAGCAGGTGTGGGAAGACAGTTTATGACTGGTTGCAGTTTTGGACAGGAAGGCTGCTGGAAGGGTGGACAATCCCCACCCTCCAGTGCAGATTATTCCTTTTGACTCTTAGGGCTGAATTTCTTTAAATGGGCCTAGGACCCAATTTATTGAATTCAATAACCGAAGTACTAAATCAATCCCAAAGGCATTTAACAGAAAGTGATGTCAAAATAGAGAAACCAAAATCAGTGAGAAAGGGTGAGGTGGTTGTGAAGGTTCAAAAGATGGTGTGCTTAATAAAATCTTTCATTGTTTGCATAGGGAGATAGGTGATCACTGGCATCTAGCAATTCAAGAAGCAATCTTGGAGAAGTGCAGTGACAATGATGGAATTGTTCATATTGCTGTTGACAAAAATTCACGTGAGGTGAGTGTCTGTCCAGTAACATTTTAATGCTTTATCTTTGTTAGACTTAAAAAGCAAAACAACAACAACAACAAAACAACCAAAAAACCAACCGAACTTCTCTTTCTTATTGCAGGGTTGTGTGTATGTCAAGTGTCTCTCACCAGAGTATGCAGGAAAGGCTTTTAAGGCATTACATGGCTCTTGGTTTGATGGTAAGGAATGGGGATTTATAACAAAACATGGGTGGAAGCGACAGAAGATGGGTGCAGTTGGAGTTCTTTTAAGTGGTGAAATGTTTTATATCTGAAATACTGAACTGTAACAAAAGCTGTGTCTCTTTTAGTCCTCATCACATGGTAGGCTAATTTCAGTGTAATGACATTTGTATATATTAGGTCCTGAAGCAAAATGTAATAATACTGAACTAGAAGGTTTCTCTTTTCCTATTTCTTTGCCTCATAGGAAAGCTGGTAACGGTAAAATACCTGCGACTAGATCGGTATCATCATCGTTTTCCCCAGGCTCTTACTTGTAACACTCCACTGAAGCCATCAAACAAACACATGAACTCTATGTCACACCTGCGTCTTCGGACAGGCACATCTAATTCTCAGGGAAGTTCCTGAGAAGACTTTCTACAACTGCTAGGACTGTTACTTGCAACAGGAATTTTCCTGTTTGGCTGCCGTCTTCCTTTTTTAGTGCTTTTTGTATGTAATACTTTAATGATTTAAATAAAAGTTGAACGTTCCAGAAATCTTGTTTCCAAAGGGACTTAGCAATGAGGCAGTAATACTGAGCTGACAAAAAAAAAAGACAACAAAGCAAAACAAAACAAAACAAAAAAACAAAACAAAAACAAAAAACGATTGCTTCAGGAGTTTTTCTGGGGCTATAGTAAACCAATGCATTTAAGTTTTGCATGAGGAATACCGAATTCATTATACATTTGCAGATGTGGTGACTGTATTTTTGCACCAAGAAGTGTTTTTGATAATACAAAAGCATGGAGAAGAGAAGACTTCATGTATTTCCATAGTTTCCTGTGAAATAATCTTGTGGGTATTTTGTAACAACCTACAGTTCCTGATGGTGAATAAGTTTAAAAAAAAAATAATTCTTTTTTCAGTCAATATTAGTTTTTGTTGCTGTATAAGAATCTTTTTCTGCAGCTAGGGTATGGGAAAAGTTAATCTGGCATTAGTGGTTGCATATAAGTGTGAGGGAAAACAGACTGAATGCGGATGTACTGGGTTTTGTATATAAATGTAAATGCTGGTGGTGGCAAAAAATGGTTGTGTTCTGTGAGGGTGTCTGCATTGAAGCAGTGAATAAGCTTCCTATTTTATTCCAAACCTAATGTTTTATACGGTTTTGGCTGTACCATGACAAGAGGCCAAATACCTTAAAGTGTTAGATACCGGTTAAATATCTTTTATAGGTTTTATATTAAAATACCTGACTGATTTTGTGTGAAAGGTCTGATACCAGTTGTAATGACTTCAAATTTGTGAGCAATAAAGAAGCAATTGGCAGATACTGGAAAAATACTTTGTGAAAAGCTGTATTTATTACAATTGCCAGGACTGTGACAAAATACCATCGGGATTAAGTGACTTTCCCGATACACTATAACTTGTTTTAATGAACCCGTTACCTGTTAAAATTTTTAAAAGGTACATACTTCCTTGCAACAATTTTGGCTGATGCAAACTAGAAGTACAACTGACAGTAAATCTTGAGATTCCAAGCTTGTATATTTACTAACATTTACCTAGGAGTACAAAATTGTTGCTGAGAAGCTTAGTTGCAAATCTAAGATTATTGGCTTTACTAATCCCTACTCCTACGGCAATTTTATCTAATTATCCAGCTGAAGATCCTGTAGGAGGTGAGACTGGAAGCGTACCAGTTCCGCAAATTTTACTGAAACTCACTTTACTTTGTAGATACGATAGATTTGCAGCATGAACTTGCACAAATAATGCACGTTTTTTCTTATGGTTAAGTAAACATGATGCACACTATTCTGCAACAGAAAAATCCTATTGTGCCTTACCTTTGTGCTTTTGTGGGCACCATGTTTATTATTGGAGAGTTTGTTAACTGAAAAATTTTAAATCCTCAGTTTTATGTCTCAGATGCTAATGAATGAGTATATATAATATATAATCAGCCATGCAGAATTCTACTTACCAAGGACAAGTACATATTTTTGATGGGTAAGTAGATTGTGCCCGGTCTGGTAGATTTTGATGAGTTTTACTATACACATATATGTATATGTATAATATACATGTATATGTATTATATATATGTATATAAACTAATTTTGTTGTATTTGATGTGCATCATAGTGATTTGTTAACCTGACCTTAGTGACCCCATCTTGTGACCTGTTGCAAGAGTGAATGTAAAAATAGTTGTGGCATTTTAAAAGGTCGCCTCGATGCAAAGGCATCTATCTCGCTTCTAAAATATATTTCTTGTAAACACTGTACATTTTATTATTGTAATATGTACTATTATGCAGCTTATTTTACCTTAAACTGTTAAGTTGACCAATATCCCTTCCTGCAAGACAGATGGGAATGTGTATAATACCTGAACATTTGAGAAAAATCAGCTGTTTGTTGTAATTTGTCACCCTGTCCTGTAAAAACAAAACAAAAAAACAAACCAAACTCGAATTAAAGGTTTATTAGGGGTTTTTATATGTGTCTCACCTTCTAGATACTTGGGTGTCTCTTTGATTCAAATACTTTTTTTCATTGTTGGGGGAGGGGGCTGATGAATTAACAATAATTAAAAGTTATGTGATGAATTAAGATTTGAAGCTGAACAGGTGCTACTGTGAGCTGAAGTACACCAGCAAACTTTGCTTAACTGTCTTGCATCCAGAGGCATTCCCTTGATTTCAAAGTCCTGGTGTGGCCATGTTGTCTGACTTGTTAAATGACAGAGATGAAGAGACTTAGGCTTGTGTTTTCAGCTTATTTCTTGCATTTTGAGATAGAAAAAGTCCTCAAAGGGGATTTGATAGATATCAGGAAACATAGGATTTTTTTTTTTTTTGTCATTACAGTTAAACTGTGCTGCTTTAAAATAATTTTAGCGACAATTTGTACTGAAGAGTTGTGGGGTAGAAGGGCCAAAGAAGGCTAAGTCCATTATTTAGGTGTAGTTGCCTAGTTCGCTTCCCTGGGGAGCAGGAGATATTCGCAATCGTTACGATTTTTTTTTCCTTTTTTTTTTTTTTTTTTTATTAAGACATGCAAGGTGGGCATTAACACCTGTCTTAATTTCGCTGCCTGTGCCAAAAGTCAGATCACTCAGTCGCCAGCGGGAGCCGTGGGCCGGAGGCATCACGTCCCGCAGCGCAGCGGCGGCCGCCCCCAGGCCGGCCCCCATCCCTCCTGCGGCTCCTGCTCCCGGCCTTCCCGAAGCGCAGCCTGNGCGGGTGAGGAGCGGGTGCCCGCTTGAGGGGGATCCTCCGGGCCCTGCCGGCGGCGGAGAGCGGGGAGCTGGGGTCGGTGCTGGGCTTGAACCTCATTTGACGGAGCGAGCCCCTGACAGGCTTTGCCCTCCGTTGATCCCGGCCGTGCCGCTGTGGCGTTCCCGTGGCCGCCGCAGCGCCCTAGCCCACGGACGGACACGGCGCGCAAACCCCGGGCTCGGGGTGTCTGTCCTTCGCTGTGGCTGCCGCTTCTGACTCAGAAACGAGGTAAATAGTTTCTGGGACGTACAGGAAAACAGTTGGCTTGGTGAAGCGGCGCTTGACCGAGTGCGCAATTAGCTCAGTCTCCCTGCGGTCGCCTGCTGCGTAAATAGTGCTTCGTTGGTCAAAAAAGGAGTTTAAACTTTACATAGGCTTTCAGAATGTGGCCGTGTTTTTCTCAGGGAGCTCCGTGTGCTTCCTCGTTGGGTTCGTGTTACACTACCGACAAATACAGCCGATGCGAGTATAATTTATTTCTTACTGTCCCCTTTCCGAGTTAATGTAGCTGTGCATCTTAATGTTCCTGGAAATTGAAATGAGACTCAATGAAGTTTCCTGCAGTATTTGATAAATTTGCTATAGATGTGTTTTTTTCTGCTTGCGCTGGAATTCCAGTCACCATCTTCTTAGCGTAAAGACTGTCTGAAGGTACAGTGATCTTAAATAGGGGTAACTGTATTAAAACTACCAAATATAACGATGGATATCTACAAATAAGGCTAGTGCCTACTGTTATCTAGCGATAAATGTCAGATTTCTGTAAGACTTCTGACCTGAAACACAGCTTTTAGGAAAGTGTAGAGTCTTATGTTTTATATGTCATGCTTTTAGTTCTTTCTGTTAAGCTTCCTATTGTTACTATTACAATGGTCCTGAAAATGCTCTCTTGAAAGATGAATGTCAGGATGAGGTATCTGCCGATAGGAAGATACTTTGCCTTACTGATATGGCTTGTTTGTGGCCAAGTGGTCAGTAGATGAAAGAGGTAGCTCCACTCCCTCTGTGGCATGGTGCCGTTCATCTGAACCCAGCCTTCGATGCTTAGAATGCGTCCTGTTTATGTTCGTGCCCTCTCTGAATCGACACCAGTGCTTGCCGTCTTATTTGCTGATGATTCCCAACTTTTTGTTGCGCTGCTGCGTGCCTTTGCGGTTCGTCATGATTCCTCGTCTGCCAAATTTGGTTGGTAACGGTGCCCTTTAAGTCTGATTCTGGAAGTAGTTTCCATGTGGCTTGTCATCTTAATCAGACGTTTGCTCATGGTTTCTAAAAGAGTCGCCTGCTTTGCTGCACACATGGCTTATTTTAGAACTGCGCTTTTGAATTGTCTTTTAAAATTTACGTCAATAATTAAATACGGTGAATAGCCTAACCAGAGTTACCAAATAACCCTGGAATTCTGAGATGAAAGAAGATATTATTATTTTAAAATAAAATTCTGCATTGATTTCTCAAAACCACAAGAGTTAGTGAAGTTAGGGCGTATATATATAGTTCATTCTAGAATGTGGTTGATGGGTCCTTTTTGTGTCTGACGTTCCTTGGATCATCTGAAACGATTGAAAAGGTCTTTTAGGAGATAAAAAATAAATCTGTTTTTCCCCCAAAAGCACAATCTCTAAAAATAGTGCCTTTGTATATGGGATAATGTTTCTATATTTGGTAGCAAAGCCATATAAAGCACTTGATCCTAGGCAAAAATAAAATCTTTTGACTGAATGACCTTGCTTGTTTTTCCAAGTGGTGGTGGTTCTACACTGTCACAGGGATTTGGTTAATGCAGACTTTTATGTTTGTACATACCATAAGAATTCCTCACAGCCGTTCAGTAAGGGAAGCTTGCACATGAGAAAGATACTTTGTTGTTTGCCCTGATATTTATGAAGGCATGGAAGGATCTTGTTTACCTACTTGCATTTTGTCGGCTTTGTAAGATGATACTTGTTTCTATTTCATTCAAAGTCCAGCCTATTTATTATATTAGAAATGCTAGAAAAATGAAATTTCCCTTTTAGGTAGATTGTTAAAGGTTCCTTTGTTTTGTTTTGTTTTTTAAAGATGGGGGAATAGGAGGGGGAAAGCGGAAAGAAGAGATGGCTCCGTTAAGGATTTAATCTTCTCGGCCAGAAGGTTAAGAAGTCTGCCTGTCTGCATCAGACTGGCATCGCTACAAGCCAGCGATGCAGTAAACCCATCCAATTTTGAGATAGCTTTGTTGAGCTGCATAATTCAAGGGAGTGTGTCCTCATTACAAAGCAAATCTTAAGCTATACGCAGCGTTTTATTAGTTGTAGGTAGAGAATATGACCTTCTTTTCCCATTTTTGTTATTTTCCTTTTTTTTTTTTTTTTTTTTAAATTCATTAAAAGCTGCAGTTTTAGCAGGACCCAGGTCGTGAACTTAAGCTGTGGAGGCTTTGGCTGATAGGAAAGTGGGATAAACAGCATAAGTATAGTTTGATCTAGCTCTGATTTGTTTAGTTTAAAGGTTCCTTTAGCCAAAAGACTCCCAGAAAAATAGACCCTCAAATTCTTGGTGTGTTTCTGATGGTATGTTCAGGAATTACAGTAGAATAAAGTCAGGTATAGAATTATCTTGCCCTGAGTAACTGAAGTTGGTGTGCTTTTATTTCAAGCAGACTCCAAGGCTAGATGGAAATAGGGTGTTTCTTGCTCTGGAACAATCTTGTCCATACATGGAGTTATTTAGAGGCTACTTTCTCTACACAAGCCAGAGGTCTTTAATATGTAACAACAAAAAAACCTGCTAGGTTTTGGGGTTTCTTGAATTTTTTTTTTTAGTGTCTCGTAGAGTAAGAAGTGGCTACAGGTTAACTTTCCGTTTCCTCACTCTTGTTGCTTCTGTAGAACTATATCTTTTTGGATACTTCATTTGCCTCAGAAGGATCGTGGGCTCTCAGTAAACTATTAATATGTACTAGCTTCAAAAAAAAAAAAAAAAGTAAAAAAAAAAGTACAAAGCTGAAGATTTAAGTCCTCCCCCATAGAAATTTGTGAATGTATAACCGACTAGCAGGGTTTGAAAAGTAATTTCCAACCAACCACTTAGGAAAAGGAGTGGAGCACATTGCTTCAGTAACTTGTAGCTACAAGACGAAGAATGTTATTCTGGGTTTTAACAGTGATTTTTGTGTCGTTAATCTGTGAAGATGGTGATCCTTATGTTTTGTCTGGAAATAGGGTAGAAGAATTCTTTGGGAACCCCATTTATGGTGAGGTAGTTGGAAATTATAATTCATCTGCTTAGCTCCAGCCTTCTGGTTCTCATTTAGCAACCTCAATTCCAATAGCATTATCTGAAAACCACACAATCTAGCAACTGTAACTGGGAATAAAGAGGCTTTTCTCAGTTAAGGACTTTAAGACCTGAGGAATTGAATGATACTAGTCCAAACCAGGCAAGAACAATGCTTAAAGTTAGAAGGTGCTAACACGGTTTTGCTGTCTTTACAGACTTAAGTTACAGTTGAGCATTGTTTTGTAACATGATTAATAGCATAAGTACTTCTTTATTTAGGCTGAGCAGTGGGAATGATCTTTGTGGTAAGTTTTGGATTTAACACAATTCAGCTTTTGAGTTGTTGCACAGACAAAGCCTAGGGACGGGACTTCTGCAGAGCTCTCCGGTTCACTCTTTCCTTTCAGTAGATTCTGCCTGTCAGGATTAATGATTTCTTTGAGATGTGGGCAGCAGCTTAGCAAAACGTACATAGTGTGCTAACACATTGTTTTGTTGGGAAGCGTTACCACATCCAAGAAATCTTAAAGATTTTGTGCATGGCATTTGGATGCATTTCCCCAGGGGCCTCTTTAACTCTTGTGTTCTTCCAGCCAGGGACAACGCCTTTGCGTTTCACCTGATGGAAAACAAATCCCTACTATCAGTGAATAACAGTAGCGCTGATGGAAAGTAGAACAAATCCCTGCTATCAGGGAATAACAGTAGCACTGATGGAAAAGTAGCTGCCAAATGCCACAGCTTTCACTCTGACCACACAATGAAAACGGAAAAAAAATAAAATCAACACCAGGAACCGTAGCAGCTTCCTGGGGAAGTGACCTGTGCCAGTCGTCGCCAACAGAAAACAGCCCAGAGAGTGTTTGGTCTGGTCGAGGGGTTGCCCTGTTCTTATTCCTCTGTTGCCCGCTGTGTGGTTCTTGGGGAGATCCGCAGGCAAGGCTGCGCCTCCAGCTGCACGCACAGAGAGTATAGGTCGTTTTAACAACTTTGAGGACATATGTGGTAGATTGACTGAGGTGAGAGACACATGGATGTCCCTTTCCCTTGCCCCAAGGTGCCTCGTTGGCCAGAGGGGCTGCGGAGCAGGTTCATGTAGAAGGTGCTTGACAACACCTTGGCCTTGGGTTTCCTGCAGCTGGTTCAAGAGCAAGCATTGGTTTGATGCAAAGTTGCTGAGCTTGCTCAAATTTGCTAAGAAAAATGGTTAACTTTGTACAAGGAGGCTTTGCCGCCTGGCTCAGATTGTCACCATCCTGCTGCTGGAAGGAGGCTTGATATTACACATACAAGCAGCGCCAATCCCTCCTTAGGCATCCTGATGATGAGCAGTCATGGCTTACAACCAGCTCAAGTGGAATTTGTACTAGCGAGTGATCCACCAGTGCACTGATCCAGTCTTAATGATGCTGAAACCAAGGCTTGGAGACTCGATTGGCTTCTACTGCTTCACACCATCAGCACCGTCAGTAGCTGTAGCAAGAGTTTAAGGGAGAGAAGGGAGTAAAACAGGAACAGATGCAAAGGCTGCCAGCGTGGGGACAGGTGGAAAAGCTGAGGTGAATCAGGCAACTCTGTGAAGTTAAAGCCCTGAAAGGCAAATTCAGAAACTCCACAAATAAAGTGATTTGGGTTTTCCATAGCTTTATCAGCTCTGCTTTCCAATGGCTGCAAAGAAAATAAATCAGCCTTGTTGGTCAAAGCTTTAGTATTTAACTGCTTGCTGTGGGAACTGTTCTTTTAGACTGTATCCTCATTTTTTCCCGCGTTATTTTTTCAGGATTAAAATCAGTGTTTTCTTAGGTCTTTTGTATATACAGTGGAAAAATACTCTGCTGACAGCACACCTTTTAACATCTCTTTTCATAAGAGAAACCAAATTGTCTGTGTGTTTTTGCTTTTACTTAAAAGCTAACACACATAAGGGACAAAATCTCCACCACCACGTGTAGCAAATGAGTGGCTCACTCAGGAAGTGACCCACCAGATGCTGCTGTTTCCTAATCTTCTACAGAACCTGCCATCCAGCATCCAAAACCACAAGGTAGCTTTACTATTTGCCTCTGAACTTGAGAAAGGTTCTGGATTGTACCGATCTACTTTTGAGGTCGTTGAACCATGCTGGGAAGGATTACCACAGATACTTTGCGAGACCCTTAGACTCTGCCAGTGAAGTCCATAAAACGTGAAATAGAGTAGCTGACTGGGGGAAAACAAGCTGGGTTTTGTAGCTCTGTTACATGTGAATTACAGAGTAGTACATTTTCATCTAAGGACAGCCAAGTAATAGCTGTGACACTAATAGAGGCAGTGTAACAGCTGAGTGATGTAATGCTATTTAAGACAGCATGAAGGTTTTCAGAGCATTATCCCATCTCCACAGTCACTCCGGTAGACTAAACAAACCAAGTTCTTTAAAAAAAAAAAAAAAAAAAGTTTTGCAGAGATTTGGTTTGCTGAACCACTCTCTTTTTTTTTTTTTTTTTTTTTTTTTTTTTTTTCCCCCTCTGGGCTTTGCTCAATTGTTGCTGTCTGACGCCCCAAACCAGGAGGGTGTTCCAGCTGATACCTCACTGCTGCTGAGGAGAGCAGATTTCCTCCCCAGCCCCGCTATTATGTATTATACTTCTCTTTTTAATAAACTCCAGATTGTCATTTGCCTTTTTTTTTTTTTTTTAAATACTTTCACACTGTTGGCTCAACTTATTGTCACTGTAACCTTGATATCCTTTCCTGCAGTACTACTGCTGGTCTGATATTCTTTCTTTTGGTTTTGCACATTTGAGGATTTCTTTTAACATCCAAATGTGGTTCTTTATACCTGGCTGTATTGGATTTCATCTTGCTGATTTTTGACCGTTTGTCCAATTTATTAAGACCATCTTGAGTTCTGCTCAGCTCTTCAGAGTGCTTCCCACTCCTGGCAGGTTGATGTCTCTGCAGTTCTAGTTAAGAGCGCTTGCTGGATTTTGACCCCAGTCAGCAGAAGAGCTGAACAAGTGTGTTTTTTCAAGCAGCTCTGCACCCATGTCATAGGATCTTGATCCAGAAGGAAGGTGCTTTTCCAGGTTACTCTGTCAAAAAGTACTTTTTATTTGACATCTGTTGGATTTACTGCTTTCCCCTGCCTGTAAAATAGAAGGAAAGAAGGAAAGTATGTTGGTCGATGGTGTTAGATTTTGGCAAGTCCAACTTGGTGGCTTATTCCTTTCTAATATTCAGTTGCCTGTTTATTCATTGTTTAGTAATTGGTTTCAAAAGCTTTCTTGGTGTTAAATATGGGCTTACAGCCACATAGTTCAGCAATCATTCTTTTCTCCCCTTTTAAAAATGGACATTGTCAGGTTACTCCTGAGCTTTTGGAAAGGCAGAAGCCTTTCAAAAATCCTTCAAGATGCTCACTCTTTTCTGAATGATTGCCCCAGCTTCTTTCCCAAACACTGTAGAATAAATTGTCTAACCTGTCAGAGGAGGATGAGCAACCTCTAGGGCTGTGGACACACAAAATAGCTCCATCGTCTGGGAATACAGTGATTCAACATTAATGTGCCTAATTTCTGATAGTCGGTCCCATATTTATCCAGCTAAAGCACCTGAAGTGAGTTCTTAGAGTGAGAAGGAGAGCTCGACAGATTTTTATAAAGGTCTCTGTCTCTCTCTTAAAAAAAGTGTCTTCAAGCAGCTTCATTGTCGAGATAGTTCTTTACAGATCCAAGTGACTGTCGTGCTCCACCGACAATTTGTGAGCAGATCAAGGTCTGTGCAACAGATTTCAATGATTTGAATGATTTGAAATGAGTCACTGCAACTACTGGCCCTGTGCTGGGGACTGAGGATGCCTTAGGAGCACAACGAAGTCACTGAGGAATTTCTGCTGTGTCAGTGAGAGTGGTGTGAAATGTCAGGACCAGGAGGGGAAAGAGGGACTCCTGATGTTTGAAGTGTAGGATTTCGTTTTTCAGAGCGCAAGTCCAAGTAGGACAGAAACAAACTGCATTTTGGGGCAAGGCTTAATGAGGTTCCTGACAGCAGCCTGCAGCGGGAGGGGGCTGCTCACGGGTGCCGTGCTGCTGCTTCTGGAAGTGGAACAGATGTCACTTGTAAGAACAGATTATGCAAAGAAAACACCCAAATTTATCTTAGAATATTGATCCAGATGGGAACCTGAACCTCAAAGCCTTGAAACTAGCAAAAGGCTGAGGGAAGAGAAGAAGAAACTTGGTGGCTCTGTTGTTTCCCCCGTGACTCGCCAAACGAGAGGAGCTGAGCTGAGCCTTGTGCCTGTCCCGTGAGCCAGCTGCCCTGGCATCTACATCTGGGGCTGGGGGGCTGTACACAGGACTGCGGGGGCTGCTGCCAGGCCTGATGTTCTTTTAGAACTTGGGGGGAGCTCTGAGCAGGATTGGGGGGTTGCTGCTGGGCCTGGCATGTGTGTCTGGGGGAGCTCCATGCAGAACTGCGGGGTTTGCTGCCAAGCCTGGTGTCAGCAGGCCGGTGGCATCGCCCCTAGCCACAGGTGACTGATGGCTGAGGTTGCAGGACCTGACTCTGGAAAGAATTCTGACATTAGCCCTGTCATATGCTCACTCTAACAGAGTAGGAGAAAGTATTTATGTTTTTTTTCCAAAAGTAAGTGCTTTTCACTGGGCAGAAAGGTTTTGCATAGTTACTGTTGGCTGCAAGTCCAGCTGGTGAATATAGAATGAGTATTTTCATCTTTAGAATGCATTTAGGGCTGGGAAATATAGATTGAAGAAAAAGTAAGGTTTAATAAATATTTTCAATCAATTAAAAGAGATGGAAGAGACACCTTTGCATTTTGGACACATGAGAGAATTAAAGAGAAGGGAAATGATGAAAGCAGGTTTTAATACATTTAGCTAGGATTAATACTACTTTTGTTCATGAATTGGCAAATAGCTTTAGAATGCCTAGAGGTGCAGATGCTTGTGCCGCACAACCAGTGTCAATACATTTAGCTAATTCAAAAAAAAAAAATAAAATGCCATGTTTGTGCATCGTTAAACTGCATTGGAATGAAAATTGGAATTGAGCTCACACAAATTCCAAGTAACATTTTTCATTGAGAAAAAGTTTGTCTTTGGATGTTTTCTCTTGTGAGAGGAAAGAAAAGTCCTGAATTAATGGCTTTATCCCTGTAATTCTTATATACAGGTAGATGTACATATAATCCTGGTTATTAAATAATGGCAGAACACTTAATGTAAAGTTATATTTTTTTTGCTAATCAACATAATAATAGCCTAAGTGAAGTAAAGATTAATAGCCTAAGTGAAGATTTGTTTTAAGAAAATGGTGTTACAGAAATTTAAATAAAAGTATTTTTTAACTTAATCCACCTTGGACAGTGGTTTAAAATAAAATAATTATGTTTGAATCAAATTTATTTGTTAGGACAGAAATATTTTCAATTGCATACACTTTTCAGTCATTGACATTCAGTATTGACTCATCTAATTGTATAAGGTCAAAGAAGATTTAAAGTATGCAGACAAATACTCTTCCCTTATTTGCTGTAGTGTCTTTTCACTGCTATTCATAAAAATGAAAATAATCTCTGATTAGGGAAGACTTACAAGTTCCTGGTTTACTTGATGGAATTTTACTGTGGTATGGATTGGATGGTATTTTAATTATTTTTTTTTTCAACTGCATAAAGGTTCTTTGATTTTAGCATGGTTAACGTTACTGTTACAGCGTGTTTTTTGTGCAGTGTCAGAATTTCTTCATGCTATATCTTTTTTTAAAACTATTTTTGGATAAAAGGCTGAAGGTTTCTTGTATAGTCATAAGGCTGCTCTGCTTACCATCAAGACACCATCTGTGTGATCAAAGGTGCATTTTTAAAGAGTGCTTTTATTCTGTTGACACATGCATAGACTTCTGTATGCTGAGGATGTTATCGGAAGGATGTGGCTTGAAAGGTAACTCATGAGCTTACTACCTCATTTTATGAAAGGGAGATGGCTCCTCTCTGTGGCGATGAACGGTATTGCTTTGCAGAGAAAGCCACGTTGTAAATTTCCATGTAAGGGAGACAGCTGAGGAGAGATTGGCAGCTATGATGACTTGAACTCGAAACGCTTTTCTAGCAGCTGGAATGATTAAAAAAAGCAACAACTAACCTGAATTGGTCTCAAATGCAGTTATGCTAGCTAACAGAGAGAACATAACTCATGCTTTTCTTACAAACTTCTTTACAAAATATGAGAAGATACTCAGGTCTGGCTCACAATCTGATCTAAAAATTATATTTTCTCATGTGAAAATACAGAGAGGTAATTCACCTTTCAAATGGTTTGTGCTGAAGAATTGAATGCTGAATTAAATGACACAGGCTGATGTCTGGGTAGGATGTAGGTCTGTGTCTTTTGCACTAGTTTATTTTTCTAGTAGAGTGTGTGGCATTTATAGGCAACATTATGTGCATATACATCTGGACAGATATTAGCACCAACCACTTTTTCAATAAAGAGTTTTAAATACCTTAAAAATCTGCTGGCCATAGACTTACTATTTGTTCATCATTTCCTATATATACTGTAATAACCCCATGGCATCTAGTCCTGCACTAAGGATGCTTTAGTTGGCTGCTGTGATGCAGAGTGTTGTTTCTTTGTTTTGTTTTGTTTTTTTTATTCCCTGATACAGATTTTACTCTGAGAGCTCATTAAATCAAAGGCCAAATCCATGGCTGAAATCACAACTGTTTTTAGCTCTGATGTAGTGCCTCATAAAACAGGGTCATCAAATTTAACTCATCTGTGGTGTTTCAGAATTCAGCTTCTCTGGGCAGCAGAAGCGGCAGCTTCCTTCACACCTCCTGCACTGAGGCCCATCTCTGCAGAGCGGGACAGGAGTGCACGCTCAGCAACCTACCACAGGGCTGGTTTTCTCTCGCCTCCTTTTAGGAATGAGACAATGGTCAAAAGAGGGTACTTTTTTGATGCTTAAGGTTGGAAGTCCTCTTAAGGCATACCGGTTCTCAACTGGAGGCTTTTTCTTTGCTTCTTTTTTATGAGATATTCTACCTAAGAGAAACGGCTCGTATCACATATCTATTGTGTATCGTTACCTGGGCAAATAAGCTTTGTATGCTGAGGAGGAAGTCTGCTGAGTTACAGAGTGCTGTGTAACACAATTTAAAAGAACTCCAATTCCAAATTATGTATTTGTTAAATCTTCAAAATTAGTCCTTTTTTTTCTTTTCCCTCTTTGAGAAACAAAAACTAGTATGAAGTTGTTTTAGCAAAGCAGAATAGAAATTCCTATTGAAGGGCTTCTGTTCTCTGCTGAAAAAGAAATATATTTTTCACCTTCTCGTAAATTATGCATGGGATTTGTGCTGAATTAAACATAGAGAGAATAGAAAGCTTGAGCTTGTTAGCTCCGCTGTGTTGGTAAGCTTGACAAGGCAAATATTGATGGAGAGGAGGAGCGTATGTAATCAGATCGACCTGATAGCAAAAAAATAGTATCATGTCTTCAGTGTTAGGGTACCTCTTGGATAGCTTTATCCACAGCAGTAACCCTGAAGTTTTAAAACTTTTTTTTTTCTTCTAGTACTGAAAATGAATTCTTTATTGGTGAGCAATGAAAAAAGATTTTGGGCTTGCCAGTAGGAATTGTTAAATTAAAGGTTATTTCCAGAACACTTGTATCTCATCATCTGAGCACCAGAAGCAATTAAATCTTTACCACTGCACTGGAGAGGACTGCCTGGAATGGAAAAGATTAGATGTTTTCCAAGATGTTGAAAGGATCATGATTCTCAGAAAAGACCCATTTAAGAATAGTTTATGACCGTTGCAGTTATAAACTCACTGCCGTAAAAGGAATGTGCTGTATGTTGGCGGTCTACCAAGTCAGGGAAAATGAAAGTGCGGCTCAGTGCTATTTTAGTGCATCAGATCTGGGAGGAACAAAAATGGACAGGGGGAAAATCCCAACTGATCTATATTTATGCTCCTTTGGGAAGTATCGCCAGTCATAACTACTGGGAAACAAACTGCAAATGACAGATGTGTGAGGCTCCCTGAGTTCTGCTCTCAACCAAGGAGCTTCTTTGTCCCAGGTTTGGGGACTCCTTACCTGTCTAGTCTCTTCCTCCCGTTCTGGTCTCTGCTTCTTGTCTTTTCACAGTTTCACTTTTTTCTTCCCATTTAACTCATTGCCCTCAAGGCCTGCAGTGTCTTGTCTCTACATTAAAGAAATCTCCTTCCATTTGACACCCCTCCCTAAAGACCAAGACAGAGTCTTTCAAGCAAGGACCCTCTTAACCTTTGTATTACTTAAAGGAGAATTAATTAACTTCCTCCTGCCCTTATACTCAGTGTTGCATGGATGTCCTCCTCATCCCCACTGTACAAGGCCGTGTCCTTTGGCTGTTCAGAGGGGACCAGTACCACTGCCCCGCTGTGTGCAAAGGTTAAGTAGTAAAATAAGGAGAATTCAGCCTTGTAGTTCTCTGTAGGAGCAGTTGCAGAACAGGGAGGCATTAATGTGCTTTCCCCTTTCTCGCTTTTCAGGAGGGTACAATCTTCAAAAACTCCTTTGTTTTGATTATCCCCTCATGTCAGAAGCCTTTTTAATTTGGCTCCTGGACATGCCTCTGGGCTTTAGTTACACCAGCACACCAGCCTCTTTGTTGCCAAACTGGTTTTTCACTATCTGGAAAGGGGAGTGATGCAGTGGCCAGTTCAGCGTACAAAAAGGGGTATTCCCTTGGGATCGTGAGCTTCCCATCTTTGGCAGCTGACGCTAGAGACAATGTTAGCTCAGTCTGGTAATTAAGTGAAAATTAAATATAGCTCTTTCTTCTCTACTCAGTTGTACTGTTTATCTTTTATAAGTATAAATAAGTTTTCTATTCTGGATAACCATTCTGATATAAATGCCAATTCACAGACATGTGGAGCTCTACCTCCTTACTTAGCATATTTTTTTCTCAACAACTGAAACCAGTGACATTGTCCTGAGTTGTGTGCAAAGGTTTCAGAACCTGGTTTATTTTCCAAGGTTTTAATGGTTATTTTATTATGTGTTTTAATGGTTATTTATTTTGTTTTAGCCTGCATAATAATCTAAAATCTATTGTAGCAATATCATCTCTCTTAGATGGAGGAGCAAAGTCTGGGTAATAAAGCTCAGACTGAATGCTGTACTCCTGAAAAGATCTCTGATTCTTCTCAGTGGGAAACTTATACACAGCCTAAGGATAACATATGGAGGGCGGTCAGTCCCTAAGGCTTTGGTTGTCACTGTGTGTCACAGAGCAGGACTCAGGGTGAGTAGATGAGAAGATATATTCTTGCTATAGGGAGAGCAGTGCTTCCATACTGTCTGATCCTTCCTCATCTTCTTTTCCTGCTTTCTTCTAATTCTTTGTCTGATCTCAGCCTTTAGACTTTTCTTCTTCCTCACCTACTCCAGTTACTAAAATGATGACTATAGAAGATATTGCTAGTGAAGCTTCCCAGCTAGAATATGAGCAAGTTACATCAGTACCATTAATAGGCTGAGCCATATTACCCCATTTCACAGGAGGAAGAGGGCTGACCTGTGGGCGCTGTGGGACCAGGGAAGACCTCCTGAACCCCTTGAACTTGAGCAGCCATGGTGTGTGTCACGCTTGGTGTGCTCTGTAGGTTCAGAGACAACCACTGTAGTTTGAGATACGAAACATTGAATACACTCCTCAGTTAAGCACTTTTCAGTTTCCTCCGCAAATGATCATTTCTGTAAGTAAGGGCCATTGAAACATCTGAATCTAGATCTGACAGTATCCTGAAGCATATGTTTGCCAAACTGCTGTTTGAAAATCTGTTATATGCTCTGTTTTGCAGAAAGGTATATATTTTAGGTTTGAGTTTCTGTGATAAACACACTTAGTTGCTATGGGAAAGGTTTAAAAACAAAATCCAGCATAAAACAATATGTAAAATTCAAGAAAAGAAAAAGGTTTTGAACTTTGCTTTTTGGGCTACTTTCTAATGGTAACTACTAACTTGAAGTGTAAAGCTTGATGTGTCCTGGATTTCCACTCAAATATTATGAGGTATGTCAGTAATTACTTCGTTTATCAGGACACAATGTAAACTTCCTAAAAGTAGATTGGGTTGACATTCAGTTTGCACATTCCAGCTGTGAAGAACCTGCTTTAATTGCGAGTGTTAAAAGTGAAGTGGGAATTCAGGTCTAATGCTTCTGATTTCTGTGGCTGTAACTGAGAAGTAAGCATTGTGTGTGTAGCGCGGGGAAGTATAAGCAGGCAAGTGTGCGAGTTAAATGCTACAGTACTTCTGTAGAGCTGTAACACTAACACAATTGGTTTCTTTTAGAATGTTTTGTGCCTCTTCAACAAGGCTGTGAGAAGTTTATAATCACGATGTTTTGTTGGATGAATCATAGAATGGGTTGGGTTGGAAGGGACCTTAAAGATCATCTAGTTCCAACCCCCTTCCCATGGGCAGGGACACCTCCCACTAGATCAAGTTGTTCAAAGCCCAATTCAGCTTGGCCTTGAACACTTCTAGGGTGAGGGCATCCACATCTTCTCTGGGCAACTTGTTCCAGTGTCTCATCACCATCACAGTAAAGAATTTCTTCCTAATACCTAATCTAAAATCTACCCTCTTTCAGTTTAAAACCATTACCCATTGTCCTATCACTACAATACCTGAGGAGTCCTTCCCCACCTTTCCTGTAGGGCCCGTCTAGGTACTGGAAGGACACAATAAGTCTCCCTGGAGTCTTCTCTTCTCCAGGCTAAACAACCCCAACTCTCTCAGCCTGTGCTCACAGAGGAGGTGTTCCAGCCCCCTGATCATCTTTGTGACCTTCCTCTGGATCCTCTCCAACAGGCCCATGTCTTACACTGGGGATCCCAGAACTGAACACAGTACTCCAGATGGGGTCTCACAAGAGTGTAGTAGAGGGGAAGAATCACCCTCCTCAACTTGCTGGCCATGCTTCTCTTGACGCAGCCCAGGATACAGTTGGCATTCTGGGCTGCGTTCACAGCTCGCTGCTCTGGAGGGCATCCCTTCTCTGAACTTGTGAAGACATCTGGTTTGCATTATCAGTGGATGTACAAGCACATGAAAATCCAGAGCCTAAAATCTCTCTTTAAAGGCAAATTTCCAAAGGTTTTGTCAATTACCTTTACAGTTTTGTGGTGAATGCTTCAAATACAGTACAATAAATTGAAGCATGCAGTTGTCTAAAAATAAAAGCACAGCCACATATTGGCAGGAAATGTGGCTTTTTGAGGGCTCAAGGCTGCCTCGAGGCCAGGACAGAAGGGATGATTAGCCCAGGAGGTGAGGAGGATGTGTGTGCACTCCTAAGGATACTAGTTTTGGGATCAGAGATCTTCTTGGATTGGAAAGATGAACTGAAACTCCTCCCTTCTTTTTTTCTCTGGTGAATAACCAGCAGTCCTCATCTCCCTGCTGAAAAGTTTTCCTGTGCTCCAGTCTCCTGGCACGGCCGGCAGCTTGGTGATGGTTATTGGATCAGACTCCATTAAACATCTCCTTATAAGCTGTGAGACATTGCCTTGACCCCCACCTCAGCACCACCATGACAAACCAAAGACATTTACCGCAAACAGTGAAGTCCCTAAAAACTACCTGGTTCAGTGCAGGGAGCAGGAGAGACCAAAAACTTTGGTGTTAGCAAAGAATGTCTTAAGGGAAAAAGCTGAGGGAGTAAATAACTGTTTAGACACAGAAATCCATGATACAGTGAAATACCTGCTCCTGTGGTTCTCTTGAGGCTACGTTTTCGTTCATGCAGTGCCGGGTGGTTGCTCTGCTCTGTCTGCTGAGTCTGACTGGCAGCAGCTTTAGGTGAGCAAAAGGCAAATTAAAAAAACAAACCCAAACACTAAGGCATGAATAAACGTATACATTAAATATCCCACTAATCTTTGTCAGTGAAACATTTGGTTATAGTTTGATATATGTCAAAATAAATAAGTAAAACATTTGCAAAATAACAGTTTGAACTTCCTGCTGGACCGGAGAAACTTAACAAAAATATTGATTAAAATTAAACTATTAATGTAACTCTTGAGTATAGCAGACTCACAGGCCTTTACTGTCTTCTAACTTCTGGTTGTTTGGGTTTCTCAAGGGTGGCAATATTCTTGCTCTTTGCTTTTTTCCAGTGACACAGAAATTCCTGACTCAAGAGCCTGTCTCTCTGGCTAGTGTGTACCTATCTCTAATTGTTTCCTGCCCTCCAAATGAGGCCAGAGACTTGGGGGGGTTGGGGGAGGGGAGGAGGGAGGGAAACTGGAAAAAAAAAAAAGTAGAAGCCTCACACTATTAAGGTCTTGCTATTGAGGCAAGAGAATAAACGACCGTTCCCTTAAGAATTTGTCTTATTTTTTAATTTACTTGTAAAGAGCTAAAACTTACATATTTTTTTGTGAGAGATGGGATTCTCATATAATTTGAAGAATTCCAGACCTAAATTGTCAGGAAAAACTCTGAATATGGAAAAACTTAAACCAACAGTGTTATCAGCTCCTGAGACCCCTGATGTTTCCCTTACAGCTCTTAAAAGCAAGATGTGATAATATCAGAATTTAATCTCTCAAGTTGTCCCTCCCCCCAAGAAATTTTTCTGGTTGCAGACAGAGGTTGAGAAAACATAACCCGAGTACATATAAAGTTCTTAATTTCCGAAGGACAAATTTGACAGGCCCCCCGTGTTACTTTTTAACAAATTATGTTTATTTTGGGGCCAAACTTGTAATTTCTGGAGGTTTGCAACTGACAATATAGAAGCTCTTGAAAGTCAGCAGTACTTTAAGGTATGTCAACATTAGGATATTGACATCCTAAAAGGAAGGCTCTCCTGGAGTTGCAGTGTGTATCATCCTAGCAGAAGGCTCCCGAGACCCACCTAATGACATAGTTTCTGCTATATTTGTATGATCTAACTCTGAGTGTAGTGTCCATCTTACCAGAGCCAGAGAGATGAAGGATCCACCCTGGCCCATGTCCTGCTAGTTTAAAGAGTCAAGTGCGGTGAAGGTGCTCCAGGAGGTCTGCTGACCCTGGGGGACAAATGTGAAGGAGCCTGAGGCATCCTAGGTGTTGTGGACACTGCAGTAAGCAGCTCATGTTTTAAAAAAACCCAAACAACAACCTAACACCCCACCTACCAAACAACAAAAACAAGAAGTGTCATATGAAAGCATCACCCCCATCCCTTCTTAGTGGGTTTTGCTCTGACCTCTTCATGGAGCGTCTGTCCTGCCAGAAAAATGGAATGTTACGGCGCTGGAATAAAAATGTGGAAGGTGATGAGTCTGTGGTGGGAGTGCCACGCTGCAGGACTCGTCATGGCTCAGGCACAGGTTAGTTGTGTTAGAACGGTGCTGGCGAGGTGGGGTGCTGTGCCAGCATGACGAGCTTCCCTCTGGGCTGAGGCAGGTACCTTCAGCATCAGCATGGGGAATCTTTGCTTAACCTGGACAGATCTGGATGTGCACAGTGCAGGAGTTTAAACCACCCACAATGATATGTCCAGGATGGTGGTTTTTTCCCGTGTGTCTTGTGCTCTGGCTTTTCCTGTTTAATAAATCTGAGACACAAACCCAGCTCCTGAACCTGTTGAAGGCTATGGCCGAGCTTGCATCCGCTGCAGAAAGAGCAGAGGAAAGGTCTCGACCTGTTGCAATGTCGCCACCATTCTCCCTCAGCACGTTCTCTGTACCCATGGAGCTGGCAGGCAGGGGTGAACCACCTCCAAACCAAAGGTGTTAAGTGTAGTGAGTTTGACTTTGCTTGTCTCTGCACTGATTCTTTACAATCGGTTCCTGGGGTGGTCGGTGAGTTCCCTGCGGCAGGGGTTTTGTTTGTGCGCCTGCAGTGCCTAGAACCAGGAGGTCCCCTCCTACTTGGAACTACTGGGTATTGCTGTTGTAATGTACAGGATAAATAAAAATAGCGATCAAAATGTCAGCAATAAAGGAATAAAATACATTAACTGCAATAAAGTATTTCCATGAATGCTCAGTTATATTTTATTGGGCTTTCAGGACTTGTATATCCTCCAGGTCTTTATGAATACTCGAGACTCGGTAACAACATTTTGGTGAACAGTGAAATACTTGACATTTTCAAGAGGTCAGGATCTATTTTATAATCCTCGGGAATTTCAAATAATTTCCTTTAAATTGTTTACACTTGAGGGAGTTATGGTCCTGACAGAGGAGAGCAGGGAAGTCTTGTTGGTCTGGAAGGTCGATCCAGGACCATGGAGGAGGGCAGCTGTTGGGCCGAGGGACTGCTCAAGGTGTAGGTGACGCTGTACTCGCCAGGTGCCTGCGTCCGGCTGCACCGGGGGGCTTCATAAAGACGTATAAGAGGTCATATAGGCAGGGTCAGTAAAGACGTCGCCGCAAAGGGATCTGTCTGGCCTCCCAAACGGGGTCCGAAGCAGCCGCTGCAGAGAGCCGCGCCGCTGACAGCCCTGGCGGCGACGGGCGCTCCCGAAGCATNCTCGCGACAATGACGTGTTTATTTCTGCGTAATGGCTCCCCCGGGGTGCCCGCCGTGCAGCGCCCGCCTTCCCCCCGGCTTTGCCGCCGTGCGGCAGCACAGAGGTGCTTGGGTTGCGCAGCGGGTTTACTTTGGCTCAGCAAGTTAGGCCTGTTAATGCAAGCGGGTTTCCGTCAGATACGCTCCGGAGCGGCTTGGCGATACCGATGGCTGGGTGCTGGGTGCGCGTTCGGCTTGGCAGTACTGATGGCTGGGTGCTGGGTGCGTGTTCTCCAGGGTGAGGCGGCGGTCAGCTCGCCCCTGGGCGGGAAGTGCCCGCCACAAACCCCGGGACTGGGTCACGACCGGACCCTGCGACCGGCAGCTCTGTTGCTGCCACGGGCAACGCAGAAAGAGGGCACCGGGTAGGAGGGAGGCTGGGAGCGGTGTCCTGCTGCTCAGTAGCCACTGGGGACCTAATCCTGCTGCCACCAGAGGCCGTGATTGACTTGGGTGAGGGTGACCCACCCAAGTGACTCCGATGTCACATAATCCCCTGAAGGCTGTGAATGGCCGGGCGATCGGGCAGCTGCGTTTCCTCGTTCCCAGCGCAGGGTAAATGAAACAATCGGTATTGGTGCGTTAAATCCTGCCGAAATAAAATCTCGAGACTGCCATCTCTCTGCTATATTTAAACTGGCCGGAAGATTGTTTAAATATATCTCATGGACAGTTTATAATGAGAATTATTTCCTGCCTTTAAAAAAAAAACAAACACACAAAAAAACGCAGAACAAACCCGTGGTTTTAAGTTATCTGGCAAGTTTATTACAATGAAATATCACGTTCCTCAAACCATTCATCACAAACCCCAATCTTGACCGGTTTCCAACGTTCACCATTCAGAAATGTTGCAGAGTGTAATTTTGTTTTAAATAAAATAATTAGAAAAAGCTTGCACGTTTGATCTGCCTGGCATTCCTGGGCGTTCAAAGCAGGATTCCTGCTCTCTCGCTGAAGTCCTGAGGTTTCTCCCTTAGTATCTCTGCACTTGTGACCACATAGGTTGCTACTCTTGAGTTACTCCCAGTTGGGTATCTAAAGCAGCTGTTGTGAATGTTCCCTATAAAAACGCCCGCTCCCGCTCACTTGGTAGCATAGAAAGTTGTTTCACTGAATGCAATGTAATATATATCAAAATTTTAGGAGGGGGGATTATCAGAAATGGGCTAAACATACTAAGAAATTGGATTTAGAATTGTGCTCCCATGTGGTAGTCTCATAAAATTGTGTTGTTTTTTTTCTGTGAATGTATCTTAACATTTTTGATGTTTTAATTTGTTCTCATATTTTTTTTTCTTTCTTTTTTTTTTTTTTTTTTCTTTTTCTTCCCTACTCAGCTCTTGCCCCTGTTCTTTGCCTCTGGTTTTGTTGGTGAGGATATCACAGTGATGTCTGCATTCAACCTGCTGCATTTGGTGACAAAGAGCCAGCCAGTGGCCCTGCGAGCCTGTGGGCTTCCCTCAGGTTGAATGGGTGCTGCTTGTTGTGTCATGCGTAAAGAAGGCCCTTTTAGGAATGGGTGTCTCTGCTGCAGGAAACAATGTGCTATGGGTTGCTCTGGTTTGTTCAAATTATCCTTTGAACCAGAAGTTTGTTTGCCTTTTTTTTTAAAAAACAGAACAAACTCCAGTCACTGGCCTGAGGGAGTGTTTTTATAGCTGAGATTTTAGGATGCTTGTAATGCTGTCTGACTTACTTGTCCAACATATTCTCTCTTAAATTTTGTATTATTTTCCTCATTCTTGGAAAAAGCAGTTGAATTAACCTGAAAATAATTTATTAAATGCTATTTAGATTTTTTTTTTTAAGAACATATCGATTGCTATTAAATCATAAGACTTAAAAGTATTTTCCAAAATCATTAGCAGTATACTATAGTTACACTCCATGTGTTCCTTTTCACGTTATAAATCAAAGATGTTGCATTGAAAATTATGTACAAAAAGTGTGCAGAATTTAAAGCTTAAATCTTCATTCATCTGACAGCATATTCTTTAGTTACGTGACACTTCTCTAAATAAATAGATGGAAACATGCAATTTAATGCCCAGATGCAGCTCATGTAAGGTTCAGGTTGGGCTATTGAGGTCTGTGAAGGGTGCTGTTAGATCCCATCTCTGTGAACTGGTGGTGTCATGAAAGCTTTGAACCTGAGCATTCCATGTTTAGCTTAAACAGGAACAGTATCTGTAACGTCTGCATAATAATGTCAGTGTGCATGGTTACCTGGGAGAAAATAAAAGCTGCATGGAGATAATTTTGAATATTACTAGGCCCAAATAAAAAAGATATAATCCTGGCTGATCAGTATTTGAAGCATTGAAAGAGAGCCTGATTGAGTATTTGTACTTTGCTCTCAAAAGGTTCATAAGGGTGCAAAACGTTACGAGCGCTTCTTCCCAGAGCTGGACTTAACAAGCATATGGAGATGATGTTTTAAAGATTTTTTCAGTGATAAGACATCAGTTTTAAACTGATGGATTTTTTTTAAAGCTGATTACACTTTATTTGAACTAAATCTGAGTCCAATTTTTGCAGCATTTGCATTCTGTTTCCCCCCACATGTGCGCAAAACTCCCATTAACCCAGATAGAAGCTGCAAACACATATTGAGGAAGAGAGAGAATAGCCCATATTGTGTCAGCCTGACCTTGGTTTCCTGTTTTATTTGCTGCTGAGCCAGATTTTAAATCCTGAAAATACAGGGCAAGCAAATATCCTTAGCCCTCATTATACACCTTTTGATGTTCACTCGTGTTGCTGATGACTACCTTGAAAGGAGGGTACTCAGACTTCTGGCCATTTTGTTCCTTCTCTGAAAAGGAAATCTCAAAGTTGGTCAGCTAGAAACGCAGCCCTTGGGAGGTTTTTGCTATTACGTACCTGTTTGCAAAACATGACACAAGCTATTTTGTCAAATCATTTTTCTGGCGTAATCCAGTAGTCACATTTTGGAATCCACAGCTCCTAACAATACTCCTTGTTCCTGTCCCAGTGATCCATAACGATGCAAATGTAAATACATTGAGCTCCACTGACCGGCTACATGATAGATATATATAGATATTTATATATAATAAACCCAAATTCATCTGCTAACAGTGGAAGAGTATGCAATCACATATCTCACATATTTTAAGAGTAGTCTAAATTCCCCAGATGCTTATAAGTGAACATAGGCTTGTTTTGCCTTTGGGGTTTTTTCGTGCGTGTGGTGTACTGAGGGGGTCGCAAGTCAATGGAGTAGCACGTATCAAATTGAACATGGGAATGAGATCTAGAGCCAACAAACATCTGCTTAAATGCCACAGTGCCCTGTGACTTTAACTTTTGAATAGACACAAACCACCCTGAGTTCTCATGATTTATTTTTTTTTATAACATAACACTCTGAGTTAGTGCTTTTCCCACCACCCAATACTGTGCGAATTGCAGCCCTGCAATTGTGCTGTGTGCCCGCTGAGTCTGGAATGGTGTGGAGTGTGGCCTTTTTCTGATTTACTGGCAAATTCCATGCAGAAGGAGACTTTCTAACCTTCTAGAACCCTTTGCCCGCTCAGCGTAAGGAAGCCAAGTGCCGGCAAAGCTGTAAATTGGGCTTTCAAACACAGTTTTAAACTTTGTGCGGTTAAGTATTTGCAGGACAAGAACTTGAATGAAAATCCTTTCCATTTCTGTGCTTGGAATGGTACTGCTGTCCTTCCTGTAAGGAAAGAAGTAATACAATGCAATATTTACTTAGTATTCAGTATAAAGTTATATTTGTAGATCAGCAATGTTTTTTTCCCCAAAAAAAGTTCAATGAATGAAATAAAGTTAGAAAGTATCTTAGAATAGGAATAACCTTCTGACTTTCCTTTGAAACGGTATTTTTTAAGCGTGTGCAAGTTACACTGGATCAGTTGTACCAGCAAAGGGTATTTATTTGCTCTTTTTCCATTCGTATATTCTGTATTTTAAAAATATTTCTTTGTCTGACGTTAGGACTAAACGTTTCAATGTGTGCAAACCTAGTGCACGGTTTGCGTATAACGTTTTTTACATGGTAAAGTCAGAGTAGGAGCGGTACTGTTCCCAGTAGATGGCACTAAGCATATGTTGTTTGGCCTAGAGCTATATGAAAAGCTTCCCATTTAGGAGTCAAGTCAGACATCATGTACACCCCGAGACCTTAGGAACATTCACAAGCATTTTAAGAAGAGTGTGTGCATTGAGAAAAATCACATCAGCCTGTGCTGGTACGCGAACCACCTTCGCATGAGTTCAAGGGTTCTCCGTTGCCAGGAACGACTACAGCTCTACTCTGTTGTGTGGTGCAGACGCGTGGCTCTTTGAGACTGCTTTGTTAGACCTGAATGCTCTAAATTTCTTTGGAAATGTAGGATGCGCTCAGCACCTGTCAGGATTTAGTTCACAGAAATTAAATCTGTTAAAAAAAAAACCAACCCAAACCACAACCCCCCGCCCCTGCAACCTTTAATGTAAAAACTACTTCAGCTGCTTTAGAACGAACCAGCAAGTAACTGATACAAGTAATGATTACACCGATTCCGTGTACATATGTTTTCTGTAGCAGACCACCAAGCTGTAAAGTAAAAGGTAGCTTATTTTGTTTTGCTGTGTCTTAATTATTATGGGTTCTCATTTCTTAAAAAAAAAATCCTTTATTTCTTTAACACTTTGAATGTTGTGCTACTTACATCACATTTTTTTGCATGAGATAATTTGGCTTTCCCTTTCCTGTAGATGAAATAAAATAATGGTGCTTGTAAAATTAAGTAAAAGTAATGATGGAGAAATTACAGGGATAAACTTAGTTGGTTGGTTTTTTTCTGTATGCAATAATAAAGTCCTAGATAATATTAAATTGTTGTGAAGCGTTTAATTACTAAGATAACTACTAATGGAAAACCATGCTTTTCTAGGATTAGATTAAATTACAATACATCTGTATGAACATGGTGCTGGGCATATGGTGTAAGTCCTTATTAAGTAAATATCTACAGTATAGTTTCTTATAACTTGTTTTATTAAATCTTTGTTAATTCCAAGTTTCAGTATTATTTTTTTTTCATAAAATTGAAATTAATAGTTAGCGAACAGAAAATTACTGAGTCTTAAATTTGGATTTTTAGTTGTAAGATGTTAACTTAAAGATTACTTTTGGGAGCAGATCTTGCAAACAGTTACATACGTAAGTTATTCGCATGCATTTGTCCCTCTGAACTCTCAAACTGCTCGTGTCAGTGTAATTATCTGTGTGTGTAGTGTTTGCCAGATCTGGCTTTAACAACGAAAAGTCTAGAAAAGACCTTCGCCTCGTGTGTTCAAAGTACAGTAGTTGCTATCAAACTTTGTGTGACAAGTATGTCTAAACGTTTCATATGGTATGTTTCTATGTTCAGAGATACACTTTCCATAATGTATGTTACAACTTTTCCGTAGCTTTCCGTAATGTGTGTCACCAAAGATCTGCTGTTACAGATGTCTGTTCACGTGGGCTGAAAGAAAATAAAAGTAAGACTGATATGTTGTATAGCAAAACCCACCGGTATGGCTATGGTTAAATGCCTGTCAATGTTTTCATTATAAATCCCTATTTTCTGGGGTTTATATCTTGAATGTAAAAATTTGCTCTGGGTTTAAATATGTCATACAAGGTCTCAGCTGGATGTGCTTGTTCCTCAGAACTGGTCAGGGGGCAAAAATTTAAACTCATTTTTATGAAGCGAAATTAAAAAAAAATAAAAAAAGGCAAGCAAATATCAATTTTGGAACAAAAGTAGATTTTAAACCTAGAATACTACCTCCTAGCAGTTACGAGGAATTTGATAAATGCTTGAAGAGTCTGGAAAACAAGCACTATGTGAGCAGAATAGTAAATAGCACGTGAAGCTGTTCATGTGTCATTGTTACAGAAATGTGTGTGTGTGTGTCTGCCTCCTAGTCGTATGAGAGTAGAACGCTGTATTATAATAGAGCATAGCATGATATTTTTTGGAATGGCTTGAAAATGTTTTTTTAAAATTACCTTTGTAAATAACTGTCTTAATGGGAGTGTGTTTGATGTTATTTCATGTTTACAGATGTGTCTTTTGTACAGTGGGATTCGTTCAAGAATATTTAATTATTTAATACAGTTTAGAATGAAATTTATTTGTAGATATCTCATTGAGAGTAATACTCTTACTGTGCCTGATGCTTGCAAAACTTGGAATCATAAAGAAGACCAAAAACCCCTTGTTAATGTACCCTTTTTGTTTGTACCCTGTTTTTCCCCCCTTCTTAACTCCTATGTTTGGCAGAGTTTTGCACTCTCCCTCGTCTGCTCGATAGAAAGAAGGTGCTTGTCCCTGCCTCATCTGGGTGGAGGCTCCTCAGTGACTGGCAATGAGTAGCCCAGGGATGAGGGGATGTTTCTTGTGCTTTCAGACCATACACAGAGCCAGTTTCTTAAAGTGTTCCCTGACCGATCTCTTAAGGTCATTTACATTCCCTTCCTGCTCCTGTAAAGGACCCACCACAAGCTGTTTCTACCCTTCTTGCAGGAATGTTTTAATTCTGGGAGCTCATAAATTTCCTGTGTCCCATGCCTGTGCCCTCTGCAGCTCAGGCTTACCGTATTTTCTGCTTAGTTGGGTATGGAAAAGATGAAGTTTCAGCTCTAACAGTGTTTCTGTGTTTTAAAGTTTCCCGTGAAAAGCTACTTTTAAAAATTATTTGATTGTCTATTTATAATGGGAAGTACGAGGGAGGTATTAAGGACTGCCTTCCCTTTTTGCCTTCCAATTAAAGGCATCCCCCGGCTTTGTCCTTTCTCTGAGGAGTACATGATGAAGGTTGCAGAAAAGAATGTGATGTAAAGGAGAGATGATCACACAAAAACTAAGGAGATTTTATCTATCACTAAACTGAGAGAGAGCAAGCAAGAAAAGATGCAAGATGGGAATATGAACCCTAGAGTAAGTCAGAGTATCTTGGGAAGTGATGGAGGACATGACCCAAAGGGTCACTTAGGGGATGTGTGAGCTTGGAATTTGATGGTACATTGCATGGGTCTAGAGTGTGAACTGGAAGTCAGGCAGCAGCGACACAAACATTACCATAACTTAGCTGTTAGGTTAACCACAGGTTGCTACAGCACAGATTGTGATTTGAGAGGAAACAGAGAGGAATTTTGTCCCAGAGATGGCTCAGAAGCAAAAAATGTTTGTCCTTGGTTACAAGAAAAACATGTCTCATCTTGTGATTTCCTTCTAAAGAAGCTATCCTGGGGGGAGGTGAGCGGCTGGGGTACGAAGGTGCCCCTTGCTCCGACTGAAGGAGAGGTTCTTGTGGGACAGTAGCAGCTGGCAGCCCGGATCCGGTGCTGGCAGCTTTGTGCACCCCAGGTAAGAACTCCCGGCTCAACACTCTGGTCCAGATCAAAGAATCCCAAGGAGAGCAGAGCAGGAAAGAGCTTGACTTGAGTCCTCTTGAAGCTCTTTTGTAGGGCTTGACCCCACCTTCCTAACCCATAAAGCATGGCTGAATTTTACAGAAACATAGACAAGTCCAGAAGGCCCACTGGGGATAGGAGTTGGCGGTTACTAACCTTTTTTTGCTATTTCTCTACCTTTAGTCCTGAAGGAGCTTGAGAGGGGAGGAGGCTAGAGGGTTTTCCCTGGTGGCTCTAGCAGAGCTATGGAACACAGTGTGTTCCAGCTGTTCCTGCCCTTGTGCTGGGTACATCCCTCAATACCTTGGACATGTGGGCTGAAAGGCCGCGGAGCAGGTTCTGCCTGCTTGCGTCTTTGCTGAAAGGGTTCCTGCACAGTTGGGCAGATTTTTGCAGGAGGTTAGGTCTGGGCTCTTGTGGGCAATTGAAGGAGAAGGAAGACTTCCTCCCACTCTACTCCTTTCCTCCACCCCCATCCCAAGTATAGATTGCAGCACCTTGATTCTTGAAACAGCGCTCATTTCACAGGCCACAAGTCACTATTGTGGAGGAAGCAGCAGGAGGATTTAGCAACAGCCTGAATGCCACAATAAGCTACACACCACTAGGGTAACCACTGGCAGATGCTGACTTTTTAATTATTTCTGCTGCAGGGTTAACCTTTTATTAAAGCTGGGTGAATAAACTTATTTTGATGGCTTACTGAAATATTTTCAATGCAACAGGTAGCATCAAGCACTCTTAGTAAATTCAGCCTGATTATGCTGTTAATAAAATGCCTTTCCATATGTTGTGCTCCCTTTTATTGATTCTGGCAGAAATCTACTGACCAGGTACAAAGTGCTCAGTGTCTCTGTCTTTCTTGGTTTTAAATTACACAAATGTAATGCCTGTGAAACGTGCTAGGATCATATCAGCAAAACAAAAGTCTCTATCTGTTAAGGGAGAGAGGAAGAGAAATCCATCATTACATATAAATCCTCCCCCCTCCACTGCCGTACCAATAGATCTTGATCTTGTCTCGGCAGCTTTGCATCCAAGAGGTCAGCTGCAAATAGGTCAGCTGCCCCGTGTACTCTGTCTTTAGCCAACTCTGCAGAAAGGGTAACAAAAGTGGCAGTTACAAAACAATGAGATTTTGCTCCACTTAATTGAAGGTGCTTCTATTCACCAGCCTCTGCTGAGCAGCCACATGGTACTATCACTATAGTACCTGTTAAAGAGAAAGCTCAAAAAGCTCCTGGAGAAGCTGCCTGCACTTCCACCTGCCAGATCAGGGTGGTGGTGGAGTCCTCAATGCTTGTAAGTTGGAAAAGTTGTGAGACTAAAACTGTGGCTGGCAGTGACATTTATTACATTAATGTGAGATAAGGAAGTAGACATCCTGGGAGAGGACAAACAGAGCTGCTTCTCCTTCCGCCTTCCCCACTACACAAAACACTTCAATCTTTTGTTAAATGCTTTTTTACATTCGTGGGGAGGGGAGGCAGCTTCCGATTTCTTTTCCAGGGCATGTCTCTTTGGCTTGTGTGGCTACCTCAGCTGTGTAACCTACTGCAAAAACATGTCTGCAGACCTGCAGAAACAACAAGGCAGCTTCTATTTGTTCCCATAGATGCTGCCTGTACTGGAATCACGGGGCTTCTGGTACCAGTTTCTTTGGAAAGAAAATGAATGCACAGGGGAGACGTGATACTTGAGAGTTTGGGGATTTATTTTCTTTTTTAGTGCTTGAGAAATTTGCTGTCTTTCATGGGAGATCTCTCTGATGGTAACTCAAAATATATACTTTTTTATAAAACATGAGCCATACTGATGACCCAGTGGAAAAAATAAATGTGACAGCTCTGTTGCTGTATTGCATGGGAAGCTTGCAAATCTGCAAAGAAGGTCTTGCCGTTCCCTGCTGGCCATGTGACCCTGCTAGGTGTTAAGTAAATAATTTTTTTTTAAGACAGTTAATTTTTGGGTGGTATTCTTTTAAGACAGAACCTGGCATTTGCCAGAATTGCAACTGTTGTCCTGGTACCCAGCTTTTGGATTTTCAATGCGCAATATAGTAGAAGTGGTCTTCGCCCCATTACTTCTAATGCTTGCATGAAACTGCAAATGGTATTTCAACAGTGGGTGGGAGTTAGCTGCCTACAGCCAGAGGGCAAAGGAGCCATCCCTCAGAGAAGAAACACAAGTCTGTTTTTCAGTGTCTAAAACATTTACAGGTTTTTTTTTAATGATGAAGTTTGGATTTTACTTAAACTTGACTTCCCAGCATTTCAGAGTTCCTTTGCAGCATCTATCCTAGTCAGCAGCATGCTTAGGTAATTTAAAATGGCTTATGATAGCATTTTGAAAAGATCATGTCAAATCCCGGTTTTGTAAAACAGTGTTTTCCAACTTAGAAGCCAATAGAACTGTTTGCATCGATTTGCGTTTCCAAGAGTTGCTCTTTTTTTAAACTATATGAGCAGTTCCTGGCTTGTTTGTAGCAAGAAGACACTGCAGTGTTCTCCCTGGTAGAGACTGCACAGAACGGACTAAAACACAACTGAAAAAGAGGGTTGTACATTTGCCTTTTCCTAAGCAGAGAGAGGGCAAAACTGTAAATAAGAGACATAAACTCTGTAAATGAAATTCAAAATAATGAAAAGGAGAGATTCCACTCTTAATAGTGGTGAGTGTTGGTGATGGCATATGTAAGGCTATTTATTTAAAGAAATGTATGCAAATGTTTTTTAACCTTCCAGTATTCCTCTTAACATCAATTTGAGATAATTTACCATTAATGACTAAGGTACCACCCACTTGTGAGGAGACTGGCTTTGGGAAGCAGAGAGATACATACTTAGAGCCAGATCCTGTAATCTAATGTACATTTGTAGACCCTTATGGAGTTGCTGGAGCTATGCATATTCCCAAGGGTCTGCCCCCACAGGTCACATTGCAGGACTGGGGCCGGGGTGGTATAAGAAAAATAAAATGTGCTGGAAGGCACCTGAAAACCTGCCTGGGTATATTAAAAGAAGTAGTACTGAAAACTAGTAGCCAAATTTATTATATGGCTGTGCCCTGCTGGAACATTCGATCTTGTATTTAATTCAGGAAGTTTTAATGGCATGCGCTCAGTGCATGACTGTAATGCCCGTTAATGCCAGTGGAACACAAACATGCATAGAAAGGGGAAAATGCATGTTGCCTTCCATGCAGTGAAGCAACAAAACAAAAGAGAAAATTGTTAGAATGGGTCAAAAGACTGTTTGAAGACGGAAAGCCATCAGGCAAAACGCCACCATATTTCAGGGCATGTCAGACACTAATCGCCACCCTCCGACACGCTGGAGCAGGCGAAGGGCTGAGTGGTGAGGAGTAATGGTCTGCTAACTTGTGTCCATCTGTCTGGACGTATCTCGCTGCTGGTGTTCTTGTGATTGCTTACATGGAAGGAAATGGCACATTCTTGCGTTACGAACCACAGAATTGAAGAGGTCAATTGAAATTGGAATTTATATGTGAGATGAGATGCTCAATGTCTTCATTATCAGGTCAACACCCAGAAAATTCTTCCCGTTCACTTCATTCAAACAGAGGAGGACTCCAGAGCTGAACTCTGAAATGCCCGTAGCTGGCAGGTGGATGGTAAATGGCAGTGTGCTTTGCCTTGCTTTTCAGAAAAGCCATTCCTAAGCACAGGAATGCCGTGAAGGCCCCAAAAGGGTTTCTGTTGGTATTTGTTTCACCTTCTTCAGCTTTGTTTTTATGTGTATGCATTAGGATTTGTGAGCCTGGCTTTTTCTTTGCAAAGCCTTCCATCCTGCTCCAGGATCCTAACAGTTTTTAGGTCTGCTGTAACTGTTGGCCAAAGGCTGAAGGCAGATGGCCTCAAGTGGAAGCACTCATGCCTGTTTGTGGTTCAGGTGCCTGCACACTGCTCTTCTAAGGAGAGCTAACCCCAGAGAAGGCACCGAGGTGCACTGATTAGAGAAATGTATCATGTCCTAAAGTGTAACAAAGGGAAATTTGCCTGCTCATGTAGGCTGGCCTTCACTTCTCCTAATAGCAGCTTCTCACTGGAGTTAGGAATATAGCTGTCCCGGGCCCTTCTAAAAGTCATTACTGAGAGCATCACCTCCAAAGAACAAGTGAGATCCAATCCAGGGTCCTAATGTAGATCTAATGTATCCAGACTATTATTCTCACAGCGTATTTAATTTGGTCTCACCTTCAATGTAATCACACTGATGTCATGCTATTTGTAAAACTGGTGACCTTTTTTCTCTTCTGCCCTGAACTGTATAATTTGCAAATGAACTGTAAGCCTGCCTCTACGCCTGAATTGCTGAAGAAGTTGGTTGCTTGTATGGGAACCCTTTCCACAGCCCATGCCTGGTCCCTCTCTGGGGAACCAGGCTGAGGAAGGCAATCAGCCTGCATCTTTATTCTCTGCTTTAATAACAAGTTTGATAACAGCTGCATTATTAGTGGCAGTTTCTCTCATCTTGGACATATATTTGTGTAGCTTATATTGTCCTCTCCCAAGATACAGATAGTTGGCTTGAATGTAACAGACATCTCATCTATGCTGTAATGGAACAGCTGAAAAAATGGAAACCGCCACTCTTGTGCTGCAAGTTGAGCATTTTTGTCCCTCTTGCACGTAATTTTTTTCCTAATCAAAGGATTGTATTCCTAGAATGTCATCCAGCAATTTTTAGGATTCATTGCATTTTATTGAAGCTTGTAGGCTAGGCCCTGTTTCAGGTAATGTATCCTTGCATCCTCTGCAGTCAGGAGTGGGTCTTGCTTTACCTCCTTGGCTCTTTGCAATATGGAAATAGCACAATCAGATTTACTGAGCTATTTTGTTGTTGTTGTTGCTAGCAGTTAAATAGTAAGTGCAATTAATTGAACAGGGCTGTTTTTGAATGCTGAAGGCTGGACCAAGAGATTTCCTTTATGATTTGTAGTGCAACTATAGCTTTTTGCTGATGTATATTGCATTAAATTACAAACCTGGAGAGTCCCATATTGAGGTGGGTTGCAGTTTACCCCAGTGCAGTTTGGCAAAATTCCCCTGTAGGCGTAAATACTTGTCTGTACCGGAAAACAATCAGTTAGTTATCAAAAACGATGGGGAAAAAAATCTTCCATAACACACATCCTACTTCTGATCTGTGTTGTGGATCAAGTGACATACAGACATTTTCTTGTGCATGTAGTGAGCCCATTGACCGAGGAACACTAGATTTCTAAAACAGATGAAAAGCTATTCAAGGGGAGTAAAGAGGGAATACTGACCATTCTTTAAAACATTCAGGATTTTCTTTGACTTTTTCCAAAATAAAGTTAAACTTTGCTTTTTCTTTGCAACTTCTGAAGAGCAAACAGAATTTTAGGAAAAATAAATAGTTGAGATATTTTTTAAAGTGAAGAGGTGCTGGCTTGTAAGATTCTTTGCTGCTTTCTAGACCACTTCTTAATACTGAAATTATAGATGAAAGACCATCTCTCAAACAGTTTCTTTCTGAGCTGCGTAATGCGACATAACAATAGCTATTTATATAATGCATATGCTTCCTTTCCCTGTTAGCTATACTTTGAAAGACTTATTAGTCCTAGAGCCCTGCAAGTTTGGAGAATAAAAACCTCCAGCGTTTGACATCTTTAAATAAGCAACCAAAAGTTATAAAGAACAAACCTCACTTACAGTTAGGAAACAATATTTACATTTAAGGTTGAAAAGCCAGGATGTAGGAAAATTTTGCTAATTTGGAAGGTGACCTTTAAGTGCACCAAAACCAAATAATTTGTAAGCTATGGCACAGGGCACATTCCTGCAAAATTTGTGTGAATACTGCTTTAGTGGTTCTTGAAAGACAAACAAAGAGACCTGGAATGAAATCTTTATCCCTCTCCCAAATAAGATTGAAGCTAACAAAGGCATACAGCAGTGCTCTTTCAAAGCCTGCCATTAAAACGAAGGCTCTGCAGCACAGCTAATGAGATGGCTCAGAGTGGAAAACAATCTGTTTTTAAGAATGTTTAGATCAAAAGTAATTTCTAATCTATGAAATAAAGTCGCTTTTCAATACCTTTCTTTCACTAGTAAAGCTTTTTATGTTTGCACTATTTACTTCAATCAGATGTTTTCAATTTTACTTTTTTTTTTTTTCTTCCTGAAAATACTTCCTAGGGTTAGTCAGTAGTGACCAACAGCATTATTCTTTTTCTCTCTCCCCTATTCACCCACCCCCACACATTAAAAAAATCAGAAGAAGAGGGGGAGGAAGAAAGAAACATCTTTTCTTAAATGATTTGCAAGCATCTGTGCTTTAAGCTACTTTTTATGAACACTCCTTAGTAATGACTCAAGGTAAAAAAGCAGAAAAGCATCCAATGTTAGGAAATTGCAATCCAATACCATGTAATTTAAACCTGCCATTGCCTCTCCTGTACTAAATGACATACAGATGGGTAGCTCTGTTCCCTTTACTTTGGGAGCACAATTGGTCTTTTTATGAGTGTATATACATTACTAGCAAAAAAAATATTTTTGTTTGGACTATTTGTTTCTGATTGTACCATATTTTAATTACTGTCATAATTAGAGTGCTTTTTCCCTGTCATATTTTGTCAGCTAAATTTTACAAGTGATTATCAAAGTTATTTGAATATCTGATAATTTTCCATTACTACTTTGGGAGCTTTCATTCTCAAAAGAAACCTTATCGTTGTTTTTTCTCTCCCGATGTGATGTGATTTTTTTCACTGTGAAAATTTTTTTTTGCAGTAATCCTTATGTACTCCTTGGATTTTCTGTGTGAACTAAGCAGAGCATAAGATGACGTTTTTAAAGGAAAGTAATTTCAATAGCAACCCTAATTTTTATGACAAATTTGTTGTTGAATATTGTACAGTTTTGTGCATAAAGAAATTACTTGCTCCTCAAGGATCCTATTCTAGTGCTTCGACAGTGAAAAAATACAATGACTAATGTTATAAAGTAGAAGAACGAGGATGCGACTAGAAGTTAAATCAACCTTATTGGAATTCTAAAGATTTATAATTGTTTTTCAGCTACTTTAAAGGGTAATGAAATTGTTGGATGTTGTGGCTGAACATCATATGCCCATTACCATAACTCTCCAATATAGATGTCTTGTAAAGAATATTTCAGTTGCAGTTGGGTTTTTTTTTTTTCCGATTTTGCTTTTTGTTCGCTTTTTTTTAACAGTGGGGAAAATGTTACTTTCTTGTGAATGATTGTGTGCGCAACAGTTTAGTGTATAACACACTGAAGGGCTTTGGCTGTAGCACATTGTCACTGCTCCAGTGGAATCACCTGGCTCTCAAGCAAAATTCTTTTTTAAACTTGGATTTGAAGAAATAATCAGCTGCAGTTCAGCTGAGCCATTCTTCGTGCATTAGGGACCGGTCTGGTCATTGACAAGCGAATGCAGAAGCTATGCTGTGGCCGTCTGCCAAAGTAATTATTCAGGATTTAAGCTAAAAAGGCTCCTTCTTCCATATCCTCTCCCTTTGCAGGGTCATGTAGGGATAAAAAGGACTGTAAGGTGGTCTTTTCCCAGGAGGAGCTGAGGAAGCGGCTGACACCCTTGCAGTACCATGTCACTCAGGAGAAGGGGACTGAAAGGTAAGGCAGGACGAAGGAAACGCAGTCCTCAAAACGCAAGCATCTTTTTTCCTCCCCTTCCTTTCACTGGTGCTTGCTCGTCTTCCCCACCAAGTTTGATTGTTTGGGTTGTTTTTTTCCCCAGGATTTCTGCACTTGTTTACTAACCCCTGCAAATTAACACTGCTGCAAAGACAAGCAGTACAGGGACTGAGGCCAGGAGTCTTGTGTGACTTTTTCTTTTAATGAATGCTGCATGTCTTATAAAGTCACCGGGCTTATGTTTAGAGTCTGTTTTTAGTTTACTACAAAATGTGTGGAAGTAATAGCGGTTTAGGTACACTTTTTTTGGAAGACATCTCAGTAAACAGAACTACGAGGGAAATGGCCCCATGCCAGGAGGCTGGAGTTTTGAAGGTGGCCATTGTAAGTATAGACGTTTTGGCTGCAGAAAGAAGGTAGCATAATTTAGTTCTTTTCCACCCCACTCCAATTTCTTTTTGAAGCACATGTGGAGAAGGTATTTATTGGCTCATTTGTGGTTGGAATGTCAAAAATTTTCAATAACTGCCCTCACATGGCTTTAGTCGCTGGAAGCCAGCCCTGAGTCCTGGAGGAAAAAAAAAAAAAGGACTTGCTTCCAAGACTCTGTTTAGTGAATAAAGTCTCTCTCTCAGCTGATTCCAGCATGAAGGTAACTTGCCAAGGCCTAGCCATTTCTTGTTTTCTAATTTATACCATTGAGCTTGGCATAAGGCCCTGGCTTTACCTCTGCTCCAAATGTACTAATGATGTAACTGCTTGTTTTCATTCATGACCTGAGAGGGCTCTCCACTGCACGTGGGGTCCCAGTTAATCGGCAGCACTTCTCCTGACAGCCCGTGCCGGTGGCTGAATTTGCTGGGGGTGGTGGTGGCAGGGACGGTCCCCATCTCTGCCCTGGCCTCCTTCGTCCTCCCACCACTCAAAAGGGGCAGGAGGACGTTGGCCTCTGCTGAGAGGCCTGCCTTTCCCCCAGCCCTCCTCGCTCTTGTGTACAGGACCAACAACATGATTTAATGCACACAAACAATCGGAGATTAGGTCATTCTTAAAAATCCTGTTTATAAAAAAAAAATTGGACCTCATAAAAAAGGTGAAAGGATAATAAAAACAAGCTGCCGAGCACATAGGCTTTTTGTTGGGCTAGCGCAGCTGATTCGTATTAGATGAATGACCTCCTAGCCTTTTAGATTGTTAACTTAGAAAAATATTCCCTTAAAGCTGTAATATTGCTTTTCAACTGAAAATATAAGGCGCACACAGCTTGAAATCGTGGACCAATTATTTCATTTTCAGCTACAATGCCTCTGTCGCCCTGGCAGCCCATCGCGGCCTGACCCAGCACCACGGCTTCCTGGCTCCCAGGCGGCAGCTGCCTGGGCCCTTCACACCTCAGCCTCAGCAGCTGAGCCCACCACCCACACTCTTCCTAAAGACAGACCCAGAGAAGCGCGTCGCGTTGAGACACATATCAAACAACCCGTGTTGACAAAAACTTAACGTTTCGCTTGCCTAATAGGGGCGGATTCCAGTTTTTCCCTTTTTCTTGTTGTTCTGTCCTTTGAACTGTGGGACAATTCACTTCCTCTTGCATGATACATAGCACCTGAGGCACACTAATGAGGACATTCCCCTTTTCCTGTGCTTGCTTTATTTGCTGCCTTTAATAAAAAACAACTGTCAACTCGCAAATTGTGGGGGTATTCCGTAACATTTTTCTAAACTCTTATCTCATTTAATAATTAAAACCCCCCAAAATTCTTTTTATTCATTTTTAAAATGCAGTGTTGTTGTTTTCCCAGTGCCTTTGAGGGGGAGTACACACATCATAAAGCTCAAGGAACATACAAATGTGTTGTTTGTGGGACTCCTTTATTCAAGTGAGTATGCTAAATATAGTTTTGAGATTTCTATCTCTTAGTTTATCTGCTTTGTTCCCATATAATCTTGTATATATTCTAGTACTTATGTAATTGTCTACGATCATTTAAGTCATTCAAACTGATGAGGGATACAAGAGGAGCAATGTAAATACTACCGCTATATTAAAATTTGTCTTATAGTAAGGATTAAAAATGTTAGTAAATTAAGATAGTACGATAGCATTCAGGTAAAATAGGTAATTTGATGGGAAAAGAAGTAGTAATTCTAGTTTTTGTTTTTTCGTAAGCAGCCATGCCTTTCACTGCACTGATAGATACTGAGTTTTGGCCGTTAGCTCTACTCACAAGTAGCTTTAAGATCTGGATCTCAAGTGGCAATGCTGCATCCATGCTACAGCATTGTATCCGATAGTGGAGAAAAAAAGTGGATGCTTTTTTAGAATTCAAGCAGTTAAGAAAACAAAACCCAGAAAAATTGCATCACTTACTGAATTGTCATCCATCCCAATTAGCACGCTCGGGGAGCTGCTTTAGGAACTGAAGCAAGGATTAAGAAAGAAAGAATAACTTTCATGTCTTGTGTGAAATATACTCTTTAGAAGTACTGTGGGAACTGCAGCCCTAAATCTGATGCTAGAAGTATTGTTGATTGAATTATCTCGCACATTGAATTGTTCTGCATGGTTTCAGTTGTTGTTTATGTGTTTTTTCTTATTTCTGGCTGCTTGTATTCATTCTGATGAAGCAATTAATTTTTTTGCTTTTTTTTCTCTCAGTTCACACTGACTCAGCCCCTCTCACTTGATGAGGTACCTTTACAGTAGCATGAAGCAGGATAGTCAGGGTAGCACAAACAATAGAGAAAATCAGGTCAGTAATAGGTTACAAAGGAAAATAAAATTGATGTAGCTTCAGAATCACCACATGTGGCAGTGATGGTTGTTCTCAGGAGACTGTCTGTGAAGATGAAAGAAGCACTTAATCTCTGTTATGTTTTCTTCCTCTGTTAGGAGGATTATCTGCAGAAAATTCAGTAATAACCTGAATCTTTTGAGTTGGAAAACTGATTGTTTCGAACTCGGCCAAGGCAATATTCTTATGTGAGGTGTTACTGTGGTGCTTGGCTTGGGGGTACAAAGTGGGGATCTAAAGTCTCCATAACCTGGTTTTCTACTCTGCCATTTAGATATTCCCCCACTTAGTATAGCTAAATCTTTATGGGGGAAATCCTAGCTCTGTTGAAGTCAATTCAGATTTGGCAACTGAATACAATGGAGCCAGGGTTTCACCTTCTGACTTCAAGACTGGCTTCCTTTCTATTGTCTGCTGGAGAAAGAGTAGGGGTTTTTGTGGGGTGAGATTGGACAGCAGTAGTTCTCATAAATGAATGTGAACTAGTTTCCAGTTGCTTTCACAATCCATTTAATATGGGAAAAAAACCTGCAATATGAGACTTACCTGTGATTATCTCAAGTGCGCAGTATGCTTTGGCGTAGTCTTGAATTTTTTGAATTAATGAGTTGGATTTCTCTATGTGAAATGAGCTATATGGAAGTGTCCCTGTTTTCAGATTCTCTTTGAGACTTCCCTTGGGTTTTATGAGAGGAGAGAGAGGGAAAGAAGGAAGTTGATTTTTATTTTTAATAAATCACAGGCTAGTGCGCCCCTGAAAAAAACACCTTACTGATTGTGTCCCAAGGCTGAACTGGTTTTAACCCAATTTCCCGAATGTCTTTGCATTGTTTTGTGAGTTCTTACCACCTCTGGTCTACATCAAATTGAACCAGTTGTTCTGAAGTAGTTGGTAAGGGTGGGAACAAATGGAGAGGCCAATAGGGGTCCATCTTCTTCTGTATATAGTATCTTCCTCAAGTAGGGAATATACATTCCTGTATCTTGGTGACTGCTTCAGCCCAGACAGCTAAAAAAATGAGACAGAAACACAGAGAATGCACAATGTGTGTTATGTACTACATTTTCCCCACAGAGTATAAGTTACCTAAGTATTTTCTCAGGAGTAAGATAGTAGAACAATACAAAGAAAGCCCATTGTCCCACTTGCATTTTAAGTTGTTTTTCTGGTGGCCATTTTTGTTGTTTGGGTTTTTGTTTTTTTAATTTCCAGATAGTCATCTGAAACTTCCATTTCCATTTGTTTCTCATTGGGTGTCCATTAATTTTTTTTCTTTATGTCGTTGTAATCTGTAAATATATATATTTGGACTACGGACCTGTCAGTTTAACTGGGAAAGAGACTGGAGCTTCAGCAGTAACATTAACAAACTTCAACTTTTAACATTTCTGATTTACGTTGTTTCATTACCATGTGACACATGAGGTCAGGGAACACATGAATTTTACACTCCAGATGAAAGACCTGGTTTTTGGTATGTCTTTAAAACAGAATTCTGTCTCTATCACAGGAAAGATAAAAGGAACAATTAGGAATTTATCATCTCTTCATCTACCTACTTGTACCAGTGTTATGAGAAACCTCCCAAGCTTTATGGAGAACATGCTTTAGGTTTTTCCACAATCAAAGGTGCCTCACACATAAAATCTCTAATCAAGCCGTTGAATCTAATTATTCCATCTCTGAACTTTCACGCCAGACAGTCTCCTACGTCCTAGTACAGCTGCCTAAAGAAGGTAATAAATGAGGGAGACAATAAACTAATCTCAAGGACCTCCTTTTCTGCAAGCTAGCCCTTATGTGGTTTTGTATTACACATATTCCAATCTAGCTGCAGGCTTATGCTAAAAGAAGCAGCCTTTCTTTAGGCTCACCTTTCTCTAGGATGTCTTTTCATGGCTTACCCTTCACTGGACCTTACCTAGTATGGCTGGAACATGTCTTGATGCAGCACATTGATCTAACAGAAAAATAATTAGCCAAAGAAAAAGTCTTCATGCTTATCAACTATACCTGCTCATGTGAATTTTTTGTGAGCCATGTTTATCATGTCTGGACAGCCTCTGCAGTGAGGTTGTGTGTTTCTGTGTCAGTTCACAAGAGCCTCCTACACCACCAGAATCCTCTGCATTTTCTAAGGGCTGAAGGTATCTGCAGGATTGCACCTACTTTAATTTTTCAAGGCATTTTCGTGTACATTATGCAAAAATACCATTCTGTCCATAGCCGTGGCAACAGGAGGGTAGAACAGACCAGAGTGAAATCCACGACTCATGTTATTGCCATAGCAGAGGAGCTATTCCATTTTTAACAAGCCACAGTCATGTCCTTTACCATATGCAGGACGGTTTGAGAAAGATGTGGTATAGATGGGAACTGGGAAGCCTGGGAGAATGATTTCCTTTTAAAAAAAGAAATATTATTGTTGTGTCAGTTTCCAGTTTTTAGGGCCAAGGAATGAATTGCCAAGTCTTCATAAATCACCCGCTGCTGCCTTTATTGCTTCCTGGATGGAATTCTTGGTAATGGTGTTGGCTCTTCTGAACATGCACTAGGAGAAATAGCAGCACCCTTATTCATATCATGTTTTCATTTGATTTTTGTTGAACTGTATTAGGTCTTCTCAACATCTCTCAGATGTCCAAAAGCAAATCATGAGAAAAGCAAAGCATGGCTGAGCAATATTACAGTGCCATTAGCATTGTACCGCTCTTGTCTTTACAACACAAGAGAGGATTTCAGTCCCCAGGCTAGACCTATACAAGGAATTTCCTTGCCCCTGTGTTGCACGCTTCATTAATGGTCTTTAAGCTTTCTTAATAATCTTTATATCCTTTGAGCAGACCAAATCACAAATCAGCACTGGCTATCTCACTAGGAGTACCCATATGAAGTAACTGCTGTAGTGTCTCTAACAAGATCTAACAGAACTATTTGAGCAACTTCATCTGTCCTGACCAACTCAGTTTTCTCACAAAATTTTGTTGAAATGAGCAGCTTCTGTTTAATAACATTTGTTTGGAGTAAGTTGGCTCTTGCCAGCGTAGGAATCATAGAATTGTTTAGGTTAGAAAAGACCTTTGAGATCGTTGAGTCTAACCCAGCATTGCCAAGTCCACCACTAAATCACGTCCCTAAGTGCCACATCTACACATCTTTTAAATACCTGACTCACCTGTTCTAATGCTTGATAATCCTTTCAGTGAAGAAATTTTTCCTAATTTCTATCTAAAAAAAATCCTATCTAAACCTTCTTTGGCGTTACTTGAGGCCATTTCCCCTTGTCCTATCATATGTTACCTGGGAGAAGAGACTAACAACCACCTCGCTACAGCCTCCTTTCAGGGAGTTGTAGAGAGCAATAAGGTCTCTCCTCAGCCTCTTTGTCTCCAGACTAAACAACCCCAGTTCCCTCAGCTGCTCCTCACCGGACTTGTTCTCTAGACCTTCACCAGCTTTGTTGCCCTTTTTTGGACACGCTCCAGGACCTTAATGTCTTTCTTGTAGTAAGGGACTCAAAACTGGACATGATATTTGAGGTGCAGCCTCGCCAGTGTTGAGTACGAGGGCACAGTCACTGTCCTAGTTCTGCTGGCCACGCTATTTCTAATACAAGCCAGGATGCTGTTGGCCTTCTTGGCCACTTGGACAGACTGCTGGCTCAGCTGGTCAGCAGGCAGTATTACCCAACAGTTCTCATGTAAACCCAAATTTTTACTAGGTCTTGGATAGCTCCAAGAAGCTTGAGGATCTTAAAACCTGCAAGGGTTTCTGCAGTTTTTGTGACTATCCTAGAAAAGGCTGATGGTGTTAAAAATTAGTAAAGTTGTTATAACTAAGCATTGGTTTCTTCTTGCTTCATCATTTTTTCATTCAAACCAGCCATTGTTTTGAGTCTGCTGTGTCACTGCTGGATGATAAATTATTACACACTCCGAATCATCTCACCAGAAATCCAGATAGCAGAGTGCTCATCTTCTCCAGAGCCATCTAGAACTTGGAAGTTTAATACACTTCTGAGGATGACCATCAATATAAATGTCATATTTAATGCAGTGCCTGCAGTAGAGTTGCTTTGAGAATACAACCCAGAGCATCTTCCACATCTGAACCTACCTGAATTGCTGATTTCACATCTTACCCTCCCTGAATGCCAAAAATATGCTGACCTGTGTACAGTTTATCACAGCTGTAGCAGGGGGCCGTTGCTAGAGCTTGACCTGGTGATTTCTTTGGTGGTTTGGAACGGGACTTTGTTCTTCTGCTCCCCAAGAGCCCCTCAGAATAAGAACGGTACAATTCTGCCTTGAGTTGAGCTGCCGGGTGGCTCTTGGGGAAAGGCTCCTTTCACTGGATGCTTGGCAAATGTGGTGAAGAGGGGCTGTTGTCATTAAAGCAAATGATTCTGAATCCTAACCCGCTCATGGGTTTTTAATATCCTCTAACTGGCAAATTCTTGGCCAATGCTGAATGTTCATTTCGCTACCCTCATACAGGCAATGAAGGCTAAAAAGATTTTTATGTTAAGGATTAGGAAAGCAAAAACTTTTAATGTTGATGAGTAATTTCTCGTGTTTGAAATTCATGCTGCTTCGTATTGACTGTTCATCAGTCACCCTAGTTGGAAAATCTAATTAATCTTAATCTACCTTATGCTTTACTGTATGTATGTATGTACCTGGAATAAAAAACAGGCAGGGTGGATTGGTATGGATTATGACTGCAGAAACTGTAGATTTCTATATTTGCCTATTTATCTCACATTAAGGCAAACTCTGGACAAAACTCACCCAAAGACTACTCATTAACCAACATGACATTAAAATGCTTTTTTTGAATTTGACCTTTCATCAATATGCAGAACAAAAATTGTCACAGCAGCCATCAACAGTCAATTGGTCTTCTTTCTGTAGTCTAGAAACGTGGTATTAAAAGTATATCTTTAAGCAGGCTTCCTAAGGAATTAAGAATTACAGCATTGGGCTGCCCATATGTCAATCCTTTCCCAACAATAAAACTGTTATTATTTAATCTACTTGCCAATTTCAGCCAAATTTGGCAGGGGAGTAGCTATTAAACCTCAAAGATATTAAGTTCTTAAAACTTTCATGAAATCAAGAGAGAGATCATATTCAAGCCCTCTCTGAGGGGAGACCTGAACAAGAGTTCAACTGTATTATTAGATTATATGAGATAATATTATTGCAAATAATATATATATTATTGTATTATAACAGAGAATCCACATGAGGGTGGGAGAGATGCATTATGAATGTCCAGCTCTGGGAAGTACCTGTGAGTAGTTCTGGTACCTTAGACACCACAGCATCTGTCCTCTTGCCACAACACAGCAGCAAGCTCAGCTTTGCTCCTTCAGCTGCCCGAGGAAGTACTTGGTTCTTAATGCTTGGGGACTTCTCAAATTCCCCCATGGTGCAGGTCTCATAAATTCCTAGATAGTTACATCAAGTATTACTTTTTACATTGGAAGACTGCTGTGTTTTTCTTTCTAGAAGCTTGGACTCATGAGTAAGATCAGTGACCGCTTCCAAAAAATGGTTTGGGTTTTCAGAAGCGCTATGTCCGTATTTGTAAATAAAATGGACAAAAGACTCTTCTTTGGCCTTAAGGGCAAGGACAAGACATGGCTTGTTAACCTAAATTGCTCTCCTCTGAAACTGAGGGGTCTGGTTCATCCTGCTTGTGAGGAATGGTCCCTGGCCTGAGCCTCCCCTGCAACTTGCCTAGATCCTGTGCAGGAGAGTGCCAGTTTGCATGAGCATGATGTGGGTCAGCAGAGTTTTCAGGGACGTGTTCACAACTGAGCATTGCCTACCTGGCCTTCTTTAGCTTGCTAGCAATGCTGTAGCCAAGAATGCTGATACTCCAACTTGGTATTTTCCGTACTATTGGGGGCAAATAGAAGAGAGAGAGGAATGATTTTATTCTGCTCAGTCACCTGAGCCAGGACATCGGTTGGCTTGGATTGCATCAGGAGCCTGCTAGGTCCTTGTCTCTCCAGCAAACTGCCCAAGCCAATATGAAACAAAGTTCTTTGAAAATGAAGATGTACAAAAGCTGCACCTATTATCTTTACAAAGTCAGTTAGAGAGGGAAGTATTTTGAATATCTACCCCTAACAAGGTTGGGTTTAGCATCCTTGAAGCAAAACCTTGAAAGGAGCAGCCTGTTTTAAACTGCTAATGAAAAGGTGTAAGAAAGCCAAGAGGAGTCAATGCCTCCTTCAGTGTTGAAACAAAAGGACTAAAACTGCAGAGGTGCTTTCTGAGAGAGCTGTGGGGCTTTCAAAGGCTGTTCCCAAAGCTGAGCTTCAACAAAATCTGAATAGCCCTATTAAAGACTTCGTCAAGAAGGATGAAAGAAAAAAGCAGTTGTAACACAACAGTAAAGGTTCTGCAGTAAGTCCCCCTTCCCCTCTCCTCACCAAAAGCCTGCTTCACTGGCAAATAGGGGAGCTGTGTTAGCTTCAGGTGTAGTGTGCCTGGTCACACCACAGTATGTGGCACTGAACAATTCAGTCATACTTTGGAAGACAGTAGTTTAAAATTCACACGATAGGAAAACATGGTGATTATCATTATTCCTTTTCTCTCTCTTTCTCAGTACTTGGCAGTCTGAGCATTTGGTTTACGGTGCCTTTTAAAAGGAACAGGTCGAAATCCTGCGCTTCTTCACTGTACAGATATAGTTACCATCATGTATTTTATTATTTCTGGGATCTTTAAAAGTATTTTGGCAACTTGTCCTTAGCTAAATGTTTCCAGTAGCTCACTATTTTCTTGAATCTTACATTGAGCTGCTTGGCATTTGTATTGCCATGTGTTGTGTATATCTGAGTCATAACACAGTTGGAAATGGAAAGCACTTTATAAATACCCTCTTTCTCTCTTTATGCTTATAGACCCTTTTCCAAAGATATTTATGAGTGTTTTCTGGGCTTTCAGCGTATTCCTATGGGACAAAAGTAGAGAAAATACATGCAAAGCTATTCTATGCACAAAGGTGCATCTTGTCTGGTAGGAGACTTAGGTTGGTATCAGAGTATGGACAATGATAACGAACAATGTATAGAGAAGTTTTTCCTTCTAGTTAAGGTAGTTTTAAAAGCATAAAGGAATCAGAGTGAATATTTTTCTGAATAGCATAACATCCTTTTGGAATGTACTTCCCAGCATTTCATTTTATCCTATTTATTAGTCATTTTTAGTTGCATATTTTTAACACCTATGTACAACTAGTTTCTGATACCTTTGTCTAGCATGCTGTCAAGAAAAATATGTAAATACTGGAAATATTTAGGGGGGCAAGTGCCAGTTCCATTGACATTAGTAGAAACTTTCTCAGTCCTTCAGGTAGTCAAGATGGCTTTGTGTTCTTGCAGAGTGCTTCTCTCACATCTGCTACTTGTTGCTTATTTGTAATGCCAGAGATGCTGCATTATTTTCCTCCATTTTTTCCTGTAACTCTCTAAGATCTCTACCAATACTGTGATACTGTAATATTGTGTCCTAAATTTTGCATTGTTTTCCCATGTGACTATAACGTAGGTGACCATCCTCCTCTCGATGGCTCCTAGTGCTACCTCCCATATTGTGTTTCCTTTCATAGCTATTCTGCTGTTGCCAGACAAAATTCTATTCATTTATCTCCCCGTATCAGTTCTCTGATTTGTTGTCTGGTAATTTATGACTGGAGGTTTGGTACTCATTACAGTGCCCAGTGACCCTTGTGACCCTCCTCTCTGCCATCTTGGCCCCTGGGCCTGTTTGTTGATGCCGCAAGTCACAGTGCATATGTCCATACCAAGCCATGTAGGTCGAGAATCAGGATCTTTAACCAACTAATACCAAGTATCTAGAATTTAGACAGTGAGGAGCTGATTTTGCAGATAAACAGACTCTGAGAGCAAGATTCGTATGTTGTCTCTATGTAGGTAGTGAAGCATTGCTGGAACAGTGATGAGGAAGAGAAAACAGTCTCGACAGATACAGAGAATTCTCCTCATTGTTGCAGTTTGAGGAGAATATTGTAAATAAAATACTGAGTAAGTGGCTTTACCTGGAACTCAGTGGAATTCCCCAAGCATACACCTTTCTCAAGGTGGGGATTTTATCCTGCTGGGCGAAAATACCAACTGAAATACACTGCCAAATAGGAGCATGGGCTGGTACCCTGGGCAGTTACTGGTGGTGATATTCTTGGAGGCACATCAGCAACATACTTTCTTTATTCAGTGATTTTGGTGGTACTTTAAAACTATCAATTAGGAAGATAAGTTATGCTTTTTTTTCTTCCATCTTTTCACCACATGAGAGTTATATTTAAGCCGTAGAAGACTGTGAGTACTGAGGGAAAGAGGAGAATGAGCAGGAAGGAAGAAGGGAGCTGTTTTCTTTCTTACGGCTTTAACTGTAACTAACAGTGTGAACTAACTCATCTTTTAGATCATGATTGATTTCATGTTTGTGTGCTGTAGCATTGGTAAAGATTACAATGCCAATTATATAAAATACAGAGTATGTGTAAAATACATCTACAGGTACCTGCACGTAGAAGCTTGTAAAATAAAAGAAGAAAATATATCTCCAATTAGTTCTTGAGCTGCAGTGATTTATTTTTGAAAAAAGAAGGACTGTAACTTCCCAAAACACATCCCCTCCTTGATGCAATGTAAAAGGATTCGACATTGTACTTCCTCCTTAGAATTTCTGGGGAAATGCATTTTGCTGCCAACGTAACATCCTTTAACAGGTCTCCTGCTGGTCAGACCTTGTGTCCTGCTGTGACAGCCATGACCATGTGTACAACTGATTGTTAGAGGGCAATATAAATCTGATTGGAACATGCCTGTTAATTGGTTTGAGAGCTCGATATAGACAATGATGTCTTATAGCAGATTGTGTAGATAGGCCTAGTCATAGGGTTAATTCTGCTTGACAGCACATCAGCAGCATCTTGAGAGTAATTACCCAACTTAAGTTTTCCCACAGTTGAATTAAGATCTTCAAAGGCTTCTACATTTACAAGTATTATTAACCTATATCTGAAACATGATGTTCCCACAAGGGCTAACTTTTTCTTCCTTTTATTAAATATACAGGTTATAGGGTTCATTTGCTAAGTGCTAAGCCCTTAGAAGAAAACACTACTTGTTAAAGAGAGAGAAAAATCTGCAGTGCACAACCAGAGCTAATGGTGCATAATGCACACATCATTGTCTTTTCGCAAAGACTTTAAAAGAAGTTAAAATTTAGGTCTGGCTCCCTTCCTCTAGTCCTCTCTCCCACCCCCCACTTTCCACTTTTAAGAAAATCAAACCACTTATTCCTATGTGCAGAGTGAGTAAATTGAAGACACACACAAACAAAACCCTCCTAGGATGTTGGACAATTAAGTACAGATCATTGGATACAATACATATGACATTAATGAAACGGTATCTGCTTCAGAAATAGATTGGAAACATTCATGAATAAATTAAATCCTCTTAATTACTTTTCAAAAATGAAAATGAATTAAAACAATATTTATTTCATAGGAACAACTGTGTGCCATGACTCACAGTATATAATCCTGTTTTAAATTTATATTGTTTTCTCTGTATTCGTTGTGATTTGCCTTTTAAAATATCTTCTTTGTAACTGTACATTGTAAAAACCCCCTCAAAATATTAAAGATAATTTGGATTCAAATGCCCTTGAATGAATTGAATGTTAACATACAGAGTTAGACAGTCTTGTGAAAGGCAATATTTTTGGGGGGGATCAGTCTGACAAATGGCTTTTATGGCATAAAGCAGTTCTTGTAACTTATGATCTTTTTATTTTCTTTTGCAGGTCAGAAACAAAGTTTGACTCCAATTCAGGTATGTTTAGATTTACAGTGTTTTGCTGAATGTACACTATTCAGGTTAATCTCAAAAGAGTAGTTTATCAGTACAAGTTCAGTTTAATTTTAAACAAACTGGGGTAGGTCAGTCTTAAAAAGGATCTTCATTTCTCACCCTCTGAAAACAGCATTATTGCTGTGAAACGTTTACTTTCATTCCTTTCATTAGTTCCTGTCTCTTTACATTTTCCCAAAAGATGATCAGGAAGATGTATCCTGTGACAGGCTTTAATTGATCCAGAAAAATTATAGTACAAATAAATGATAATACAAAGTAAAGCAAATGAAGGACTGAAGTGAAGTTTGAGAATGATCACTGCTTTAAAGGAGAATGTTTTTCTTCCTCATGGACGAAGACATTTCATGGGAATTTGAAGTCAGTACAGCCTATCTGTCAGGAAACACATGATTTGTCATCAAATTTTCGTGACAGATGCATGTACACAATGCATGCCAGACCAGCCTGTAGAGCTCGCTTTAGGAGGTTTACCAAAAGGCAGTCTCTCTCAAGTTGTCTTTTTAAAGAATTTTAATGTGTTGTAGGGATTGGGAGGGAAGTGAAGGTCAGTCTAACAGGTTAATGTGTATCTAACAAGACAAAAAACACAGGGCAGCAAACGGGAACAGTTGGGGAAAAAACAGAGATCCTAATACCAGACTGTTATTTATTCAGTTAACTGTTCCTGGGTGTTCCTTAAAGTTAAACAATAGTAAATTAAGAATAAGCTGTTGTCCTGAAACTAGCTGAAATGTCCATTGCCTGAAAAGGTCATTCAAAATACATTTTCTGCTAAGATGAAAAAGATTGTTTTAAACAACTAAGCTGATATTATTATGGCAATTTTGTATTTAGGCCAATGTTATCCTTTCATATAGTTTGCTGAATGCAGTTATTAGAATTGCTTATAATGATACAAATTTTACAATACATATATGAATCCAAGTGTTTATTAAACAGCATGTTTCCTTTTATCCTACTTACAACATGATTGGGGTTTGAAATGTGAGGTATTACATTGCTTTTTCTTTCCACGTTAGATTTTATCTTTGGAACTATATGGGAGTGAAATCTACAGCAGGAAGCATTTATATAGCCAATTCCTACAGCTTGTGTACTTGAGTCATCTTGCTTCTATTATGATTTTAGTCTGTGAGTTTGAGGTTACTTGCTTTAAATGTCGCTTGAATGAACTCTGTGCTAAGATTGTTTCTTGGATCTTGACAAAACAGTTTTATGGAGAGGGGGAATAGCTTCACACATTGTCTGCCATTACTCTCTTTCTTTTAGCAAAATCTCCAAAACCAGGGTGTGGAACAGACTGTCAAATGTCTCACTTGTCTATTGAGGGAAGAAGGCTCTCTGCAGGACTTAGATTTGCTTGGTGGATTAAGCTACAAACAGTTCTCTGACTTTCTCTTTGGAAGCAGCTCTCCTGTTGGGTGTATATTCTGTGTGCCACCCCCCTTGGCAGTGAAGGCAGGGGCATGATGTTTCCTAGGGAGCACCAGAGTAGCGATAAAAGTTTGACACTATCATCGCAGCTATTGTGAATGCCTGCTCAGGAAAGTGTCACCAGGCCTCTGTGATTGGGCTCTGTAGGGTAAGCATGATCTTTCAAATGTCTCCTCTTCATCCATGCAGGCTCCACAGGCTTGCTTTCCTTAAGCTTGGGTCCGTGTTCTGAGCACAGTTTGTTTCTAATCACACAGGGTTGTTGGAAAGCCTGGCTGCCCAATCACCAGAGGACTAGAGTTGCTCTCTCTGCCTTGCTCTTCTGAAGGTAATTCTTAGGGACTGTTCTTAAAAGGCCAGAGCTCTGGCCTTGTGAATGCCTGATGCAGTTTTATCTTCTCAAGAGCACAGAGCACATAGAGGTTGCAAAAGGATTTGGAATTAAAGACCATTTACAGGAGACCACACAAAAAATACATAAATGTAAATGAACAATAAAAAAAAAACAAGGTCTTTTCTGTCTCCACTTTTTTACTGCACCTAAATATTTTCTGGATTCACATCAGAATTCTCTGCAGCAGGTGATTAATGTTATTTTGCTGAGCGTCAACACCAGCAGGTACCATGAATGTCAAAGTACTTTGTATACCATTGGGGATATAGGATGGGAAGGTCTGGGGCTGTGGAATTTCTTAAATTTATTTCTCCTTTTTCTGCAGAGCCTCACTTTCATCTTTTGCTTGCGATCCCTTTCCCCTAAATCCCTGGTTGAAATAGGTTCAAACTTTCCTGTCATGGGACCCTGCCCACCTGCAAGGTGTTTAAGGCTCCTCACCTGGTGATCCATTGTGGATTGTCAGTGTGTGCAGCTGGCCAGTCCAGCCTCGGTATATAGTCTCATTTTATTCTTTGTCCCAAGTGCTATACTTGGAACTGCGAATTACTGAGGTTTAACCACCTCAGCCTTATCAGCCCAGATTTCAGGTAAGAAACAAGGGTAGCCGTTAAAAGATAGTAGAAAAAACAGATTAAGCACTCAAAATGGTATGTTAAGAAAAAAGAAATTGCAGAAACTCCTTAACCTCAAAGCACATTTCATGGCCAGCAACTCCAAGGCTGAAAAAAACAAACCCTTATCTTTGTGAAAAGCACAGCACCCTTCTCTTTATGGGGATAGTACTCAGTCCTTCCACCAAGATTTTCTTGATAGTCAGATAGTGCAAGCACTTAGAGTTTATCCTTTATTCCCAGAGAGCAGAGGAGAAGTGGAGATACTGAGGTCAACTCAACATGTATCACCCAAAAAACCCCATCACTGTTTTTGTTTCCCCATCAGAATTTGCTATCCCTTTCCAAAACCAGACAATAAACCCAGACCTCCTGCTGCCTCTGTGTGAACAGGAGGTTGTAGGCAGGGAGTGGAAGGATGCACTGGTGATGGCAGAGAGGCATCCTCATAAAAAAGAACTTTCTCTGGTATGGGGGGAGTGCAGGGCCCTATGTAGCACTGTATTCTGCCTAACACGAGCCTTTGAAGTGTGTAAATGTAGCATTGGTTTTAAAAAGGCTACTGCCATTTGACACCAATGACTCTGTATTTATGCAACCTTGAGTCCCTTGGAGACACCTTAAGGTATTTTCATATCCCTCATTTAGTTTTGAATTCCCCAGACTGTGATTCCTGAGTAAACCAATGATCCTGCAAACTGGAACAAACATGCTTTGTTCTCATTTATCTCATGTTACTCAAAACAGTTCAAGTGTTGAATGTGCGAATGAGGTCATTTTGTTCTAGAATGAATATTTTCTTCCAGGGAGCTGTTCTACAACCTGTTGCATGCTCTAAATTAACCTTAAGGTTAATTTCAGTTAGCTTGAAAGTCTAGATGTGTCCTTGACAAGCATTTATCAGTGCTTATTGTACTTGTATTTCCTAGAAATATTTGTGAAGCATTGGAGAATTAAAAGAAGTCTTTCTAAAGCAACTGTAAAGTCTGGAATACAACTTGAAAAGTGCCCAGTAGGCTCACTGTAAATGTAACCCTGGAAATTTTGTTCAACACTGAAATATTAGGCAAACATTGTCAAAAGAAGATTAATCTGAACTTGAGCATTAACTTAAAAAAAGGCTGTAAAATTCCCATAGTGATGATCGGGATTTATCATATAAATAGCTATAACATCTGTAGGGGACACACATTCTTCATACCATGACTAACAGTTCCATCTGAGAAACTTCTTTTTCTCTCCTGATTCTTTATAAGTCTATAACTGGCAGAATTTCTATCTCAGAGACCATGGGGTTAGCTTCATGCTGTTAGAAGATCTCATGAAATGAAACAATTTTGCTTTCCTGTCATAATATGATGAATTTCACTGGTATTGAAAATAGATTTTTTTTTTCTAAAAATGTACTTGAAAGCAAAAAAAGTTGTAGACAAAATGTTGTGGGTTTTTTTTGTCTCAAAATTTGTTAGGGAGCAAAATAAATCATAAAACCCACTGCTGAAGCAATTTTATTCCAATTATTAGTATCTTGGTATTGTCTAAAATGCTGCTTTTGCTGTGTGCTTGGTTACCAAATATCAGAATTTAAGAATGTAAGAGCTGTGTTGGAATAATGAGTTAATGAAAGATTTTTATTTTCTTTAAGTTAGAGAGAAATAGGTCTTCAGGATGCTCTTCCAGAACAGGAAGAATTTGTAGGTCTCAAAAGCTGTTGCTGAACACTGCTAATCCCACTCTAGTAATAGAAAAATAAGCACAGAAAATGCAAACAACTGTCTCAGCATGCCCACTGGTCATCAGGGAATGGTAATGGTGAGTTTCCTACTCCCTACCAGGAGGGCTGGAGTTTTTTTGGGTCATCTCCTGTAACATTTGGTCACTATGGAGGGGAGCCGCGTGATATTCAAGTGATAGTGTTGACACTGAAATCATAAAGGAGTAGAAACTTTACTTTTGTTCTGTGTTAAAAAGAAAGGACAAATCCTCAGACAATACTTGTGGCCTCCAGTGGAGTCTCTTTCAAGTACGTGTCACTCAGACAGCGGAATGTAGGAAGTCAGAGAGCGCAGGGGGCAATAAAGTGACAGTTGGGGAAGCCCCGTGTTGTAGAAATGTATCTGTGACCTGGCAGAAGAGAGAGGAGTGTCCCAAGGCACACAGTGTCTTCAGCTGTGTTCTTCATTGTTGGCTGTGCCAGCTTCCAGCTTCTCTCAAAAAAACCAGATGCATTTCCAAAACCTGTTCTTCTATCTCCGTTCTATACAGATCAAATGAAATGTAGAGATTACCTCTGGGATTTTATATCGCTATTTGTGGCAATACTTTGGAAACATTCCAATTAATATCAGGAATTAAGCTGTAATAGCTGCCCATGCAGCTAGAGGCTGTCCTGAGGGATGGCTACACGTGAGCTTTTGTTGGATCCCTGCTGCCCCAGCATTCAAACACAAAGCAAGTCAAGGAGCCCCCAACAGTTCCTGGAATTTCCTTTGCCTGCCTTGTCTGGGCTCACAGTGTCAGCCAGTGATTCCGCAGTTCATTTCTACTCTCTGCACATGACTTTTTCCACCAGAATGAATGTATTCCCATGCCTTCAGCACTGCACAATGCTGCCACCCCTCTAACCCCATCAAAGTTCCCATCCTTTCCTTTCTCACCTCTTGTATTAACTGGTATCGTTCCCTTAATATGGCCCCTAGATGTACTAACTTGCTAGGTTATGTGATTCAGCACAGGTGCTAGAGAGCAGTCAAAGAAAATTGTAAGGTTGGGGGTGGTCAGATGTTTTCCTCTCATAAATTCCTCTTGGCTACACTTCCAGATGTTCAGCAATAGACCTTCCAAACTCTTGCTATCAGCCCTGATTTCCCCTAGCCTGTCAGCAGACCCGTTGTATGAAAGTAATCAGAACAACTATTAAGAGCACAAGGTACTCCTTGCCTGAGTGAGAAATGAAAACCAAAAGGTATCTTGAAATTGAACGTTCCTTACTGACCCTTGCTACTAGAGAAACTCAAAAGAAACTTAACTTGCCTGAAACCTTAGGTCCCTGAAGCAACAGGGTACTTAGTAATATCAACTATTGATTGATTGGTTCATAGATGTAAATACAGATTAACAAATCAATTCCTAAATTTTATTGATGTCAGCTTCTTAACACGGAGAAAAAGAGACATTTGGGGTTCATAACAAAATTATATTGACAAGTTCATCAGTCACACTACAATGACAGTATTTGATTTGATTAAAAAACATAAAAGATCGCTTGTAGAGTCTGTAACAGGGAAAAGTGGCAACATTAACAGATATACTGAGGAACAGGGATTCTCCAGAGCTTTTTGGATGAGGCAAACAACCTCTCTAGAGTCTCTTTCAACAATGAGGAATTATTTCCTTATCGCTGGCCAACACCAGCATATGGATTCTTGAAGGGGTACATGAGCTGGCATAGAGAGACGGTGAGACACAGCAACTACTTAGACAGAACAGCAGCTCGCATTATCTCACTTGTCATTTCTTGTCAGCGCTCTTTTGTTCTTGGCTTTAACAACTCTCCAAGAAGATCGTTAGGGATGCAATGACTGGAGAGCACGATCTGTTATATTTGTTCCGCAGCAAGATAAGCGTTCAGACTCAGCTGCAAGCTCAACCATCTGTTGAGTGTTTTCAGGGCCATACTGCGATGTGACTTGGAGTGTAGATGTCTGGGACATCTCACCGGTACATCCCGGTGAACTATGTGCTTCTAACAGTGCTGATCTGCAGTCTCTGATCATCGCCCTGCTCTTATGTCTCTTGTTAAGGATGGCAGAAGTTGGTCAAATTATTTCAACATACAGAATGATGTTTTAATTTGTGAAGGGCTGGTTAAACATGTAAGCATACAGGCAAGCTTGCCCATCTAGAATTTTTAAAGAAGGCTGTCAGATGCCAGAGGACTCCGTATATAACCTCCCAAATTTTAATACTTTCTTTGCAGTTGCCAATGCACTTACTCTGCTCGTCTTGTATCTGAGCTGGGCTGTTCCTTGCTATCGTTGATGTGATTCTTCTCATGTGTTAAACTATTTTAATAGGAAGCTTGTTCACTTCCATAAGCTAGATCCATGAACCTACCAATGGAGGCCAGACTCACAACAGCCTTAAATCTTTCTGTGCGAATAATTTGTATAATTTCTATTTCATGGGTTTTTTGGACAATATATTTCTCCCTCCAAAAAAATTCCTGTTTGTGCTCTCCTTAATAGAGCAGCTACTTGAAGATACTCTGCCCTTGTGAGGTAGCACACATGCTCACTGTGCTGCTCCTGCATGAAGCACTGCCTGTCAGCATGCAGTAAGAACTATGCGTTAAAAGAGCCTTGCTCGTGGAGCCAGGTATATAATATCAACAAAGACAAATACAATTTTCTATTTTTGTCTTACATATACTTTAATAATCACTGCTGCTTCTTTCTCTGAGGATCTTGCTGAGAAGAATTTTGAAATGTGTTTAAATTGATCCTATAATGAAAATATTTAGATCTAGATTTTCCATTTTATTATCATCAATGTAAGCAAATTCATCAGATTTATTTAGGAGAAATTTTTTACCTATCTTTCTAAGTACTAAAGTCAGTCTTTTATATTTTTTTATTTAATAATAAATAGCTAAAAAAAGGCTGTCTTTAAGAAAAAGTTTGGCTATAGTAGTCTGAGAAGACATGAATAATATATAAATCATGGTTTTATTACATGGAATTGGAAACTGGTACTCAGTGAAATTATAAACTATTAAGTAGATTGGCTGGAGATTTTTCATTTGTTGTAAGTGTAGCTGCTTCAGCTTGGTTTGGTCTGTTGGGGAGTTAGTCTACTGGTAGCAAATTGGTCTTTCAAGTTAGCAACACTTAGCAGCATAACGTCTTTACTGTTATAAAGGGCTGGATTTCTTAAATATGAAAATGTGATTCTTGCTTAGACCTGTTAATCTTTGTGCAATTTCTTACCGAGCAAGGCTACCTGACTACTTTTCAAGAGCTACTTGCATTGCATTCTTGCTCAGAGGACAAAGCAGAAGATTTTTGATGTTACTCTTGAATGATCCTACATCTATAAACCACCTAAACAGTTCTTCTGTTCCTCTTAAATGAGAATTCAGTCAGTCAAATTAACTCTATTACAGACTAACCGTGATAATTAACTTTGCCATAGTCCCATTTCATTAGCCAAAACTGGAGTATGTGTAAGAGAAGCCACAAGAATGGGCAAGCAGGGAGGTTTCTGGTCACATCTGTGGCTTATTGAGGTGGTTATATAGCTCAAATGCAACTTACACCATGTACAGCCCAAGTCAGTTGTATTGTTTCATCGCTTTAATAGTACTCTATTAATTTAAAACATGAAATGGAGGGGGAGTGGGGGAATCGCCTGTCTGCTTTGCAGTTTGGAAGCTGAGCTGTAATTAATTTATAAGTGGAGCATTACGACATTGTGCATCATGTACATACTTTCGCAGAGGTTTTGAAGGATGGCAACATGGAGTACTGTTTAGCTGACTGCTTTGGGCCAGGAAACAGGAATTCTGTAGGATAAAAGAATACTTCACATCTCTACTATCTTCTGGCTCAGAAGCTGTCATCATCTATCAGGGTTTATATAGGTATCTGGGATGTGGAAGTTTGGATATAAATTGGATGGCTGCTTTATATTTTTAATGTTGTATGGGCATCTGCTGATTCAGTACCATGTCTGACAGCTCTGTGACCTTGGGCAAAGTACTTTTTCCCTATGCTTCCTTCCTCCTGCCCATTGTCTGCCTGGTTTGTTTCCATTGCAAAGGTTTTCAGGGAAATGGCTGTCTCTTGCTATTGAGCATGCCCAAGACCTAGTGCAGTGGAAACGTCTTCTCAGTTGAGATCACCTCTTAGGTCCACCATAAAAGAAATTGTGAGTGGCCTTTGCAAACTGTCTTCTTTTAGACTGAGCAAATTAAGTTCTGTAAGAAAGCGTCTCTGGAAAGCAACATAAAAGACAGCATGGAAAATGTATTCAACTAAATTAGAGTTTTTCAGTCTGCCTACACAGCCACTTGTACCACAAAAATTTGTGTCAAGAGGATCTCAGTTTTGTGCAGAAGAAATACAATTCATGCAAATGGTCTTCCCAAGTCTGGAATCTCTAACCTAATTGAACTATGTGATTCCAGCAGCAGAATGATAGATATAGATATATAGATATATAGGTATATAGGTATATAGATCTAGGCCTGAATTTTTTTGTTAAAGTCCAATATATAATAATAGTGAAGTTTAAATGTTATGTAAATATGACCTGAGGAGCTTTGGCATATAGGACAGAACATACTTATAATCTTCCCAAAGCCCTTGAAGACTAATATTCTTATCAGTGGTATGGGTCTAAGAAAGCATGTTTTCACCAGTTTATCATAGAATCATTCACCCATTCATTAATTTCGTAAAAAAACCCCAACCAGTTGTATTTGCAAATGTGTATAATACTTAAAGTAGTGGGGCCTGGAGGATGTTAAACGTTCTGCTCAATACTGGTTCATGAAATCAGTTTAAATCTTGCAAGATTCTGAGCAGTCTGATCTCTTCTGCAGGCCATGAGACCTGAAGATGCTTCACGCTTCTTGTGGTATTCTATGGTGTTTTCCATTATGGTGGAAATAATACCAGTTTTGATGGGAAAATGAAATCAGAAAGACAGTGCCCTGTGAATAGTGAAGAGATCCTAGTAAGATGTTGGTTAATATATACTGTCTTTTGTACAATCTGATGCATTCTTGAGATAAGTTGGTTTTCCCTCAAAAATTGTCTCTTTTTAAGGTGAATTTTTTTCTGAATGAGTAAATTCTGTGCTTATTCCAGAGATCCAAGTTGAGTCTTCAGTGCAGATCTTCACTCCACCCTTCAGGAAAGTTCACAGAAAGATCTTTTATTCCCTTTTCAATCATTCCTAGCCATTCCTCTTTCTCTTTTCTGGTGACTAACAAAATTTTTAATCTTTTATTTGGCTGGAGGCCAAGCAGCTGAGAAGGTTGTGTTGAGGGCCTTTCTTGATCCAGGCAATGACTAAGGCTGTGCTAGGAAATAAAATGCTGATTCAGTAGTTCCTAGACCCTTCTTTGAGTGGACCACTGCATTGACCATCCTATGAAAAGGCATCCCTTGCTCCTCACCAGGCTTTTTATTCTGCCTCTTTGAAAATAGACAAGGTCAAAGGAGGAGAGAGCAGAGTGCAAGATGGTGGCAAGATTAGTGGCCTCTGTGAGATACTAAAATCCAGTTCCTACTTGGCTTCATGTGGAGGAGGGAAGTTCTTCTGTTCACGTGATGCCCTACTTAATCAGAGGAAGATGATGAAAAACATGGCTGCTCAGTTGAGGAGTGTTCCCACTTTTTCATCTACAGAGTCTAGCAGCTGCTTCGTGTTGGCTTTTCAGATTCACTGTAAAACCAAATCAAACCAACTAAACCTAACCTAACCCAATTTCCTATTTTTGGCTTAGGATGCTCACGTCCAGCCACCTTGGGTCTCCCTTCCCACTCTGGGAGGAGTCCACAGCTTCAATAAGGACAGCAATAGCATCATTTCAGATGTGACAATCTAGAAGTGCTTGACACCCATGAGCCTCTGGAACAGAGGAGAGGGTAAGACCGTGGTAACATTCAGTGGATTTCCAGCTCAGCCCCCATACAGTACATGTCAGATGGCTCCTTCAATAGCCAAACATTGACTTCTGCAGCCAAACACCAGGCAAAGAGAACTGCTAAGTGTTTTTTGCCTGTGTGCCTTGATGAATTTAACAGGACAGGATGGTTATGGTCAACATGTCCACTCTTTTTCTCAATATTTTCTTACTGCCATAAAATACATTTTCCTGTGTTGGTTTTAGGTAATGTCTCATTAAGCACAGGGTCTTTTCTGACTGAGTGCACATTGTACAAAATTGCATTATCTTCTGTTTTGATTAGCATGGTTTATGCGTTATGAATTCGAATAAGAAAGAGGTGCAGGCTGGTTTCGCTTCTTCCTTCTGTATTTGTCAAAGAGAAAAAAAACCCTTAACCATTTCTGTACAACATGATGAGAATGATATCATATAGTATTAGTTGAAACTGGAGGAAATCAGTTATTTGAAAAAAAACTATCCATTTCATGTCATTAGACTGTACACACTAGCCAAGTGATAATTATTGACGGAAGATTCAGTAAAGATTAAAATACTTCATGTTTTTCTTTCATTGATATAGTGCTGTAAATTTATGACCAGTAAGAAACCATACAAAAGATCTGTCAGCTTTACTATTTCAAATTTTAGTCTCTTATCAAATCAGATTTCAGGTTTTGCTGTACTAAAAGTAAAGGGTAAAATGCAAGCTGCTTTTAATCAAACAGGAATGTTCAGTGATCACCATCAAAATCTTTACATTGTTGATCTGAGTATGAAGCAAAGAACATTAATTTGTCTTTTGTAGACTTAATTTAGTGGGAACCACAATCTTTAAGATGTAATGGTAGACGAGTTCACGCCATACCACTGCAGCTGCCACTGTACGTGTGAATACCCATCTGCTTAGGATTAAGTCCTAAGTCAAAACACCAATGAGGTCTAATGCTGCCAGTTTAAGTCAGACACAATTTGCACTGAGTTTTATGTGAGTAAGAACAGCATGATCAGATCTTGAGCCAGACGACACTGAATTAAGTTACAAGGGCTGAAAGTATTTCTGCAGGGAAAGAATTGCATCCCTGTCTGATCTGATCAGGAGTCTCAGCAACCTTGTTTTCCATCAGAGGCTGCATTACCATTCTCTATTGTTTGGCATAACATTGTTATGCCTTCTGTTGTTCTTTACAGAGTAAGTGGTCCCAGCCTTTTCCTCAGTTATGGTCCAGGTGTCTGAACAATCTCAGATCTGTATGCTCTTCTCCAAAGACCATGCCTATCAAGATCACAAATTTCATGTTCTCAGTGTTTGGTTGTTCTGAATAAAGCCTGGAGCATCTAATTTAACACTAGACTTTGCTCTTTACTAGCTGCAGCAATGCAGGTGCTTTGATTATTTACATAATATCTTTTTTAGGCTATCTCTGTGTCCAACTTTCACACAATCCTTTTGTGCCTTTTGGAGAAAGAGTAGCATTGCATTTGGAGGGATATTTTCTACAAGCTATGGCCATATCAGAGGGAGTGGGATCATCTTATCTAACTATAACTATATACCTTAACATAACTCTGAACTTTATCCAGAGTCATTTGGAAGAGATAATCATCCTCAGAGGGGTTCATCCCTTCTGCTGGACAAGTATGTCTAGGGGTGCACTGAATCACCCTTTGGAGTGCCCATCAACAGTGCATGTAACTTTGATGGTTAAATTGAGGAGAGATTGTCTCTGTCTGGAATGGATGTGCAGAGAGCTGGGGATGAGCGGGTGTGGTCCCCAAGCAACTTTCCACAGCTGTCGCTGTGGGGCTTAAGGGAAAAAAAATCATAAATTTAAGAGAGCTGCACATTGACTCTGAAATTCTGCTGATTGTCAATAAATTACCTGTACATAGACCTTGGGTACAGTGTATTTATGGGAATGATGAGTTTACTTGCGATTATTTTAGTTCTGTTTATCCTTGTACACATTTTCATTTCATTTGAGAATATGAAATCTGTTTATGTGTCTCCAGTTATCGTTACTCCAGAGAACTGCAGCAATCTTATTCTCTTTCTTTTGAATTAAAAGTAAGAACTGTCAGACGTGATAAACCTGATAAAATGTTTTGTGTAAATAGATGATTCACCACGGTTCACCCATTCATGGGCAGGAAGAGAAATACGTAACTCAAGGAGAGATGGTCTGTAATGAGAGTGAATCAAAAACACTGTAAACATATTAAATTTAGCTTCTCTCAAAGCCCAGGTATTAAGCTGGTCTTTGGCATGTTTCAGAAATTTTCCAAAAGCTTAGTAGGCAGAGATTTTGCTGATTTTATGTTGCTATTCTTGAGCTATTAGAAAGTCAAAGTCTTTCTAATATCTGTGTTAATCATTAGAATCAAGTTAAGGACACCTGGCACAATAAATGCAAATGTGAAAGCTGAAAGGTGCATTTTTAAAACATTAAAATCTAGAAATAGAAGTAGACTATTTCTGCCTCTTATTTTGAAGGAGTTCGTCATGAGAACAGATTTCCTCTGTTTATATTCTCATTAAAAAGGTGTTTATCCATAAGATTTATGGGTTTTGAAACTGCTCGTATACTTAGTTCCATACTATTATCTTCCCTTGAGTAATTTAATATTTTTTTTCCTGCCATACACTCTATATTTAAGATATTTAAATGGAGTCCCAGGAATATGGATTTGCATAGGGGTGAGATTTGGAATGTCGATTCTCAGCACCAATAGAATATCTGAAAACGGATTAAGACATATTTAAGTTGAAGAGTGGTGGAAAAAATGAGCTTGTGAATAAAAAACCTGCTGCACAGAATACTGTGTTGAGGGCATTAGGGCTCTGGAAACAAATTTAAAAGGCAAGAGGGGAAGATGCAGCATTTCACTGACATTTCACCCCTCCTTGCTTTCAAGAATAGTAAGAAATCCCTGACTGAAAGAGCACTGTCAGAGCTGGACTTTAAGTCATGAGTTAGTGTTAGACTGGAGCAAACTGAAGTTACATAGGCCATGGCTTACTCAGTTAAGTGGCTTTGCTGGAGAAGAGAATTATAGGAGCTCTCTTTTTAAATCATGCTATTTTTTTGTACTATCTGCATGTCTGAGACTCTTCCCTTGCCCCACAATGATGACATATGTCGGGCGTACCTGAATCTGTGACATTGTGGCAGTATGATTTAACAAGGCTGCATTTTACTGTGGAAGAACATGATGTTGAAATCTATGCCAGCAGCAGCTTTCACCCCTTTGGTTCCAGGCACCACTGTATAGACCATATGAAAAGTCCCTCTCCTAAAGAAACAGAGAAATATGTACATAGCAGAACTGTAATTTTAACTCCCTTGTAGTCTCTGTAAAAGTAATTTCTTTACTGATACATTAGCATAAGTTTTCATGTTTCCCTTTGGTTTCTCACACAAGGAAGCTCTGTGCACAAAGGACCTACTCCTGGCCAGGGTGTCTTAACACACCAGTGAGACTCCGCAGTGGGACATGCCCAGACCCGGGCTCCTGTTTCTGTGGAGGAGGAAGTGAGTACCTGATCATCTCGCCACCTCCTATGAAGGCTACGCACAAGTCCAAGTTTGAGACCCATGTTGTCACTCACTTAGGATGTCTGCTAGTATGGGACCCAGAATGGCAAGGCAACCTGACTGTGTCTGAGTGGGAGTGAGGATACAGACCTTCATCTAAATGCCCTTGGCCTTAAGATGATGTGATCTTCCTTCATCAGATCAAGAAAGGGGTGGACCATAGAAAGACTCTGTCCATCCCTCCCCCCTCTAGCCTCCTTTCCACAACGAAGGAGGTTAGTGGGAAACTTCAGAAGCTGAAACTCCTGAGATTTCCACTGGCACTTTGCCTCTGAGAATGTTTTTACTTATCCACAAATGATTGAGCTTTAATGGGTTTCTCATAATTTGTACGAGCAGTAACTATATTTCTTTCGTTCCTCTGCCATTAGTTCTTGCATATTTTTTAAAATTTTCATAAACTGTGTTGGTCAGTGCCAGGTTTAAACCTTGCACAGATGGAGGTGGACAATAACATTAAAATGACTAAGTAATCAAATGTATTGCAGCCCACAGTTCTGCTTTAGCATTTGGATAGGAGCATGACACACTGTTCCCACAGCATTCTCCTGGAGAAACTGGCTGCTTATGGCTTAGATAGGCATATGCTTTGCTGAAGAGAAAAATGGCTTGATTGCTGGGCCCAGAGACCGGTGGTGAACGGAGTTAAAACCAGCTGGTTGCCGGTCACAAGTGGTATTCCCTAGGGCTCAGTATTGGGTCCAGTTCTGTTTAATAACTTTATCAATGATCTGGATGAGGGGATAGAGTGCACTCTCAGTAAGTTTGCAGACAACATCAAGTCAGACATGTGTATTGATCTGCTTGAAGGTAGGGAGGCTCTACAGAGGGATCTGGTCAGGCTGGCTCATAGACCTAAGGGCAGTGGTGTAAGGTTAAGCAAGGCCACGTGCTGGCTCCTGCACATGGATCACAACAACCCCAAGCAGCACTACAGGTTTGGGGAAGAGTGACTGGAAAGCTACCTGGTGGAAAAGGACCTGGGGGTGCTGGTCATTAGTCAGCTGAATATGAGCCAGCAGTGTGCCCAGGTGGCCAATAAGGCCAACAGCATCCTGACTTCTATCGGAAATAGCATGGCCAGCAGGACTAGGGAAGTGATTGTCCCCCTGTACTCAGCACTGGTGAGGCTGCACCTCAAATACTGTGCTTTAGTTTTGGGCCTCTCACTACAACAAGGACACTGAGATGCTGGAGCATGTCTAAAGAAGGGCAATGAAGCTCATGAAGGGTCTAGAGCACAAGTCTTGTGAGGAGTGGCTGAGGGAACTGGGATTGTTTAGCCTGGAAAAAAGGAGGCTGAGGGGAGACCTTATCACTCTCTACAACTATCTGAAGGGAGGTTGTAGTGGGTCAGTCTCTACTCCCAAGCAACAAGCGATAGGACAGGATCTTCAGATGGCCTCACCTTGTGCCAGGGGAGGTTTAGGTTGGATATTAGGAGAAATTTCTTTACAGAAAGGGTTGTCAAGCACTGGAACAGGCTGCCTGGGGAAGTGGTGGAGTCACCATCCCTGGAGGGATTTAAAAGACATGTAGACGTGGTACTGAGGGACATGATTTAGTGGTGACCTGACAGTGCAGTTGGACTTCATGGTGTAAAGGTCTTTACCAACTGCAATGTTTCTATGATTCTATGCGTTATTTCATACCTAATAACGCAAAGGTTAAAGAAATTGAAAGAATAAGGCAGAGTGTTCTTCAAATACATACAGAGTAATAAATGAAGGACATTCAGTGTCATCTTCAGTGCAATGTAAAGAATAAGATTATCAAAGTTATGCAGACATTCTACCTTTAATTGAGGCTGTATTTACAGAAACTTCCCACACATATCTCATTAGCTCAACATTATGGTTTATTTGTGCAAGTCTGTTTTAAAGCTAATGAATGATGTGGAATTAGAGAGTTACAGCAGTCATAGTGGATATTTAAAAAAAAACATTCAAAGCAAGAATGAAGAATGCTACACTCTCAGGAAATGAACTGATACTTTCTGAAGCCTATTCGAATATTTAAATGATCTTAATAAAAAACAGCAAAGAAAAAGATACCAAAAATTGTCTCATGGAACGGGCATACGCAAGTAGATTGTTAAACACAGGGATAACAGAAAGATATGCTGCTACTACAAAGCTGCAAATAAAATTATTATTTGCTCTGCTCACCCAGTTTATATATTGGGATGGATATATAGCCTTTGCTATGCGTTCTTACTGTATGTAAGAGAAAGAAGCAAAACGTTCAAACTCTATTTCAGTTTGAACATTTGAGGCTAAAGTTAGTCCCGGAGGCTGGGGTAGCTACATCTAGAACTGTGAACACAACAGGATATTTCATTTGTGGACCAAACCAGTATATAGACACAAGGCTAGGGACTTGAATGTCCAGGAAAGTTTCATTTAAGCTGGCAAGTAGAAATAAAAGATTTTAATTTTTTTAATGTATAGAACTGGAGCAGGATGTATACCCCTCAGATTTTTAAACATAAACTGATATTTGAAATGAAACATTTCAAACAAAGGCTTGAAGTATATGCTTGCAAAATGAAGTGTGGAAAACAGTAGAGCTATCTGAATTTTGTCCAAATTGTGCAGTTTTTTTCAGTGAATTTTTTTGGAGATATTTTTAGAAAGTTTTCTACACCCTTAGAGATTGCAGTTTAAGGCAATTTTATTTTTTAGAAAGAAACTAAAACCAAATTCCCAAACCTGCCATCCAAGCAGAGTTCAGGCCCCATTTAATTGGACACTTAATTACTGGCACCCACAGGTTGGTTTCCTAGATTGCACAACCAGCCGGCCGTGACGGCCTTTCTTTTCAGTGCCGCCTTGGACAATGCAGCTGAACCCCTCTGTGACCCCTGGGAATGCCAACAATAGAGATGATCGGTCATTGCACACACAGCTCTCCGAAGGGTGACCACTTTGTTTCAGGTCTGTCTAGAAAACGATGCCTGGTTTTACAAGTATTTTAGACTTAACGTTTCTTAGGGTGTAGAAAAAAAAGAGATGTGTTACTTGGAGTAGCAGTGAGAAACAAGTGTTACACCTAATCAGGTTGAACACTGACAATTGTACTGCTGAGGCTGCTTTGAATACAACAGAGTGGGAATTCTTCCTCCTCCCCACTCCACCTCCCCGTCTCAGAAATACACCACATCAATGGGATGGTGCTTTGTGCAAATGAAGCACCATCATGTTTCATGTCAAAATGTACAACCGGTTTAATCTGGCTAAAGGTGAGGCTCTGAAGCTGGTGTCAGCTATGGCCTGTACTGAAAATCTGCAGGTCGTTAAGCTGCCTGCAAGGGAGACAAGTGCATTTTTAAGGTCCATTTTGGAATGTGGGTCAGAGGTCCTCAAGTCCTCTAGTTCTTGCTCTAAAGCCAGAAGCTGCAAGGCTTCTTTGGTTTTCCTGTGAGATGCTTTATGGACTGTTGCTTGCAGCAGGGGAACCGAGTCATTTTCAGAAACTGATTGTGCTGTTGGCGCTGTTCTTTTCCTGCGGAGATTTGTACTGTATTTTACCTCTTTAGTTGTTTCATAGGAAGAAATCCTATTGAGAACACCTGGAGTGATAGAATTACAGCATGACCATTTAAAACCATGAGTGTGCCTCAGCTTCCTGGGGAGCTGGGAGAAAGTCAGGGAGCTCATGAAGATGTTTTTGGTCTGGCTGCAGACTGTTCAGGGTACTAGATACCTTTTAAATTTCACTGGAGGTTTGAGCTTAGAACAGTCCCTCTTAAAGAACCAAAAGCAGACCTTTTCTGCTAAGAGTGCTCTGCAGCCAGAATGTGCATTAATTTGATTGCAATCTGATGAACATGTGAAGAATAGAGTGGGAAAACCCAAAAACCTCTGATATTCCAGTTCTTTCCTGTCCCTGCAACTTCCATTGTTGCAACACTGCTAAATCCACTTTGCCCGCTCAGAACTTAAGTAAACAGACATTGTGCCTGTGGGGAGTTATGCAGCATTTAGAAAAAAAGGTCTGATTTGTTGAATAGCATTGGATCAGAACTAGGATAGCTTGGTGTCAAAGGTTAGATTTTGTTATACCCAAGATAGAGTTAGGACATACTGTAGCTTTTCTTGAGCGATCTGTGTTTTAAGTGCTCACAGTCCACTTAGAGAATGGTAAATACGGTACGTTTCAATTGCTTTCCTGGAAAGTGCATCTTCTGATACCTGCTCTCTCAGAAAAGATTTAGCCCAGATAATAACCCGGGTAATTTATTTTAAGTTCCAAATTGGCATACTTCGCCTCTTGTAATGCTGAGACAGAGGAGATCTTTGGAACAGAGGGATTACAGGCTTATTTGAATTATAAAGGCACTGACCTCAAGCGGCCTTTTAGTCAAATCTGTTGTTCATGTGGTCGGTTTATAATCATGTTTCTGTAATATAAGTAGAAAGATATTGTGCCAAGGCTGTGCTCAGAGGTTTACTTTATTTTAAGAGTAGACTTTATATCAACCAGGGATATCACAGTAAGTCATCCTTACACCCCTTGCCCTGTATTATCACCTTCTGCCTTGCATTGCTTCCAGTGGTTGTTTAACCTCTCAGTTAACTGACTCAGCTTGATAGCCCAGGAAAAAAAAAATAAAAAAAAAATTCTGCTGGTTCAGTGAATTGAGCTTTCTCCCCACAAATGGATAAGCAGCAGAGCTGGTGAATGGTGAGGAAGCAGCAGGACCAAGACAACTGAGAGTAAGGGCAAGAGAAGGGCAGGAAGCTGATGGATTCCTTCAGCCATCCTGTGGCACCTTTCCCTAAGTCGGCCTTGCTAAAGCTTCTCCACTTTGCATACAAAATATTACAAGTTGTTTAGAACAGACGCCTCTCATACATCTCCCAAGGGACCTCCTGACCAGCAGGTTACTGGCTGTTCTGGCTTGAGTGAGTCTTTGGTGAAACGGAGACATCCTTATGAAAATGTTTGCTTCCAGCAAGTTAGCATTTCATGTTTCTTTTGTTGAAAAACCTGTTTTTATGGAAGATTTTCTACTGAGTCCTCGTCAAGATTTTGTATTTTGCCTCAACTGGTGAAAGTCTCTTAAGACTTTACTTTTAGAATGAACCACAAAGTCATCTTTCAAACCTATACAAAATCTTTGTACATTTCCTTCCAAAACCTAGTCTAATCAAAGCTACTGTTCCTTGACTTCACACTCCCAAGCACACGCTGCCTGAGAGGAAGCTCAGATAACACAATTTGCTGCCTTTTTGAGTGAAAAAGAAAGGAAATAAATACTTCCTGGAGCATAAAGAAAAAGTAATGAAAAGAAGAAAGAAAGTGGAAAGGCTGAAACTAAGAAGTTGGACACATGGAGTGTAAAAAACATTAAATCACATTAAAATCTAATTAAATTCTCTACCTGCAGCTACTTTTCAACTTAGCTATTCTTGCTTACTGCCAGTTGCTGTGGACTATGTTTCTGCTGTCTAAATTCTGTTTTGTTAACAATTCTTCTTCCAGTGAAGCCTGACCTACCTGTATCTCCCCACTTGCTTCACCCCAGGGCTCTCTTGGCAGAAGTTCTGGCAGTAAGGAACTAAATAAGCAATAGTGTGTATGAGGTGTGAATCGACTTTGCTTCACTAAGTTCAGAATACCTTGTAACCTCATTCAGAGCTATTTATGCAAGGTTTCAGCAGAGTTTACTTTTGAAGTAAATATTAAAGTGAAACGAGGTACAGCGCTGTCTTTGAATGCAGAGCATTATTTTACACCTCGTTAGGTCTATTTTTCCTACTAAGACAGCAGTGGCAACTGGACAAGTAAAAGACTGATGGGATGAACAAAAGCGCTGTTCCTTTCCTGAGCGTGCCAAATCCATTCTGTAAATGTGGCATTAAGGAAAAAAAAAATAAAAAGACCTCAAACCACATGACAGAAGTCAGGCCGCCCAAGGAAAACCTGCGCTACAGCAGTTTGCACAAGCTCACACATCTCTTCATTTATTGTTTCAGACCTTTCTTTCCCTTGACATTGGAAGGATCGTGTGCAGCTACTTTGCTGTTTTACTTAGAAGATTTCCTCAAAGAAATACGCAAATAGGATAATTGTGGTTGCTTTTTTTTTTTTCTGCTTTTGAAAATAGGAAGTTTATGAAAACAACTTGATCCTATTACTTAGCGAGTTCTTTATTTGTCTCTCTTAGATAACAACTCTTAACACTTGTTTTGGGCTCCACTGGTCCCAGCACAAACTTAATGCTGCAACAACTATGATGGGGGAACTGTCCCGACCATGTGCCTGACATGCCCTCTGAGAATAAACTGTGTAGGGCTGTTCCACACAAAAAATGAGCACAGTTTTCACAGATGCATCAATACTCTTGTAGATTTAGTGATGCTCTAGTTTAACTTAATAATGACAATGCTATGGCTTTTGAATAGCCCTTCTTTTTTTTTTCTTTTTCCCGTAGGATAAGCTTTGTAGTGCTACCCCTTCATACCCTGTTTTTCTTGCCTGCAAGAGTAAGATTTAGCTGCTGATAGAGGATTCTAAAAGGCTTGAGGGTAACGGAGTGAATTAAACATTCCTCTTCCAGCTGCTGCTGTTCACAACACTTTTGACAGTTAAAATACATCACACATTCTCTTGTCTGCTTAATATAAACAATTAGTATTTTAAGTGGAGTCCAGAATCAACCCCAAATAGGAGGATCCAGACAGGCAGTTCAGATAGGAAACTAAGCAGTGTCCTAAATTTATATAAAAGTAGTTTGCAATCAGTTCAGCCTATGGCTAACATACTGTCTATCACAGCACATTAGATCGTGGAGGCTGAGAGACCAGTGGTTTGTCTTTTGGGGATGAAGGTTTCATTTTTCATCTCAAAATTATTTTAGCATAACTTTTTTATTTGAAATTTTTAGTATGAAAGATAAAACAAAGAGGGGAAAAAATCAAAATTAGAATAAAGTATTTTTATTTTCAAATAATGATTTTTTTTGTATAATGAAACACTTTATTTAACCCAAGGCCAGTTTTGGAGAAAAGCTTGTTTACAGAATTCTGCTTTTTCTTTTTTTCCATTCTGGAATGAAGACATTTGAAATCATGAAACTCATTGAAACAAGCAAAAAAAATGGCTTCCTTCAGCTTGAAGGAAGTAAACCTGAAGTAATAGAAGGGCTTTAATGCAAAATTAATTTTAGTCTAAAACCAACATTATGATAAAATTGTCAATCTTTGTAGTTTTAGTAATTCTAACATGATCTTTGCAAAGTGCAGTTTGCGAAAATGTATTTCCTAAATGAGAGAATTTTTCATGAAAAGGTTATAAACTGAAAAAGGCCCTCACTCCTTATAAAAAGCATCCAGGACACACCACTATACATATGTAACCCCCTTCTTTTTTGAGTCTAGATGATGCATGGTTCCATAACATTTTATATAATATTGCTTTGCACATGTGATCTTGAAATTCTCTGTACGTAAAGCCAAGACCCTTATGGGCATGAGGATCTCTCTGGAAACCTCACTGACAACTTTTCCACATCAAAAGCTAAGCTTGCACCCCACTGTGAAGCTGGACCAGGACTAGCTGTCTTTTAGGACTGAACCCTCTAGCTACTAGAATGGGTTAAATATCTAATAGGAAGCGTTTAGCCTAACTTCTGCTTGCCAGGGAGAAAGCTAAATTTTAGATTATAAACTCTGCATCAGTTACTTTCCCTCTATTCTTTGCAATGGTTAGTTGGCTTCATTGCACTGTGCCCTGTAGGGTCTACAATAGTGAAAATAACCAATCATAAATAAACAACTTCACGACTTTGTGAAAGAAAGCCAAGCAATTAATTTCTTGTAAATTGAGACTTCATCTAAAATGAAATAGTCCCCTCAGACCCACATGGCAGCTTCTGCAGCCATCAGCTCGGTTTGCACCTTATAATAAAAAAAAAAAAAGGGAGCAGGGCACAGGGAGTAACAATGAAAACAGCTTCAGGTTGTTCAATTTCCTGTTTGTTTAAATTTGTCCTTCCTGACATGCAGATTCATCACACTCCTTTCCTGGTGACTACTTCATTAGATTAGTTTAGTTAGGTATTCAGAGGGATTTTTTCTTCTGACTCATAAAATTCTTGTATTCCCCTAAGAATTTCCTGTGTCTGACTGGGGTTTTATGTCTTTGTAGTTTTAGCTGGACTCCTTGAAAAACTTTCTTTCTAAATGACTCCGCGTTTAAGGTCTCCAAATAGCATCAGAGGAGCCAGCTCAAAGCCTGATTCCTGCTTTTCAGGGAAACTGATCTGTGCCATCTGTACCTCTTAAAATTTTCATCAGAAATTTTTCTTAATGTTTTTAAACTCTTCCAACAGGATTTCCCCCTTGCTGCCCATACTCTTTCCAGGGGTCCACTTCAGAATATTTTTGTCCAGTTCTGAAAATGCAGCCCAGTGGCTCAGAGTGCAGCCTGCAAGCCTGTCCCATCAAGTTTTCACCACTCACTTCCTATAAAGCAGAGAAGCTAAGGTTACAAGTATATTGGCCATTTAGCAGTTGATAAGAAATGCCTTTGTATCTCCCTTTTCCTTGTATTTTTAGTCCTTTCTGAGGAGGGTGAGAGGCAGGTTAGGCTGGAGCTCTGGTGAGTGCTTCTTTGAAGAGTTCAGCGAATTGAAGGTGATGCTCTTTTGACATGTGAGCTCCAGAAATGTATAGATTGATTGTAGTGCCAATTTTGGCAGCCGCTTGCGCAAGAGCTTCGTCCGCCTTCGTTTCCCTCTCTGCGCAAAATGATGGAGCTTAGCAGCCCCTGGTCATCGCAGCTCCGGGATACTTTTGAATGAAACAAGAGAACAGAATGGCATCGTGCTTGTTTTCCAAAAGACTGGGTGAAAAAGTAGAAAAAACCTCGTCACCCGTTCCAGTTTTAGTCTTTTCTCCTCTCCCGGATCCCGGTGTCTGACTGCAGCTGGAGCTCATAGAAAGGTGCCCCGAAATACAGCTTTTAAAGGACCATCACGTGTATTTATTTATTTTCCGTTAAGGTTACTTTCCCCGAGCATATTTGCTTATGAATCAGCAGGTGGAGACAAGAACAAGGCAATGCGCTGCTGCCGCCGCGCCCTCCCGGCCGCCCCCGGCCCGNGCCGCCGCTGAGAACAGCCCGGCGCGGCCGCCTCCCCGCGCCCCTCGCACCTTTCCCCACGGGCTGGGCCGCTCCGTGCGCTCGGAGCTCCTTCTCCTCTCCCGCTGCCTTTCCTGGCCCTTTCCGGAGGCAGCGGGAAATGGGGAGCGGCGGGGGGGGGA
>VWZK01011421.1:150260-209482 GCA_013396935.1 Baryphthengus martii | reverse complement strand
GGCTGGCGCTTCCTTCCCCTGCTTCCTCTCCCCGCAGGGCTCTCCATGTGAGAGACGCCCCCGGTCGCTGTCGGGAGGGTCCGAGCAGCCTGTGACCTGCCCGGCCGGTTTGCGGTGCGAGGGCGGCCGCCTTCGTGCAGCCCGGCGGTTCGGGGATACCCTGGGCACCGCGCCGTGATTTGTGCCCCAGCAGTGGAGTCAGGGCGTCTGCTCCACCTGGGCAGTGGGACGGTGGGATGGCCCACAGGAGAAAGCCCAGGGAAATGCAAATACGAAGCAGCCCTGGGTGTTACAGAAGAGAATATCCAAAAACCGTCCGTAGCTGCCGATGTGAATTGCAGCTACGGCGAGCCTAGTGCTGTGGGAGGCACAGTGTGATGGGGATAAATCCCTGTGAGTATGGAAAGTGTTCCTTGAGATACTTGAATGCATTTATTAGAGGACTGCATGCCCACGTCCCCATGCATCTTGCTGCTCTACAGTTTTCTCCTGCACATTGGCCCATTTCCTTTTGTTTATTCTTTCTAAATCTTCTCTTATTTCTCCTCTTGCTTATTGCATTCAGGTTTTTTTTTCCAAACCAATTACTCTTTTTTTTACGTATTTCATTACCTAGAATAGTGTAAATGAAAACAAGACCCCGAAGTGAGATGGATGTTTATAAACCAATATTATTTGTCTGCAAAAACATGTAGTGAGTATAATTGGATTCCACTGTGACCGTTTGTACTGTGCCTAATTAGAAATGCTCTTAGCTTGGGTCGAAAATGACTTCCATGTCTTGAGCAGTTTGTGTACAGTGCATTTGTTTTGTTTCATAGAATCATAGAATGGTTTGGGTTGGAAGGGACCTTAAAGATCATCTAGTTCCAGCCCCCCCTGCCATAGCAGGGACACCTTCCACTAGACCAGTTTGGAAAAGGCCCCATCCAGCTTGGTCTTGAACAAGTACAGTGATGGGGCATCCACAACTTCCGTGGGCAACCTCTTCCAGTTTATCACCACCTTCATAGTGGAGAACTTCTTCCTAATTTCTAATCTAAATCTACCCTCTTCCGGTTTGAAGCCATTACCTCCTTGTCCTATCACTACAAGTCCTTGTAAAAAGTCCCTCCCCAGCTTTTGTGTAAGCCCCCTTCAGGTACTAGAAAGCCACAATAAGGTCATCCTGGAACCTTCTCCAGGCTTAGCAAACTCAACTCTCTCAGCCTGTCCTCATAGCAGAAGTGTTCCAGCCCTTTGATGATCTCGTGGCCCACCTCTGGACCCTCTCCAACAGGTCCATGTCCTTCTTGTGTTAAGGGCTCTAGAGCTGGACACAGTACTCCGGGTGTGGTCTCACAAGAGCAGAGTTGGGGGAGAGAATCACCTCCTCTGACCTGCTGGCAATGCTTAAATTATTTATTCAAGTAAAAATTATAATAGAAGTCTCATCCAGAAGAAAAAAAAAGAAATCAAAGACGCGATCGTGTAAGGAATAGCAGAGGCACTGGAGCAAATTAAGAGACCTGTGCTGAGCCGATGTGTGCAGCAGCCACGTTAGCGCTTGCTCAGCCTTTGGGAGATACCAGAGACAAGCTTCCTCAGTAGATCATTAAAGTAGAACAGCTCTTCATGAGATCATTTTTAAGTAGTTTGCTGTTTCTTTTCTTGGACTGTGTCACTGGCTACATAGTACAGCTGTGAAAAGTTTTCCTTTGAAATTTTTCTTGAAAGAAAATACGGGTTTTAGAAGAAAGGACGTACTTTGCTTTAGAAACCATCACAGAAAGCAAAACAGAAGGTGAACTTTTTTATCTGAAATATGAACTTTTCCTTTTCAATAGTTTCAGTTTTCAGAAGTTTTCAAAGTACAGCTGAAGTTTTCTGCAGAAAACTTAAAGAAAAAAGAGTGTGTGAAAGTGTGTGTGCACATGTATATTGGTTTTGTCAGACTTTTCTGTGAATAAAGGTCTTTATTTTCTACTCAGCGTTATTACCTACCTCCTTTTGTTTGCATAAGAGGTTGTTAAAAAGATTTAAACCTCTCCCCAAAACCAATGCTAACTGCAAACAATCTAACCCCACAAATCATTCCTTTTTTCTTCGTTTAGGATTTTCTGCAGTGCCTATAGCTGTTTCATCCTTTTGTTTATGACAACCCGATGTTCAACCCTGTGTTGTAGAGACAAAGTCTTAGGCAAAGAGAAACGTAAAGTTACTCTGGGTACCAGATCCAGGGTGACAGAAGTATCTCAAAAGTCTTTGCATGAAGCTGTAGTAAGTAGCTTCTATACTTCCCAGGTGGAGGCCTTCATGGCAAGGTTCCTTGTAGGGCTTGATGAGTCTGTAGCTCATGATGAGCTGTTCCTGCACTGGGATGAAAATCCTGGTCTGGAAATGTATCTGTTTTAAGGACTAATTTAGGGGATAAGCTATAATATTAGGGAAGGAGGAGAGTTTTACTCTCCACTGTTTCAGGGTGGCATCCGAAGGAGCCATACCCCACCTTCCTGCAGAGTTTCATCCTATGGCCAGACAACCCGTACAGCAGACCTGGTGGCTTGTGGCTTTGCCTTCACCCTGCAGTTCAATACTTTATTCTGTCAACCTTTGGCAGACATTGCCATGAGCTAACTGCCCCGGTCTTGGCCCAAATCCTGACAAACGCTTTTCCTTGATGGCCAAGAAAATTATGCCCTTTCTTAGTTATTTGTGACTAAGTCTCCTCACCAAGACATCTCATTCAATATCTAAAGTAAACAGAAGAAAGGGAACCTTTGTCGTTTTTTTGTTTTGGTTTTTTTTTTTTCAGTCAGCGTAATAACTCTTTCCCTTGTTTCAGAACTTTACAACTGCAATGAGAGCCTGTTTGTCCAGCTGTAATGAGGAGGGTGCTTGTCTGCTGGAGCTCTCAGTGCTGGAGGCTTAGTAGAAGGAATACAACTGAAAAAGGAAGACAGTACAGGCGGCTTTTTTGTTTTTTTTTCAGTTACTATTTATGTCGGAATTCCACCTCTGTAGTTTCAGTTTTGATGTGTCACTGAGTTCTGGCTGTTCTTTACAAACTTTATTTCCTAGACTTGCGTAACAGTACTATAGGAAAATATTTCAACAAACAAATCGTGGATGTTCATTATTTGAAACACCCCATGACAAATTTTTCAAATATGTACTTCAGCTGTGACTGCTGATCATTTCAGTGCCAGATGCTGATTATTAAAATGTTGCATTTATTGTTTTTTTTTTGTTGGCTTTTTTTCTGTGAACACACTGCATTAGAATTCCGATTTTGTCAAATCACTTCCATCACAAGGCCTGCCAGCTCTATTGGTATCCTGATTTACTCATCCTGTATGAAATCTTCAGTTATTTTAGCAAGCACAGATGACTCTGAGGTATACCAATTGCAAGATATTTTGCAATATATACATTTGTTTTATCAATACCGCCTTTCGAAGGAAAACAAAAACATTTATTGGAAGCTGAATGCTTTGGATTGAGGTTACTAGGTCAACAGTAAATTTAAGAACTATTCGAGACAGTTCTTGATGGCATTTAAAAATTACAGCTTAAGGTTACACTGCTTCACACCATTCTGTTTGATTCCTTTGATGCTGAAGATCTACAGCTGACTTATGTGCAAGATATATTTTTAAAAACATTAGCCATGATTTAAAGTAACAAGAGACACTGTTCAGATGAGAGGAGAAACCCATCCTTTGGGAGGAAGTGAGTTAGGTTCAGTAATTTTGTTGAACCTGAACCGAGAAAGAAACCATTAGTAACTCAATCTTTGTAAGAAGCCTTGAGGAAGATCCCAGCTCCTGCCTACCTGTTGATTTTAGCAGGAGCCTAGACATTGTAAATGTTTGGAGTATTATAGAGGAAGACTCTTAAAGAGCTGGCTTGTTTTTAGCAGTATTTTAGAGCACAGTGAAAGGACTAAGGAAGTAGTTAGGGCAACAGCAGTATTGTGATACAGTTTTTACTTGCTAAAGAGAGTGAGTCCCATGCTTTCATTGCTCAGGAGACACCAGGGGCACTCTTGTTCTGAACAATTCAGATGTCAAGTGAAATTGTGGATGGAAGTTTCAGATCTCCCTTAACAATCATTTTAAACCAGTACAACCTCCTCCCACTTACAAAGAAATAAATCTGGATTGCATATATTGTCTCATAGTAAGTTGTTTTGATGCTCGGAGTACTGTAGTGGGAGAAAACAAATGCCACCTTTATTTATGGATTTCACTTTTTTATTTCCCAAGTGAGAATCATAAGGAAAAAAACAGATGACGATTGTCTCGTATAGGCTGCTATTAGAAGTTCAATTATTTTGTAAAATTCCTTTCCCACACTGTTCTGTGTCAGAGTGGTATTTGCCTGCTGTAGCCCAACTTTGCTGTTAGAGGCAGGTATTGTGTTAGAGATAAGCCTGCTCTTTACTTTTCCTTCCAAAATTATGCTTCATTTTGTCTTTGTCTTCTCCCCTCCCCTGAACGTAGCCAGCAGTCTGACACTCTGCGTGTTCTGCTGAAAAACTGTAACATGTCATCCTTCTGACAGCTGGATGGTGCTGGAAAGGACCGACTGTTTTCTTTCCAGTGGAATACATATCTAATGTAAAGTTCTTTGGTGGTGAACAAGAACGTTCTTGTGCCTGATACTGTTTCTAGTTACATTTGGGTAAATTATGAGAACCTCCGCTGAAAGTAGTGTTACTTGATGATAACGTATTTGTAAGTAAGAATATTTCTTGTGCATTCATCATGGAGCTATTATGAAAAATAACCCAGGATGTTAGGCAAAAAAAAAAAAAAAGCCCCATATCTGCACAGGCATTCTACATAATACCAATACGTCACATTGTAGTTCTACATTAAACTTGCATGTGAGAAGTTACAGCTGTGGATGCCTGTGTCTTTCAGATTCTGTTTCAATAAACCTGTGAGAAAGAAAAAAGTGAAGGCCCTTTGGCTTTACAGCAGTTTCAAAGCAGAAGCTTTATTACCTTTTTTTTTAATCCTATATACTTTATGATTTTACACAGACATAGCTTCTCAGTGAAGATAAATGATGAGACTGTACCTTAAAAAGCCGTTGGGTTTTCATTAATCCACATTAGGTTAAAAGGGAATCAGAATTCTAAAAATACAGCACATCAGAGAAACAAGGTATTTTTCAGGTCAAGGTCCTCTTTTCCATCTGGTGCTGTTTGGTAGTTCTTACATCTTCCATCTCCCCCTGCTTCTCCATCTGTAAATAACTCACTGAAGTAAATGCTTGGAATATTTACAGCAAAGAATGATAAAATGCAGGTTGAAATTGATCTCTTTGGGATCTAAAATGAAAAACACAACTACAGACATCACAGTTATTGAAAAACTGTGGAGGTCTCCAGTCAGCAGGTGTATGAAATGGGAACAGTGTCAGAGCACTAGATGCTTTGAGATTGCAATTGTGCCATTCAAACAAAATGTCAAAAGGAGTATTAGTTCAGGAGAGGGGAAAAAATAGCCTAGCAGGGCAGATTTTCAAAAGCAGCCTGCCGTTTTGCTTCTGCAAATAATTACAGACTCATATTTTAACGGTTAGATGTCTAAATGCTTGCATCTATTTATGAGGAAGTTGGAAATCTAACTACAACAAAATGTGAGCAAGCTTGCAAAACTGGAAGGAAGTTTGAGATACTTCTAAAACTGATCAATCAATCAACAGCTGGACTGCTTTACAAAAGTTTATGGAAACAAAATGTCTTTTTTTGAATTAGGTCAAAATTGCCCCATGAAAGAGTTTTGGATTATCCCATGAGCTAAGGTGCTTTAGAACTTCCTGGGTTAATGTGAAAGAAACAATCTAAGCCTGGTAGGGTTTCATATCTCTAGCAGGAATGCACACAGGGGGCTGAACTGTAGAGACACCGTTTGCTGTCACTGCCTTACTCAGGCATTAAAACTACTTTGGCTTCTCAACTTAAGGAGGAGACAAACTGTTCCATTTGTCATCTCTCTGGGACTGCCTGAGTCGTCGTGATACCTCGTGCCAGCTGCCTGTAGAGGTGCTTGTCTGAGGCAGCTTGTTCTACAGACTCAATTAGGTACCTAAGAATACATGGTCTCAAAGTGAGAAAGAAGATACTGGTTTTGAATAATTTGAAACCCTGTACCCAAGGCTGCAAAAGCACCGTCAGGCACAGGTTACTAAAGCCAACGTTTCTCTTCCTCACTGTCCCTCGATGTCACTGCCCAGGGCAGTACGAGGCTGTCTCTGCTCTGAAGAAAGCATTCTTTGACAAGGAGACATGAATCACTTTCTCATCTTTGCCAGAATAGAGACCTTTATGAAAAATGAAAGATTCAGTTCTGATGGGGGAGTGTGGGGTGAGTTTTAGAAATGCTGTCCAGCTTTTGTGAAATATTTGAGAGATGTCCCAAAATGAGGAAGAATGGGACATGACTCAGTACATGTGACACCCAGCTCATTTCTACTACTCTTGCAGGATGGAGCAGGAAAGATCTGTCAATAATGTTCAATATACACATGGTTTTCACTTAAATACTTGACAGAGGAAGTTTCATTGCTTAATTTTGTGTATTTTAGATCCAAGAAGGATACTTGCTATATATCTGAAAAAAAGATAAATTGTGTGACTGTTTATTAACGTACCAGAAAATGGCCCTTAGGACATAGTAGCCTGACTATTATGTAAAGAGTCATCAGAGTGAGCACATACACAACAGACTCTTATTTTAAAACCTTTTTATATTGCCATTGTGATGCAAAGTGATTGTGAAAAGAAGAAAGAGCCCATTTTAAATGTCTATAACGTGACAAAAATGGCTGACCATTACTGTGTCATACACTCCCTCAAACTAAACTTTACATTCAAGGATAAATGTATTCACAAATCTTATCTGCTATTCACACATGGAAAAAAAAAAAAAAGTGCAAATGTCATTTGAAGTTGTTCACTCAACTGGGAGACTCCCTCCACCCCCATCTTGTCTCCTGCAATTACCCTTTGGCCCTTTTGTCCAGCAGGTGTTTCTTCCTAGCTGTTATGTTTTACCGTCCTTCAAAGGACAGCAGCCCCACTCCTACTGCCCGTCAGATGTGGTGAGCTAGACCTGGCAGAGAGCCATCACCCAGGGAGGGTTGTGTCTAGGCACCAGGGCTTTTAAAGGGTCTCCTCCACTGCTCAGTCTGTGCAGTGCTAAGGGTTACTGCTTCTCTCTCAGCTCAGAAGAAGCAGAGGAGAGATCCAAAATGGTTGTCTTCCCCTTCATTCCTGCAGGAGCATACCCTTTCCAAGTAGCCAGATAGCCTTCAAAGGCAGAAGGAAGCTTTAGTGCACAGCTAGGAGCAGTCTAAAATGTAGAGCAACTCAACCGTTTTACAGCCTTCCAGCAAGAAGGATGTGGGCGCTCAGGCGAGTGGAAGAGCAACGGCCAGTGAGACTGGGGCTTGCAAAGTGGAAGCCATTGCTGGGTTGTTCACCACTTACAAAGACGGAAAGATTGTATGAGGAGCCCACAGGGGTCTGGTTGGCTTTCTATGTCACTGGGAGTTGCCTGATGTGCAGGCAAAGAAACTGCTTCTGCAGCTTGTTCCTGGCAGATTTTGAGGTAGAGAAAATGGCCAGAGAAGGCTTAGCAAACTATCAAATGGGTTTTCCACTTTAGCTCAGAAGAGAGGAAATGAGACAGCGGAGGGGGATTGATTTGCCTGGTGAGTTTGACTCATCAACTCAATGAGCAGTTCACTTGTCTTACTCTCAAGGTCAGCAGAGTGACAGTATGTCTTGATGTGCCCTTCAGGACCTTTTCTATTGCAGGGTTTCCTCAGTTTTCAGTCAGCCCTCATGGAATTACTAGTTTGTCCTAGCAATGCTGGTGCCTGACATGCCATGTCACTCAAGAAAAGACAGCTTGACTAAGTTAAAAGTCCATATGGTGGAGGCACAATCTGTTTCCTAGTACCTGTCTTGAGGACTGTATGTGGCAGTGGTGGGCCTTTGAAACATTTGTCACATGTAGCTTAAACTAACAGCTTAAACTGAAGTCACTGCAGTTGTGTACAGAGGCTACGTTAGGAGCAGCTTGCCTGTTTATACAGGTTTCAGATAACTTCATTTTTTTAAAGGTGCGTGGAATGCCTTCAAAGCAGATTTTTTCTGTGGTGAATGGGAAGACGAAAAGGAAAAGTCTGGAGAAAGGAGGAGGGATGGTCTTTAATGTCAAAGCTGACATAAACATGACTCCTCCAAACCCTTCTCACAATATAATTTTCTCAGCAAGACACAGATTGCTTCCATCTTTGTGTAGAAGCCTTTGAAGCATCCCCCTTATTACTATTATGGAAGAGGCAGGGTTGTCTTTGGAAATTTCTGCAGCACTTTAGTGTTCCTTCTCCAAAGGCTTTCATGCGCTCAGATAGTTGGTTGCTCCAAGCAGCACCCTCTGTGGAACTTCTCTGCCAGCACACAAGGGCACACTGATATGTCTGGTTTGCAAAATTACTTAATTAAAAAAACTGAAAAGGCTTCATTAAAAGTATTCTGACCAGCTTCGCGTAAGGCCTCAATTTTTGTTAGACAGAGGCCCAGCTAAGATGACAAATGGTGTTGGAAAGGAGCCACCAATTAGGAGACATCAATTTTTCTGTCAACAGAATAACCCCTTTTGCAAAACTTGTCATATGTTTATTCTGTTTCTGTTTGTGAAGGTAATTGTTTGGCAGAGATATTTTGTGTGAGGGGGGAAAATTTATAAACTGGTTTTTTACACTTGTCATTGCTCCTTTGTTTTGAGTTTCTGTCTTGTGGGATATTTCCCCTGTTCAGAGTTCTTGCTCCTTAGTCTATCTGCTGTCTGTAACTCTTCCATTTGCAATACTTTTGGGAGAAAAAAAAAAATTACTCACTTCTGCAGTGAGTACTGGGGTGGAAACACTTGTGATAGGAGTAGGCACCTTGCGAGCTTAGGCCTTGGGGCTTGCAATGCCTTCAGGTTGCAGGCTTAGGAGTGCTACTATAAGGCTGTTCCCAAAAGGAAGAGAAATGCATTTCTGGGCATTTGTTTCTTAAAAAGGTATGCCTGTTATGCTTTCATCTTAATTGATGTTCTTCCATATTTAATGGCTTATGATAAAGCTGAAGGCACACGTTTTATTTTCCAGTTTACACACTTCCTTTTCCTGCATTCAAACAACTTGGTAACTTCCACACCTCATTTTACTGATAGGAAATTTTACTCACTTTACTTATGGGAAGCTGTATACATCCTTTATTCATCTGCATGCAGCGATTCACAGCTGCTGCTGTGTTTCTTATTGCAAGGCATTTTATGAAATCATCAGTAGCAAATACTTAAGACATATGAGAAGAAGAATCAAGGAAGTTCTGTATTTGTGGGCGTATGTGTAGTATACAGAGAACAAGAGCTGCCTGTGCATGTTGTATTTGGCAAGAGACTGAATGAGAAAGACAGATAGCTGATGGGGTTTCAGATGGGCACTGGTAGATGTTGACACAATCTTAAAGCCTATCAGGTTCTTATGTGGGAATCCAGCTTCAGGAAATGGAACATATGATGACAGATTTTTGAGGGGTGGCTGAAAAGTTACAGCTGTCTAATGGGTATCTACGGAGACACTGAGCAGACCTGTGCTGTTTTTACCTGTGTTGTGGAGAAGGGGAGACTTGGCATGGAATAGTGACCATTACTGGTAGATCAGGCACACACCTCATCATCATCTGGTGTCAGGTCATGTTGCTCAGTGCTCAGCGAGCAGCTGTGTTGAACTTAAGTGTTAATGAGCGCGGTTGTTTTGTCCGGATTGCAGACCACATGCAGAGCATCTACTAGTGTCTAATATTGGCATAGTTATGACTCCACCTGTTCATGGTGCATCATAAGCGCTCATTACTGTTTTGAAATCAGAATAGCAGTCATCTCACTGTCTCTAAAGTGTGAAGGATCAGTGTCTGAGCACATTCTTCTGAGTGTGACCATGCCTTTAATGAAGACAAAGGTTAAAGAAGGTTTTGGGGCTCTAAATTGCAACTTACTGGTTTTTAAAGTACCTTTAACACCACAAAGCAGAAACACTTGTGTTCCATGAAGACTCACTGTTTGACTTCAGGATGAAATTTATGGCTTTTTTAACTGATGGTGAGGTTGAATCTTGCTTAACTGAGCAATAACCTTTGTGCCTGAGCTAAACTGCTACTGCTGCTTGTGGTGGAGTGTAGGAATCTCTGTTGAGATGGAAGATGGGCAGCTAGTGGCAGTTTAGTCCTTGACTGTAAACAACTTTTTGTTTAGGTGGGGAATTTTCCAAAGTACCTAATTGATTTAGGATCCAAAATCTCCACTTCAGGTTATTTCCAGGCTCTGGAGTGACATCAACATTTTTCAAAGTGTGATTCTATCCGTTTACAATGCCATCTGCCATGAAGTTGCTCTCTTTTCTTACTTATCTTGTTTCTCTTTTTCAGGTTGGCCTTCCTTCTATGATGTGATCAGTCCTGATGTAGTTACTTTCAACGATGATTTCTCCTATGGGATGCATCGGATTGAAATATCCTGCAGTCAGGTTAGTTTATAGCACACACAGACGATTCCAATGGCAAAGGCTGCAAAAATCATTACAGTGTGCTGTACTTTCCCTAAGATTTTCAAACCATTCAGTTCCATTAAATAGTAATCATTGTGAGAGAGCACAATGGGTCGTAGGTATAACAGCTGGGTGGAACGAGCTGAAGGCACAAAGGGCTCATTGGAATGCACATTGTTGTCTTGTGTGAGATTTAACAGAGCAGATGTAAATGTTTGGACTTGGTGCGGAGTCTACAATAATTGTCTTCCCGAGGAGGGTCCCTTCAAAGGAGCTCCTGAGCCTGAGCCTGGCCAACTGACTCCACACGTGAGCAGTTGAGAGGGAAGTTGAAAGCAGTGGAGCGACTGTCTGTGTGCTGATTCCATCACTGTGCATTACTGTGCAGCCATGCTAACTCATTCCCAACACACATTCCCAGCACAGTCCTAATGGCTGCTTCAAACAATCCCATCTGCTGTAATAATGAAGTCAGTAGTCATTCAAAACATGCCCAAATTTTTCCATTATCTGTGTCATTCTGCTTTCTCTAATCCTTTGTGCTGCCCTCCTCTCTGGGAAGGGAATGGCATAATCATTACCTAGCAAAGGGAGAAGATGCTGCGCTGGCTTTCAGCAGGCGTACCCAGCAGCTTGCACTCTTCTAGTTCCGCATGCTCAAACTCCGCCTGGGAGAAGCAGCAGCTTCATTTGGGCAGTGATAATTTCCTCTTCTCTTTCCAGACAGTGTTGGTGGAGGGATAACTGATATTGTCCCAGGCAATATACATCCTTACTACTCAGTCTGTCCACATATTTAAATGCTCAAAGTGAGTTAAGAGAATCAAAAAGAGGCAAGGTTGTCTTTATGGAGAATCCATTAACTTCATTTGGCCCAACATGTTAATGGCCAAATCAGCGTGTCTGCTAGTGTGCAATGTATGCTACGTAATTCTGTAGTTTTTACATTGATTATATGTTTTAGAAGGTCCATTTGACACTTTTTGGGAACATCCATTTCCCTAAATTCCCTATTGAGGTAGCAATGGGACTGCAGGTGAGGAGTCTTGTGCTTCTCCGTGATTACTCACATAAACAAGAATGCAACCCACTCTCTTCAGCTCTGCTTAGTAGGTCTGAAAAGTGCTAAAATCAGTGTACTGCTGACCTGCTGAGCCTGTATGTGCTGACACCCTTTAAGAGATGGCCAGAGCTCCTGATTTCACCTGAGAGAAGCCCAAGGCAGCCTGTCATCAGGCCAAGGAATCTGGGAATGTCGTTTCTCTGTTGCCAAACAAAATAGCGTTAGCAGACCTGAGACCAGCAGTATTAGCAGCAGTCACATGCAGGCACCATGAAAATAAAGCAAAACCAAAACCTGAATTTAAAGTATTAAGAAAAAAACCCACAGCTATGGCTGTTATATAAACCAATGGCATCTTCCTACCAGTTATTCCAACTGCCTGGGGCAATAACCCTACAGATGATCAAGTCGCACAGGAAAATAGCTTGAGGAGTGGTGAGCATCTTTGCGACCCTTGATCAACACGGTTAATACTGCCGCATTGTGTATCCTTAACAAGACCGTTTCCTCCCCTCCTTGGAGCCCGAGGAATGTAAATCACATATGCAGCTGCAAAAAAAAGTAGCTTTACTGCAGCCTGGAAAGCAGTGGGATTGATGTGGCAGGCCATGGTAGAACTGGAGGGGAATACCCTTTCCCACACCCAAAGCTGTATTAATCTTTCGCTGATGAAAATGTAGTTGATTTTTCTTTAAAAGTCCTTCCACCGGAGAGAATAAAAAGCTTCTCTTTTAATGTTCTCCATTGCAGAAAGCAAACACAGGGGGGAAATTGCTGTAATATTAATCAAAGACATGCATGGGATTATCCTAGAAATAATTTTTACATTTTTTGGCAACACATCACCCTGGATGTATTTAAAAAGTCAGTGATTGGTGACAGGTAGAAGTTAATTACAAATGCATTTGAAGAATACTGCAAAACGGGTTGCATCGCTCTTTTTTTTCTTCTTTCCTTCTTGAGAGTCCCTTCCCTGAGGTCTCCCTAGCTATTACTTGTACGTGTGCAAACCACCAAGACGATGTAGTCACAGAAGTACTGTGTGCACATCGATAGCTCGGACTTGGCTACAGCAGCTGACTGCAAGTTGCTTTCTGTGGCTCCCAGCAGCATGTCAGAACCAGGAGGCTTGGGAAATCCAAGCATTCTGACAGCAGCAGCACCCCTCCTCCTTTCCTACTCCCAAACACATACTTCAGATGCTTTACTTGTAACCGTTTCACCGTCCCCAGTGCATTCTGCCCAATATATTTATGTGCAAGGCCACAACAGATGATTGTTGCTTTTTGGGAGCCTTTGCAGACATCTATATACATACTAGAAAAATGGTCAGCACCTATTATGTGGGGGGAGGACAGTAAAATCAATTCATCCTTTGTACTCTCAGCTGAGGGCCAGATTTCTTATACTGTGATACAAAGTATTGGATTACATTTCTTTTCAGGGCAGATGAGTTATAGAGCCCTCTACAGAGAGAATTGCCACATAAATTTTTGGTGAGGGGCAATCTCAAAAGGTAACAAATTTTGCAGTAATCCAATCCTGGTGTGATTCTGCCATCACAAGAAGGTGTAATGAGACTACCTGCGACTCTCACTCAGCTTCTCAGGCTTTGTGAGGAAAACCTTTTTTGATAGATCGTCTTTGTAGTCTATATGTGAGTATATTACTCCTGCAGACTGTTTCTCTCTACGGTTTCTCTTGTTCAGTTTGTATCCAGTGGAGAGGGAATGATTTATCTTTGGTTAAATGTTAATCTGGAAAAGATCTGTTTAACACTTCTAGCCAGAAGGTTTTGAAGCATTGTTAGTTGAGATGAGATGAGATGATTTAATTAGGATGCTGAGCATTTAGAAAAATACTCTCTCTGGGACACTTAAGGGTTTTTAGATTTTTTTTTTCCCCAAGGTACGGAAAAGGTTTATATAAAATCAGGTGAAATGCCTCATTGTGAGAGACCCCCCTCTGAGGAAAAAGCTCGGGTTTTCTGCCAAACTGACTGAAAAATGCCTTCAATCTAAAGGAAAATAACATAAAATAAGCAGTGAAGAATGGAGGAAAGAGTGGCAAGACAGCAATCTTTTAGGAGCAAGACTCAGAGCTTTGTCTTCTCTGGTTCTCATGCAATTTTCCTTTGTCTTTTGCTTGTTTGCCATGTTTTGTCTTACTTCCTTATAAAGCCAAGCAGCTGCTGCTTAACCCAAAATCATCCGTGGCTTTCCCCGTTGCCTCTGGGAATTCGTCCTACTGATGCCATGAGCTAGAAGTGCCCTCTTTTGTTACTGGGGTCCTTGTTGGACTGTCGTGACTGTTTCAGCGACAATTCTCCAGGAGCAGGGAGCCAGCCCTGGGATGTGGCTGTGGGTGGGACCAGCGGGTGGGAGCACTGAGGTTTCACAGGCCTAAGCTGCCCTACTCCCGGAGCCAGTGAGGATTATTGTTTCCTCTGTCATTAAACAAGAAGAGTTTCAGTCCCTCCTAGCTAGTGTGAGAGCCTCGCCAGCCTTTCAGTCCGCTGAGAGTGTTTAACCTGAAGCCAAGACTTTACCTGCTTCTACAGACAGCCTTCCAACTGCTTTGGTGATTTAAAGGCTGTAACAGCAGGAGAACATTAGCAACGCATTAACTGCAGGGTAGAGATTTGCCATCACTAACTCATGAACAGTTCAGAATAATCAGTATTGCCTCTATGTGTTTGGGATTAATGAATTAATGAGTTAATTAAATGTTAAGGATAATTTGCAGTCTTTAATTTTTGATGTCTGACTGCGAGCCCATGAGCAGCTCTGTGATCTCTGTTACATCATTCCGACTCTAACTGAGAACAGCTATTGACTTGAAAGGCCAAGGCGCTTTGGTAAAACAGTATGACTTTCCTGTTCAAGGTAAATATTTCTCCAGTGCAAGGCTTTATTTTTTTTATTTTTCATGGCAGACTGTAAAAATGAACTTGTGGAATTTGTGACTAATTACAAGAAGCTCTTATTAGCCAGAGAAGTTGTGAGCCATAATGTGCAGTGAGAATAATCCTAATTTTTGAATAAGGATCAAATGGATCAGCTTATTCAAAACAGTGTACTCTTCTGTAAAGCAACGGACTGTTACCTTTCTTAAGACAGGAACAGTAGTGTTCACCCTGAATACCACTGCTAGTGTCTATTCAGGACAAGAGGAAATGGCCACAAGCTGTGCCAGGGGAAGTTCAGATTAGATATTAGGAAGAAATTATTTACTGAGAGAGTAGTTAAGCATTGGAACAGTCTGCCCAGGGAACTGGTGGAGTCACCATCCCTGGAGGTGTTCAAAAATTGAATGGATGTGGTGCTTCGGGACATGGTCTAGTGGCCATGGAGGTACTGGGTAGAAGTTGGACTTGATGATCTTGGAGGTCCTTTCCAACCTTAATGATTCTATGACATGAGGCTGATGCATACAGAAGTGTCATCAGACTATCCGTAGTTTCATATTCCTTACAAAAAGCAAATTCAGCATCTTTCCTGTTTATAATTACTCCTAGCTAAAGATTATTCATTCAGAAATATTTTACATATCTTCACTACAGGTCTTTTTCAGTCACCTGTCCCTATCTCCTATATACTACAGAAAGTAGTATGAGACAAGACTGGATGAGCTTCATCTCCTCCAGGGCTGAGGAGCAGAGGTGCAACCAGAAGGACCCTCATGCTAAGAAGAGATTGAGAGCATACTCTAAAGAATATCTTCACTACTTTAGGTCCTTGCTGGGAATCACCAAGAGGTTTAGTGTTTTCTTGCTGAGGGGTGTAGCAGATGGCTGCAGGCTGAGGACAGCCCAGAGCTCGGGCTGCCCCTTTCTTATATAGCTATCCTTACAGCAGTAAGTGAAACGTGGGCAGTGCTGCCCTCACCTCTGTGTTTTTAACTGAGCTCCTGCCATAAGATCATTCTAGAGACAAGCGACTTCTCAGAAATAGTGGCCCAATCAAACATACGCAGTGGCACAATGGGAAACACTTGGGAAATTTGGGCTTGAGGTCTTAGTTGACCATGGTATCTCAGAAGATCATCTTCCTGGATCACTCTTGCGGAGGAATTTAGGTTGTAAATCCCACTTGAAAGAGCAATGTAGGCACCATTGTGCTTCCTTGGACACGGCTTCTAGTCATTGCTTAACGTCATGGTGATGCAATCAAGCTGCACAGAGATACAGTGATACTCTATTGTGTTTTGTTTCAGTGTGGTGCTCATCTGGGGCATATTTTTGATGATGGACCTCGCCCAACTGGCAAACGGTACTGCACAAACTCTGCTTCGTTATCTTTCAAGCCAGCAGACAAGAACAATGCCGGAGAAGGCAGTGGTAACACCAGTCCTGCCCAAACAGGCAAAGCTGAGCTGTAGGACGAAGCAAAGACTGCAGAAAACTGCTCTGATCCCACACAGCTTACAAGGAATGTTTTCTAAGTTGCCTGCTCTCTTATATCCTACAAATGTTTAAATGTATGAAAGCATTTTGCACCATCCTTCTTCTTCCTCACCTTTTCGGAACTGAGGCCTTGCCTGCCAGTGCATTTACTATATAATTGGATTGAAAAATGTCCTGACTGATACCACAGGTTTTCTTTCCCTTTATTTTCTTTGAGTTTGCTTCGAGGAGTCCTTAAATCGAGAGACTTTGGCATAATTATTTATTAGTTTCTTAGTGCTGTGTTACTCTAGATTTGAACACTGTTCCTTTTTTTTTGTGTGTGGGAGATGGGACTTGTGTGTTTATCTCCAGTCTATAGGAAACTTCTAGGCATAAGAAACTCCTGAATTCCTAGCACATCTCTGCTTTGTTCTGACTTGCGAGGTGTGCAGCCTTTGGTCATGTGTATTCAGCCATCTCCCGGCATCAGCCGCACCCTGCAAAAACTTGTAGTTATAGCTGTTCCTTCCCAACTGAGAGAGATGGATGAGATGTAATGCCTATCCTTTGGCTGATTTACTGCCAAAATATTAAGGGTGTGGTTGAAAGGGTGTAAACATTGTCTCAGCATCTATTTTTCCCCTTTGTTTGGTATTTAAATCAAGGTTTTCACTAGTAAGGCTCACTTTTGCAGGCTACTAGTGAGGCTTTGTCTTTTTGTGAGGCTTGTTCAGCAACTGTAACTCAAAATTGAATTAAAGCTGAAATCTGCAGGGGGTAATTATATGGACAAGTGCAGAGATAAACTTGAGAAGTGAAGTAGATGAGGGATGACACTTGGCTCTTTATCTTGTCGGTTGCTACAAGGATTCACAGACACGACAGTTTCTACTAAAAGGGAGTTTAGGAATGAATGTGGCAGAAATTTCGAGGTAGACCCTCTGGAGTATCTAATTTTAAAGATGAGTTGTTCTGGATGCTTGCTGCTTACAAAGCTGCAGCCTTTGATTTGTGCAATTGCAGTGTAGGACATGAGTGAGGGGAGTTGGCTTAAGAAACAAATTTGAGAAAAGCCTGTAAGAACTCCAGAAATTTTAATGTAGCAACATTTTCTGTCCCATAAGATGTCTTTCACAGCTGCTTTTAGATTTTGTTGAATAACAATTTGTCTAGAACTGTGCATAATGCTGTTCTTTAAGATGCACCATACAATATTTGCTAACACCACTTTGCCTTTAAGCATCAAGAGACTTAATGAATATAGTATATACTTTTATTAGCAAACTTTGTGACTAACATATTAGGATCCATTTTTATTTCTAGTAGGAGCAAAGCAGCCACTGATTTTTATGGAAGCAGGATTGAGGTTTTTATGTCAGTGATAATAAACGTATTATCTAAAGTACAAACACCCTTCAGTTAAAATATAGCTACTGTAAAAGCATATGGAATGGTCAGAATTGCCTTTTTTTTTTTTTTTTTTTTTTTAGCAACATAAGAAGGATGTAAAAAAAGCATATAATACCTTAACATAGAATAGATGCAAATAGGGGTGATAAATATTTAGAGCTAAAACACTTCAACTCTGCTGTAGTGAGCACCTACTCACATGAGTATTCCCCCAGATGTCATGCAAGGAATTGCTCATTGGCTACAGGAAAGGTTGTACAGCTTGACCTTTGCTGTTTCAAGGTGGTTGAGTTTCTCCTGGTCCCGCTGGTTTTTAGCAATCTCTTCTAGAAGGACTGCTTTTATCCCTTGCTTTTATTTAAAAGTAAGTTTTCTTTACCACATTTTCTGACATAAACATAAAAAAGGCAGCATCTATAAAAATGTGGTACATAAACGTGGTTTAATTCCAGATTGCTATTGGGTTTAAGTGTTATCAAATTTCAGTATATTCCTGCCTTATGTTAAAGAAATATATTACTTAAACTTCAGTACGCAGTAATGTACGCTGTCCTACAGGAGATTTATTTTTGCAGGATATGGAGTGCAATGAAATGAGTCAATATGGTGAGGTGTATGTGATCTCTGGGAGTTAAGACCGTTTAACATAGGAAATGCATTGTTCTCTCTTGTGCAAACTGTGCCACAGCGCAGTGCAAGGTAAGGCAGATTTCCTTTTATTGCTCTTAGAAGACACTAGTAAGGGCTAATATTGAACCCTCCAAATGTGGTTCAGTCTGGTTATGATCATGACAGAGGAAGCTTGGGAGCTGAGCACAATGTCTAGAATAATAGGAGAATCTTTTGGTCTGTTTAAATTTTGCACTATCTAGATGCTTATAAAAGCTGAATGCAAACTGTGTAGGAATAGCAAAGTATATTTTATAATATCTCTATTGTTACTCAGATGTTTGAATAGCATACCTTAAAATATCATGTAAGTCACACATGTTATTTATATATACTATATATATATAAAATTGCACATGTTTTTTATATATATATATGTACACACATATGTTATCCAAGTATAATTTTAGCCTTCGGTACCTTTTTAATAACTAAAACCTTTCCTTAAGAGAGTTCAATACTTTTAAGAAATCAAATATACATTTTTCAAATTAAATTTGTTTTCATATATTTGTTGTACACAAATATAAAATAAATTTCTTTATAAATAATTGTGTTCTTCCTTTTTTATCTGCAGTTATGTCAGATTTTTGTGCCCCTTGCTGCAGCATGTCCTAGGGAACTGCTTTTATTTTGCTTTCCCTTAACTTAATGTGAATATTATAGATCCAGTATTTCATATCCAGCAGGTTTCTGGCAGGGGCACAGTACTGCAGGGTACCAGGTGTCCTTGGACTTACCTGCTTTCAAGAGAATATTGCAAGTGCCCGGGCCCAATAGGGAGAGGAAACATTTAGAGTAAGGCTCAACTTTTACTTAGCAGAAGTTTTGGCCTCTTCCAAAAGATGCAGTGTGGGATATGGTGAGTTGCAGGCATGCCTTAGGAGCCCCATGGTGCCTGGGTTCAGTCTGCAGTGGAGGAATTTGGTTGGAAGGTTGGTTTCTGTCAAGGTTTCATCTCCAGGGATGCAGGTTTGGAATGCCTCGTGGGTAGCAGGTTACTGTTGTTTGGCAGATCAGCTCTGCAGTGAGTTTTAAAAGATAAGTGCTAAGGAGGAGAAGTTGCAGGCTTCCATGTATGTGATCATGGGAACCAGAGAGTTACATCAAAATGAATTCACTTGCTAATTGTTCTCAAACATTGTAGAGTGTCCCAGGACAGATGACACACATGAAGAGCTGTTTTACAAGTTTAGTAAACTAGTCCCTGCTAGTACAAAAATTAATCCCTTTTTAGCTCTTTGCCTCTCACCTGTCCACTGTAGTTCCCTCTCAGAAGTGTCATGGTTTGGTATTTCTGAAATGAGGGACTAACTTGTACCCACTAAAATAAGATGCCGCTGGACATGCCATGGTGGCTTTGCCCTGCACTTCCAGCATAACCTGGCCAGTCCATCAACACCCAGAGGTGCTGTGCTAAGGCAGATCTTCAGCGGTGTGTGGTCCTCTTGCTACTGCTGGCCTGGCAGCAGGCACGAGGGATGGCTCTGCTCTCCAATCCAGCTGACAGCAGGCTGTGTTTTGCAGCACGTGGCGTGCAGTTGTGCCTAACACACGTGTACCCCCCACTGCTTCAAAACCAGGGAACTTTCTAGTGAGTGATGCTCTCCCTGCTGCTCCTGCTGTTCCCTGGGGTGCCCTGGCCACAGAGTGTGAGAGGCAGTGGCAGCCAGATCAGTGACACAAGGCCAGTTAATGAACTGCTTTGTGATTCTCTTATTTTTATAGCTATATGGCTTCCATATATTAAAGGCACCTTAACCGTAAGCCTTTTTTACAAGCTTTACCAGTTCTCATACACCCCCCAAAAATACAGCGTGTATATGTCAGCGTGTTAAAACTGGGGGCTTACCACAGTGGCTATAACATGTATCCCCCGTATGAGTGGTGGTCGGCTGACATCCGGGTTTTAGCAACAAAGACATCACTTCAAGAAAGGAGAGGGAGCCTGTTTTGAAGTAATGCATTGGCCTCTTGTTTGTACTCACAGGTGTGTGGTATCTGAAGGCTTCATCATCTCTTAGGGTAAAAGGGAAGATAAAACTGAAGCGCACAACATGCCTCCAGTGGCCCAACACAAGAGAGTGACAATAATGACTCACAGGATCGGATCTGCCCAATGTACTAGCATGAGACTCGAGACCTTATTGCGTTTTCAACAGGTGACAATGGTGTGGAGGTTTCTGTGACACTAGCTAGAGATCTATTGTATTTCCTCTTCTTTCTCACCCCAAAAATGCGTCTGTTAAATAAGACAGCATCATAATTCAGTGTTTGCATTGGGATGACAATGAAGAACTCATTTTCTCAGAAGTGATGGCATGCGTGGATATGGATGTTGGTACTTGATAGTACTGAAAGATCTTAGTCTTAATTCAGTTAGCCTTGTTTTGCAGTCCATTTACCCAACTGAATTTCATAAGCCATAAGGTTATGCTTTCTCTAACACAGTATATGCTGCATATTATTTTTTCATATTACTCAGTGTGTTACAAAATGCCTGTGGTTAATGTCAGTGCATGGCCAGCAGTCCTCTGCTCCTTCACCTCTGGTCTTGGAGGGGATGTGAAATATATGATACAGGCTATTATTCTGGTCCTAACTCAGAGTTCCAAAATCATGCCCTCTCTCTTCACATCCTTGAAGGAATTTAAGGATGAAAACAGAACAGGTGCTTGCCCTTTCAGAATTAAAATCAGTGTGCTCTATACCCAGTTGTTTACAGAAAAAATGGCTGAGTATTCAGTGGCACTAGAAGCAAATTCATCAGCTTCCAGATTCAGTAGAGTAAGACAAAAGGTTGCTTAGCTCATTGGCAAACTGAATTAATAGTTCTTGTTTTATTGACTATTAAAATGAGGCCACCTACAGGTCCCACAATAAACCTGCAAAAATGTTTAACCGTTCATATGTGAAGAGATGCATTCCAGTCTGGCTTGCTCCCACTTTGTTATAAAGAGAAGTTGTACAACACAGGGCCTGACTACACTTTTCAGATCGAAGCCATGACAGCAGTCAGCAATTGTGTTAATTTTACAGTCACTTCTTTAAAAAAAAAGCAAGCTAATACTTCCAAACCCACCCCAATCAATGAAATCACTGAAGTAGCCAACCTCGGAGCCGTCTAGGCATGTGACATTCGGAAATCCTTATATAGGCCACTGGTGTAATATTAAATGCACTAAGCAAAAAGGTCTCAGTTATGTCCACATGTTTTTGGGATCAGGACTCGCTTGAGCAGCCCAAATTAAGCAGGAATAGTACGCTCAGAAACCTTCCCCAGAGACCTCCTAGGACTTGTAGCCAGCCTTCTCAGATCTTGTGCTTAACCAACCTAGACCAGCAGAAAAAGAGAAGCAGTTCCAGAAAAGAAAAACAAAAAGGCTTCCAGTTTCAAACTCCTGGTTTCTTCACCTCTTGCTAGACAGTTTGCAAACACTGAAGACATTTCACTTTGCAAATGTCTTAGCCGGTGCATTCTCATTTGGTGCTCTTTATAGTTTCAGTGCAGATGATACCTGTGGTCTAATTTCTTTAGCCAAGAAATTGTTCTGACCTACTGCAACACATCTGTTTCCATCCCCTCCAGGTACTGCAAGGATTTTCTTCTCTCTTGTTTTTTGATAGCTGGTGTTCAAGACAATGGTATGTAACTTTTTTTTTTTTTCACTGTAGCATAAAAACTATCTGAACTGTGGCTTCAACTTGTCTTAGGCCCTGTACTTCTCACCTCTTGTCTGCCCAAGTGGAAGGAATGTCTGTTCCCCAAAATACAAGCAATCACCTACTGGCGGTATAAGAACTGTGACAAATTTTGTGTGCCCTCTTGTTGGGGAAAGTAGCAGTTCTTTGGAAAAGCAAATAAAAAATGTCTTTATTGTCCTATTAAAGTGAATAAGTTGATTTTGTGTGTGGGCTAGTTAATTTTCATGGTTTTGCAGGCCTGCCTAAAACCCTTTTTCTTGCAGTCAGGGTATTGTCTTCTCCAGTTCACAGCTTTATTATTATATGTTTCATACAAACACGAACATCTGGAGAACATCCTCAGGTATAACTGCTGGGCAGTGCAGAAAATAACCAGCGTGATCTGAAACAGGTTTTTCTTCCCATGAAAATACACCCCTGGGACTGGGAAACTCAGAAGGTCTGCATTGGCGTAGAGATCCTTTCACCTCCAGAACACCACTTCAGATTTGCCATGGGTCTGTAGCAGCCACCATCCCTGGTGATTTCTTTGCTGTTTTTCAGTGAAATTCATTGGTGCTGGTACCGGTTCACGGAAACCACTGTGGCAGTATCCCTGAGAGGCTCAGTGATGCTGCAGCTGGTGAGGAGATTGAATTCCTCCCTGTAAGAGCAGTCAGTTTTATCCAGGGAGCAGTCAGGAGATGGAAGAGTAGGTGGAGGGTGGGGAAGGGCATGGAGGGGAAGGAGGAAATTTGCTTTTTGACCCTTGCTATCTTCCCCTCCCGTTCATCTTATGTTAGATGGATTTCCTCCGTGGCACTGTGAGAGCACACTTAACTCAGGACAATTAAAATAACATAGGCTTCTGAAACCCTCTAAAAGACAGGTCCTAATTCTTAACTCCATTCTGATATCTATCTAACACCACCGACTTCAGTGAAAGAAAGCTGCTATAAATCTGAGGGCTTGGTAGGGGCTAAGGTCTACTGAGAAGGATTCCTCAATATCCTTCAGGTAAAACATTTTCAAGATTCAGGATTCAAAAATTTCTGTGCATACAGGATGCGTTTGGAAAAATCCTACACATTCAAATGACTACTGTGGAGAATAGGAATCCTAAAAGCCATGGACTGAATTCTCAAATGAAAGGTTTGTGCTAACTGAAGCACAGCACTGCTGATGCCTCAGCAAGACAGTCACCAGCTGCTTCTCTGCATTAGTTGTTACTGCTGTGTTTTCACACTTATCTTTATATGCTGTAGAAGGTACTTGCAATCACAATGTGTTCATATACACTTGCCGCTTCAGCCCTGCTGTACAAGATCTTGAGAAAGGTGATTGTTTTATCTTGTTCCTAGTTTGAATAAATTCTAGGAAAAAAAAAATTGGAACGGTTTTTTTTATTCTGAAGCTGAGAAACTTCTAAGCAATCCTTGGAATTAGTCATCTCCATGTTGTCAGCGTCATCTTTGTGGGCCACCACCAGTCTCAGCAGTCACCAGTGACCATGAATTCACTATTCTTTGTTGATAAATTACAACTTTATCTTTGTTTGGCTAGAGCTTTTAGTAGCCTGCCAACTCAAAACCGTTGCCTAATATATCATTAGAGGGCAAATATGATCCCATGTATGTCTGTGGCATGTAAGCAACTCCTACCAAAGCCTGGGCATTCCAGAATCCTGCCCCAAATCATTTAGACTGCAGATTTTTCTTTTCAAATAAAATATTTTTTGTTTTTCAAGGTCAGACACTTGGGAATGTTCAGGTCACAAGACGCCAGAGACTGTTTACTTTGGAAAACAAGGACAGCAGCGGTGGGAGGTGGTTTTAGCAACACCCAAATCTAGCATTATAAACCAAACAGCAGTCTGGCCAAAGGGCAGCTTCACTCATCCTTACTGACACTATGACATAGAGGGAGAGCGTCCAAGAACTGACTGACGTACATGCAACAGGAATAATATTTGGTATTCTTACTTATGAACTCAAATAGCTCAAAGCATGTGGGAGATTCTCAGATGAGAGGAATAAATATTTTACATTGACTGCAGTCAGTGTTTGCAGTGGAAAGTGATTTCTTGAAAGGCTAAGGCAGTGCCCAGTAGTGGGTTGCATCTGAAGGCATTTCGGTCACAGTGGAGCAGCACATTTCCTACACCCAAATGCCAAGTAGGGTGGTAGGTTTTCCTCTTCCCTTTGGGTATTTTATTTCATCTTTCAGCTATTCAGGATATGGAGATTTCTACAAGCCAGGTTTTCTTCTAGGTCATTAGTGGAAAAAACAGAAGAAATGAATCTTTGAGAAGTTGATATAGAGTGGCAAGAAAAAAAAATACAGAACAGTGTGAAAGGTTCCTTCTATTAGTGCATATGGAGGCACTTTTATATACATTTTTACTGCCCTTCTGAATTGCATTGCAGGGCTAAAGCTGATGGGACAGGTTGCACAACTTTGCTTTTCCTTGCTAACTGGCCAAGCCCACTCTTTTAGTCTAGGAGTACAGGACTTGTCTTACCTGAGGACAGCTCAGTTGAAAAGGCATGGTCTCCTAGACCTTACTGAATCTGCTCTGGAGAAACCATGTGTCTTCAACCATTTCCAATCTGGGTGGCCATGCATGAGTTTATAACACCGTTTAAAATGTATGTGACTTTCTGTGTGTGGATTTTTTTTCATCCTTTCTCTTTCACCACAAACCAAAATTGCCATAGATAACTGCTTTCCCTCTGTGAAGACATTTGTTTCCTGTTGACATTTAATTAGTAGATATATTCTGTAGGTCAAGTTAAAGGGCAAAAATAAAAGTCAATTTTAGATGATTCAGCCCATTCTTAACCAGCAAAATGGTGTTTAGAAATGTTAAACTGCAATAAAAATCCACATCTATGTGGACTCACCTAGAGTTTCATAACAGCAGTGAGGATAGGGCACAGAGCTTCCTATTTCAAATGTCTTCAAAACATCCCTTCAAAGAATCTCTATTAGGTGTTAGGAGTGTAGAGCCTGTGGCATCCAGTTACACAGTTGTGACCATTTAAGAGTGGTGAATAAAATAGGGTTGGTTTTAGAAGTGTACTGTGAATAGATTACTGTTTTAGCCCTGAAAATACACATTCCTTCCAGCAGTGTAAAAGTGAGGGAAGTGTTTATGCCACCAGTGTAGGAAACACATATCTCTTTTCTCCAGTGACTAAAGTAGACTAATGAGAGCTATCAAACTTGCTAACGACTGAGGGAAAGCCTTTCAGTGCCTCACACTGGTAAAACCTAAGTGTTTTCTGTAGCATTATTTCCGATTGATACCGATGTGAATGAGAGGTAAATAAGATGCAGCGTCAGTGTAGAGTAACAGTCCAGGTGCTCTTAATAGTGGTGGGTGAACATGGAGAAACAAGTCCAGCAACCCCAGGAGGGAACTACATCAATTGCCAAAGGCAAGCTCTGTTACCTTGAGCCTTATCTAGCAGATTTCTGAAATAACGTCATTTCAAACCACTGATGTTCCAGAAAAAAAAAAAAAAAAAAAAAAAAAAAAAAAAGGAATATGAACTCTGCTGCTTTCTGTAAAGGAGGAAATAAGGGAAAAATGGCAGAGTTGAGCCAGTGGTCCAGGGGACCATCTTTTAGCCATGCCATCAGGACAGGCAGGGAAACTGCTCATACAGGCAGGTCTCAAAGGTGACTTCTCCTGACTTCTACTTTCCAAAGGTATACGCTGTCCTGGGCCACTTGTAATCTCAATGTGTTTGGCATTATGCAAAGCAAAATCTGAACTCTATTCCACTCAATCAAGCAGCTTGTCCTTATCAAGATCCATGGGCTATATGCAGTCATCTATAGGAGGCCTGTAAAAGTGTAAGCTTGAGATTGTTTGCAAGATGCCTTAGAGATGCCTTTGAATCAGCTGAGACAACCACTGCTTTTAAAAGACAGACGTTAGCTAAGAATATTTATATTTTGAGAGTAACAGGATAACTTGGGACAAAATACCTCTAGCTCACAAAGCGTTTTCATGCCCGAGACTGTATTACAGTTTAGAAAATTCACAGCGAAGTCTCCAGGTTTGTTTGAAGACATGCATGAAGAATTATATGGTGAAACGTTTCATTCTGGCTGTGAAAAAAGTTAATTCAAAACAACTAAAACGTCAGCCATAAAGATGTACAACATTTTTCAGGAAGCCTTGTCCACCCTGAACAAATGTTTTCACAAAAAACAGCCTGCCTGTAATAATCACTGTTATTGAAAAGACATCCCAAGGTTGCTGTATGGAAATATGTTAAATACGTTCTGAAATTCAATCTAATATAATTTCAACATTAGAGCTCATTCATAATCCTGTATTAAAAGCCTATGCAATTTTCATGAAATATGTCTGTCTGTGTAATCATGAATGCTGAATATTGTCATGGCTTTCCAGGAATTTTCAACCTCAATGCAGAGGAAAGAAAACTCTTCCAACTGGACTTTTACACCACTGAGAAGAAATAACAATAACAGCTCTAAACTTAAAATAAACATTTCTGGAAAAATACTATCTTTTAAAAGAGGCTGTAGTCTGAATTTCAAGCTACCAGTAATACGACACAGAGGCTTCGAACGTGCCTATGGTTACAGCTCCTTGCCTTGTGTGGTACAAACATCCCCAGTAGGAAGGAATCTGTTTACTCACACCTAGATTTAGAAAGTGATCCCTTCAGATGGAGTCGGCTTAAACCCTATAAATATTTCTGGTTTGAACCCCCAGTTTATGACTGGATGTAGCTGTTACTCTCATTATCAAGTCAAGCCATGCCAATTCTTTCTAATTGCACAGCACCACAAGTGCACGTAGCATCACAGGGATGGAAAGGGAAAGAGAAAGTTTTCTGCAACACTATGCATCTGACGTGCCTGTACGAGTACACTAGCTGCTCGTCATGAATTTCTTTGTGTTGATAATTTTATAAAAGAGTCAAAGCCTATAAAGTAGTACTTGCACGCACGAAAGAGTGAGGAGTGGGAAAATTCTGCTTTTCTCTCTAAGTTCCTATTCACTGATGGCTCTTTGATATTTCTCCTTTTTATGAGCAACCTTTTTTTTATTAGTGGAATATTGCTGGTTCCATGGCATAACTTTAAAACGATAGGAAAAATTATACAACTGGGATCTCAATTATTCGGCACAGTCATTTTAATCCTTCGTGTTACTTGATCCAGTACAAGGTAATATACGTCTTATTTCCAATTAGAATACAATTCTCACTATATTCATCATCTATCGATGTCTGCTTTTCCATTCGCCAGAGACATGAAAGTCTGTGATTCAAAGGGTGCCATTCAGACTACCCTACTTGCGGACAATTATACAGTGTCAGCAAGGCTGCCTGGAGGTTTGATGCCTGCAGCCCAGGGCAGCTGGGAGCTGCCGTGCGCTTTCTTTCCTGCAGAGTTTCTCACCGGCTGACAGCGTAATGCAGAAATGGTTCCTCTGTGTCTCCGCAGCCCTGTGCCTTTCGTATGCGCAATACTGCAGAGCACATTTGGTTGTGATCGCTCGGCTGCATGTGGCGAAAAGATCACTTCTCGTCCTTATCCTGCAAAACCCTTCACACTGCTGTGTGCCCGGCAACCCCATGCTTTACTGTCCTTGCTGCCGAGGAGAGGAGAGGAGAGGAGATGCTAATCCTGCACCCCTCCCTTTGCCCCTGTTCCCCTGCTCACAGAATCACAGAATCACAGAATGTTAGGGATTGGAAGGGACCTTGAAAGATCATCTAGTCCAATCCTCCTGCCAGAGCAGGAACCTAAATGACATCACACAGAAAGGTGTCCAGGCGGGTCTTGAATGTCTCCAGAGAAGGAGACTCCACAACACCCCTGGGCAGCCTGTTCCAGTGCTCTGTCACCCTTACTGTAAAGAAGTTTCTTCTAAAGTTTAAGCGGAACCTCCTGTGTTCCAGCTTGCACCCATTACCCCTTGTCCTGTCATTGGGCATCACTGAGAAGAGCCTGGCTCCATCCTCGTGACATTCGCCCTTAACATATTTATAAACATTAATGAGGTCTCCCCTCAATCTCCTCTTCTCCAAGCTAAAGAGACCCAGCTCCCTCAGCCTTTCCTCCTAACAATCCCTCATGCTGATAATTTTGTAGTGGCATTGAGCTGCTTTAGCTTTCTGAAGACACAAAAGACTAACTCAACAAAAAAGAAGTGAGTAATTTGGACTTACTGCAGGGTGGGATAAGATAGCCAGGTGCAGAGGGAAGGAGGAGCAGGGACTGGGAGAATTGGATGAGGGGATGGCAGAGACCTAATGGAGGTGACAAGTTGCTGACCTTCACTGCTCTGCTGCTCTTTCTCCACCTATATAAATAGCCAACAAACCCCTTCTATTGCTTGCAAAACACCTTGAAATATATCTTGAAAGCTTCTAGAGCATGAAAAGCTGATACTGACTTCAAAGCTGTCTCTTCCGTGAGTTGGAGCAAGACACATTCCTCTGGGTTCAGTTATTCATATTGAGATGGTGCTGCCTCAATGGAGCTATGTCACAAAGATTCCCAAAAGCCATAGCTAGGCACTATAAACTCCCAACGGTGCAGCCCACCCATTGCATAGCTCCTACTTACTTATGAACCTGGATGGATGTCAGAAACCACCTTGTGAGCATTTGCCTCCATCATGGGCTCTCAGGAAGGACAAGTTCTCTCATCTACATGAGAGAACTTCAGAAATTTGCCTCTCTGAGTTAATAAATATATATCCAGCTGGCCAAGTTATCCAAACTTACAAACATGGAAGAGACTTTTGCCCCAGGAAACTGCAATAACCACCTTGATGAGCTTAAGAGATTTCAGGCAGAAATCCATTTCTCAAATTTTACATTCCCTGTGAAAGTTTGTTGTCAGTCTTTTGGTAGCATAAGTACCCTATAGAAAAAGGCAGGAGAAGAAAAAGATGGAAGCTCAGCAGCAGGGTGCTCACAGAAGTATCCCTAGGAGAGGAGAGGCTCTATGCAGTGTGTCTGTGAACTTAGAGGTTGGAAGGCAGATGACTTTAAATGGTGGTAGGACTCCCGTGACGATTCCCTGGAATTAAAGGTTGGCCCACTCCCATTTCTTTGGTTTTCTAATGTGCTGAACTCCAAGCACAATTCATGCAGATCTGAGATCAAAGCTATAGTACTGAAATGAACTGGTGTTTTCTACAACAATGGGTTAACTTGAGTTAAAGAACCTTCCCCAAAAGCTACTCCATACCCCTTTAGACCTGATGTAACAGTGGCAAACGGTACCCTGGGGGACAAGGGGACAGGGAGAGCGGGGGACAGGACAATTAGGTCTAAACTGAGAACTGAGAAACCACAAAAATGCCCACCTCTCTGTGTACAGTGGGATAAGTTCTCACACTTCCAAATGAACAGGCTGCTTCCCACGTATGTAACTGTCAAAGTGAGTTTTTAACTGTTTCCATCTGAAACCTGGCTTCTTTGTCTGTGTCCAGAGTGTCCTGGCAGATGACTAAGTTACTGATAATGAAGATGATGTTGAGAAGATGGCTAGGGAATAGCTGTTCATTGTTTCTTATGGCACAAGAGCTAGAAAGGACGACCCAGTGAAATTTCCAGGCAGGAGGTTTAGTGGAAGCAAGAGACGGAATCTTTCTGTACGACACGGAGTTACTGTACGGGACAGTGCTGGAGCATGTTATATGATGCACAAGCACATATGACGCCAAGGAATAAAGTAAAATTACAGAAATAGAGGTATGTACTATTTTAAACTAGTGATACAGGCACAAACATGAGTTCAGGGATATCCTAGTCTATTTATTGCTGGAATCTGGGAGTCTATAGTGGAAGTATAATGATAACATTCTTACAAATGTTCTTTAAGAGGCCACCACTAGCTTTGATGGGAGAGTGGAGGGTTAGTGAGACAGCTCTGGGCAGCTGCCTGTCACGTGTGAACACGTGCAGCTCACCCAGGCATCTCATGTGTGTGTACATGTGTGCGCACATGTGAAGTTCACCCTCGCTTGCCCTGCAGTCACTCTGCCCATCTGTAAGGCACTAGAAATATGTCTCAGCATTGTTGATGTAAGGAATTGAAACATGCCCAAACACTTTTGGAAGAACAGTTTAACCACTGAAACCTCACCATCACGGCAACCAAGGAAGATCTGCCCGTCAGGAACACATATGCATCCTGTTGACTTGGACCACATAGCCCAAGTCCTATATGTATGCGCCCAGGGCCCAGGGTCGACTGAAGGATATGGGGCGTTTGGATCCCCTGTGATCTTTGGGGACCCTCTAATGACAGTACTGGCTATGCACCCCACCGCCAAGTGGGAGAGGTGAGTGTGCAAAAGCAGTTCCGAGAACTTATTGACTATGCAACAAGACAGTGATATGAAAGGCAAGACCAACAAAGAGCAGATGGAACGTTCTCCCACCAGACTTGAAGATACATCAGACTGATGGGACGCCGCAGATCCATGGTGGTAGCTATTGCAACTTTCTCACTCTTCTCTCTCTTTCTCACTCTTTTCACTCTTTCTTTCTTTTCTTCACATACTTGTTGTGGGCCAAATAAAGTGTCTTGGCACTTGACTGTTTTGAGTCTTAATTCTGTTCCTGAGAATACACAAAACCCGGTCACGGTAAAATGTCTAACTGAACGTCACTCTGGAGTTAAGCCCAGCCAGCCCCAGCCACCCAGAATTCTCTGAGGGCAGTTGGAAAACAAGGGGGTTTAACTTCTACCAAAATACTCAACCCAACAGTGGATCGTGACACCACCCCAGACCCTCAATCTCATGCACGTTTGCAAAGCGCTATGGTGAGGCCATGGCTGCCTTGTCCTTTGCACTGTCTTTCACCCCAGGAGAGGAATGTGATTCTGCAAGGTGCTAAGCACTGTTGTTGGCTCAGGGCGAGCACCGCTAAGCTTTGTACAAGCCTTGATTTGAATTGTTTTTATCAATGAATATTTTTGGTCCGAGTGGCAGATGTTTGAACTAATGAAATGTGCGATGCTTTGCAAAGGTGTGGGAGGACATGGGCCCACAGCTTGAATTATTGTAATGATTTCCCAGGGTCCTCTTTAAAAACTGCCCCTCACTAATCTTTATAGGTAGTGAGCTCTGTGTCATGTTAACACTGAAAAAGGTTTAATATCCTTAGAGACACCTTTTTGCAGGAGCTTTTACAACTAGATAAAAAGCAGAGCTATATATTTTCACATAAATATTTGAAATGCATTATGATGAAAATACTCTCTTTTTTTAATTATTTTTTTTTTATTCTAATAGTAGTGAAAAGAGCCTTAATAGCTGTAACATTACATACCATTGTCATCCTGCATGTGGTGATTACAAGATAGAGAAACTCCAAACTCTAGCACAATAAAGATTTTCTGGGTACAGCTCCACATTTGCACAAAGAACACCTGATATTTAATTTAATTGTTGTGTTGACCAGGAACAAGAAATGTCCCTGAAGTAATGCAGCCAGGCTGCACAGCAGCCTCTTTAAAGTTGCAGGAAGCAGCCTCATTGTTTCAAAGGCAAATGAACATATCCCTCAGAACTGCAAATCTTCCAAAAGCCTCTGCCCAGCAGAAGGCAAAGACAGCAAGTTGCCATGTGCTGCTGTTTCTGTGGGACGAATGACTGCCGCTGCTCAAGACATCCTTTGGAAGTGCTGCCCAGGAGCAGACACCTCAGGATGGGATACTAATAAGAACTTTATTTGTAAAGGTGTTCAGCATTTTGGTTTTTTTGCAGAAAGAGGTTGCCCTAAGGATAAGTATTTCTTAGTGAGGACTGAAGGAAAGGGGTTCCCTGGGTTAGGAAGAGAACAGGGATGAGCACCAATGGGGAGAGGGCAGTGATCTCCTACAGCGTTTGGTATACTTCATTTGTGGGTCTGGACCTGGGTCTGGTGCTAGGATCTCACACCTCTATGACATGTAGTTCATTGAGAAGCAGAAGGGCTTCAAATCATGTTTCAAATTATTTCATCTCTAAATATTAGTACACATGAATGCTCTTGGGCATTGAGCTGAATCTGTAAGACTGGAGAGGAACATAGGGAGAAAGGAAGAAAATTAAAAACCTTAGGAACACATAGACTCATGCCGTTGATGGAGGAGGAGACAGAGGCACAAAACCAGTTGTGAAACATCCGAGGTTAGTCAGACAGTAATGCTGAAAGTGGGGAGCCTTTAACTAGCCAACCTTGCTTTAGTCCTCAGACATGCATGAACATGCATGGGAGACCCTTGGCTCCTAGCTCTGGGTGCTGGCCTTACTCGCCCTCTGCTCAAGGTTGAGCAAGCGGTTGCAGTCTGAGGTTAGAGGAGGAGTGAGGAAAGAGGTTGTGGAGGGAGAGGGAAGGATGTTTGTCGCTGGTGACAGCGTGGGTATGTGATGGGGTGGCTCTGGCTTTTTAAGGTGAGTACATCTATGGTGAGTAGCAGAAATCACTGGAGTATAACTATTCCAGAGGGCACCATCAAACTGCTGCTGCCATGAGCTGTGACTTGATAGCAGTAAGAGTTTTACTTCTCACCCAGCAGCCCCAAGTAGGCATCCAAGAGGTTGAAAAAGAGCAGTATCTTGACTACTCCACGTTCCACCTCCTGGTTTGTGGCCTTTCTCCACCAGGCGAGTGTTCCTCTGCCTGTCCACTGCATTTGCACTTCAGACATTGGCAGGGTGCATTGGCTGGTCTGGGATCATCAATCCACGGAGAAATGCTCTCTGTTGGGCCTGGAGCTATGTGCTCACTTTTGTCACATGGATATGCGTCAACATGTCATTTTAAAGTACTTCATGTAAGGGAGATGGGGGAACAGATGAGGAGGAGGGAGGCAGGAAACATGTCATAAATCCACAGTGAGAGTGGCTCTGAAGTAAGAGAATTAAAGCCTCTGGAAAACACATAAAAATCTGCTGTAGAAAGGGCACTATCAATGCGTCCTGTCAGTGCAATTTGCTTTTTATTTCCTAGTGTGCAATATGATATAAAAACCATTCACCTTTACTAGACGATCCATGAAAGCCTGTATTTCACATGAGATTTATTTTTTGTATGAATAGACTTGATATTTCCAGACACTGGTGGATATCAGTCGCCATCCTATAAAACGAGGCCACCAGCACCTGTGGTCCTTCAGGGACTGTCTCTTCCAAGTACTGTGCCTCACACAAGGGCCACTTGATTGTTTCTACTTTTCGCTTAAGTAAAGCTGAACTGAGGAATGTAGAGTTAAATAGAAAAAAATGGAGAAAGAGTAGACTGAAATAATTTCCCTCCAAAAAAAAAAGTCCCACTTGTGCAATCATCAGACATGTGAGGCTTTCTGCTTTCTCACATTGCCATTGTAAAATGAGAGAAAAATTCAATCCACTCGAGTATTACAGAGTCTCAAATACTACAAAGAGGTTCTGTAGACATATGTCCCACTTCAGGGATCTGAAATTCCCTCAACATCCAGAATATTAAGTAATCTGGGGCTTGTGATTTTAGATCGAGATTTCAGAGAAAGAAACATCCCATCTTACCTAAAAATGACCGGTGAAAGGAAAAATTGTCAACACAGCAACCACCAGCCTCTCTGGCAGCCAACTGTATTCTCATTCAGCCATCCCCACTACCTTCTTGGGACTTAACATGGGGAAAAGGCCTCCAGGCTCTGTCCAAAAGTCTCAGTGATGCTAATGAATGATGGGGAAGAGTATTTACACTGTGTAATCAATTTTAATAATGATAAAAATAATTTCTCTACAAAAGTGTATGAGATTGGACATCCCATCCAGAGAGGGGGACTTGCCCCTGACAACCAGAGTGCACCTCACTATGCCTCTTTATCTGACTCCTTGGCCACACTGCACAGTAGCAAGGACACATACAAGCAATTTTGGTGGCAATTGAGTATGCTAAGGTTGAATCTGCATGACTCTGATCTGCTGCATCTGCAAGATATTCTTACAGAACTAAGTATTACACCATTGGGACATGAAGAAGGAAAAGCCCATTGCACTTGGGCTTCCCTGTGGGGACCCACCAACCAGACAAGAGCACTGCTTCCCTCCCTCAGTCGCCCGTCTTACCTTACTCTTCATCTCCTTGCACAGTTTGAGAGCTATTGTTGATGAGACTGCGTTTTCCTTTCTTCAGTTTCATTGCTAGTTTATGTGTAATGTATTAGTGGTGTGAAATGGGGAGGAGGGAAATAGAGAGGAAGAATAAGGACCAAAATAAACATCTTCAGGGACATAGAGACTGCACTGAGAAATGCACACTCACCCTTTTGAACCAGGAATTTAATGTGTTCTGCTTTGCATGACAGTTCCGCATGAAGCACTGATTTTTTGGGCTTTGCCAGGAGTCCTGGAGGTTGCAGAGCTCTGTGAGTTGGGCTCCCAGGCACATGTCCTTCATTGCCCCTGGCCATGTGGGATGTGCTTTTTTCTCTCAGTCATTTGAGAAGTATAGACAGAAGTGTAGATTCATTTCTCTCCAGAACTTTGGCTGTCTTTCCCCTGGTGATGGGATGTTAAGAAGAGCTGTTCTGTGCATACTGCTAGAGCCTGCAGTCCTCTGCCGGGATTGCTGCTGAGGTTGCAGCCTGGGAAGGTGTGGTTGCAGGCTGGAAACGGGCTGGGATACCTAGCATGTGCCTTCAAGGTCTTCCCGGCTTCCTCCCACCCCATCCACACACTCCAGGCAACAGGAGTCTTTCCAAACTATTGCTCAAATGCAGTCATAGGTGGGAAACGGAGCTTAACAGTGAAAAAACTACAGGACTCCTCATTGCTAACCAGAAATGCAGCCCAAGTCCTTTCTAGGTTGGATGGGACTCTGATTCTCCAAATGTGAAAGAGCTGTGAGGGGCTCAAGGTGGCTTGGGGCTGATGTGCTTGGAGGCTAAAGCCAGCTCTGGTCCTCCTGAGACTGGACCTGGATCTGCTGTATGAGCTATAGGGCTGGGGATTACATGGCTTCTGCGTGATAACTACTTAAAGGAAAAGAAAGAAGCAACATGATATTTATTTGCCTGTTAATCAGGAAAACAGATAGCTTCAGTGACCATCAGCAGAGTAACCAGGTACAGTGTGGGTCGCTGTTATGATGGTAAGTGTTCGAGGTCTTACCCAGGTTCATTCTGCATTTCCTTCTCCTCGATGTACTTTCCTTGGCTCTACACGCAGAGCTGTGCTTGCAGGGAAGTGGTGTAGCCTGCAAAGGTACAGAACAATCTCAGCTGCTCTGAGTTGGGGCTCAAAGCTGTTTAGTCCTTAGCCAAAACTAGAATTGTCCTAAGGTGCTGCTTTGAACCTTCCTGCCTGCCACCAGCACCCGGCAGGAGTGCTGCGATATTGAGGAGACCCCAATTTTGCTGCATCGCACCTGGAGGCTGGACAAGCAGCAGCAGCAGCACTTCTAAAAATCATCTTTGCCTTAAGCTAGAGCCAGAGGCCATCATTTCCCTATTTTCCGGTTCCTTCAACCTCTTAATGGTGCAGCAGTTACAGAAGTGCATCTGCTTTGGTGTTTTCCGGACAAGCTGTGCTCCCTCTATGGGAGAGAAACGGGAGATCTCACATGCAGCCGACCTTTTTCCTGCATCTCAGAAGCTGCTTAGCCAAAGTGTCACCCTGATTTTGTTTTGTCGAAGCAGCAGCAGGTTGCTTCTGCACCTGTGCTTCGGAAAGCAGCATCCGCTGAGTCTAGTGCATGGAGGCCATGGGGGCTGTGATGGGCACAAGCAGCACCGCTTGACCTGGGCCAGCCCCTGACTGGGGCAGCCTGGTCATGCTGGCTGTGGTCGAGGAGGGCAGAAATCAGCTCTGGGCCTTGGGGTGTGAGCAGGTTGTGGGGCTGTGGCTGGGGAGGCACAAGGCAGCTAGCTGGGGTGGAAAGCACAGCCTCTGAGGCTGAACATGGCTGAAAGATGAAGCTTTCTGCCTCACAAAATAGCTGTGGCAGTCATGAGTGGGAAGAGAGGGTGGTCTGGTGCCAGGATCAGTGTCTGCACTGCCTCTGGGGACAGGGTGGCAGCGGCCACCCCAGGGCCCCCCAGCTCAGTGGGCAGCCACGGCAACTTCCCTGTGCTGCTGCTGGCCAGGGATTTGGTGAACATGAACCACAGGGTTACCAAATAAAAAAGGATTTTTTTGGAAACAAGTGCAGAAGCATGTGCCTCCATTACTGGCCTAGCCTCCTAATCCAGCTGCCTCAAGGCACCATGCCCTTTTTTTGGTTATAATGTGCACTAAACAGCATATGTAGATGTCCTTCCACATGCATGTTGGGTCCATGGCTCCAGTACAAGAGAATCTGTGGGCAGAAAAGGAAGAGTTAAGCTGTGTAGCTCCAGCCATGTTTCATCCTCAGGGATGGGCTGCCAGGGGGCAGGAGGAGTGGGGAGGCTGTTCCCGTGTAGGGCTGGAGCAGCTGTGGTCGAGGGTCCCACTGAGGGTCCTGCAGGGCTGGGAGGGTGTGGGGTGTGTTTGCCGACTCCAGCCCCCAGCCCCTTGGCATGAAGCCCAGTCCCAAGAAATATAAACCAAAGCAGCATAAACAGATGATCACATGAAAAATATATCATGATTAGCCAGATAGATCCCAAATGTTTGTTCTGTAAACTGCAGCAGGCAGCACAAGTGTTCGCTGCAGCTGTAGTTTCTCATCTTATTTGCGTAAGTGTGCCATTAAGCTTAGACATGGGCAAAATAATCTTCCCTCGATTCTCACTTAAGAAGCTACTTTAAAGATAAATTATATCAACGTTTGATTCGACCCTTTTGCGACTAGTATTGTACCACAAACTGATTCTCATTTAATAGAAAATCTTTGTGCATTTTTTCTCCTGGCTTACTTCCTTTTCCCTCTGAAGCTGGTAAAGTGGTTTGTTTTGTGAATGAAAGCTGGATGCCTTTAGCAAGATGACATTAACAGTGACCTCTGCTCATGCATTGAATTCCTGCCCAGTGGGAGGTGAGGTTGGAGGAAAGGGTTAGTTCATTGATGGTCAGAACCTGCTGAGCGCATGGCTGTTAACCTGCCTGGAAAGGGAACTGCTCAGAGGGCTTTTCCCTATCTTGGATTAGCCCAATGAAGCCATCCTTCCCTCCCTTTAGTTTTAGCCATCTGCTGGAAAGATGGCTCTCATTCATCTCAACTTGGTGGAGTTCTTTTTTATTATATAAAATGGCGATAAATTGCGGGGGGAGGTGTGTGTATACACTTTAATTTTCCTGTTGCTACTGCCTGTATCAGAGAAGACCATCAGAATTTCACAGCATTAAGCATTTAACAAAGGCAATGCAAAGAAATCAAAACCAAACTGCTCCAGCCATTTCCCACGAAATGCAGCATGTTTTATGCTCTTGGGATTTTAAAACACATGCTGGAAGAGGGATAACCTGGAAAAGAAAAATTTTGTGAAGCTGATTGCCAACAATATCTTCCGACGGCTAGTACATGAGAGCTGGTCTGAGGGAGACGAGCCTATAATTTACGATGTTACTGGACTCTGAAAAGGTATTGTGTAAAAATAGAAACTTTTTATTTGATAGTTTTAGCCTCTCAATATGGTGATAAAGCCTGTGGTCTGCTCTTTTAGACCTGGAGAGCACAGAGAGTGCGAGTCAAAACCCAGAAGGTTCACACAGCACGACTGGAAAACACGGTGTAGGTTTTTGTCTCCTTTTTATCTTCTTAGTCCTTCAGAGCAAAGGCAGCATTTGGAAAATCTCCTGCTCATTTTTATATCATCAACAGATTCATTAACTAATCTTCTTTTCCTCATTTTACCCCTGCCACTTTGGCTACCAAGTTGCTTCAGCTGCAGGTGGTAGAGTGACCAGACTGAGAGCAGAGCAGGATGTCCATAGTCCAAGTTGAACAGTAGCCATAGCAATTAGGAACACGTCTTATTTTCGCTCTCCCAACAGTGTCAATCAAGAAGAAATACACTGAAATCAGTGGAATTGCACCAGCACAAGGCTGGCTTCATTGAGATTAGGCTCTAACTTTGGTGTCTGTTTTATTTGTAAATTGAGCAGATAGAAGCCACTGGGAGATCATTAAATTGGAACTCAACAATTTTCATTTCCACATTTTTTTTTTTTGAGTAAAACCATACCTTGTTATCCTTGCCAGAGTCTACAAGAACCAGTTTGAACTACTCTCACCAGCTAAGACAACACTTCTTCTCTATAAGTTGAGCATGATAAATAAAGCTTATCGATGTAGTTGTTTCTTTTTCTTTTAATTCACCTCCTGACCTTTTAAAATTACTTTACTTAACAAAGGACAATAGGGCCAATCCAACTCCCATTAAAGTCAGCAGGAGTCTTTTCATTGACTTCAGCTGAAGTTGGGCTGGGCCCAATAAGACTAACTTAAAGAGTAAAAAAATAGCAACTCATATAGAGCTTTATCTTGCCCCCTGTAGCTTGATAACTGACCTCCCATCATGTTCACTGGGACAGGATCGTGCAAATAAAGCCAACTAAAGCTATTACGGGCCTAATCCCATAACCCAAAGCTTATGAAGTATTTGCATTTCCTCTTTTTAATCACACAGGAATATTTGAGAAGTATTAATGGCTTTATGGATGGGGAAATGCTTCCAGCTGAACAGATTGGATTAATCTTTCGGGTTGCTTTGTGCCCCAGAGTTTTCCTTTTTTTTTAAATAGGAAGATGACAGAGGTAAGGGGTTCAAAGATGAGCTCATATATCTCCTTCACGCTGGCTTTGCTGTTCCATCTTCCCACACAAACACCATCCTGCTTCTTTGCTGGTAGCTTGCCAGGTCACCCCAGCTCCCATCCTCTCCACCATTTGCTCTCCCAGAAGAAAGTGCCACTGGTATCCCCTTCCTGCTTATCCTAAAGTGAGCAGAGCAGCACCTGGAGGGGTTCAGCTGTGGCAGAGTGACGATGTGGTTGCCTGTTGGTCTGATGGGAGGAGGCAGACTGTATTTCGTTCTTTGTTACACCTTTGGCCTGAGACACTAAACATTCATTTTCTAAATAATGCTTAAAATATACTCCAACATGAGGAAAGTTCCACCAACTACACAAACTCTCACTCTGTTTTATGATGTGGATTTTCCAATGTCTCTGGACATGACACAAAGCTGATGTCTTTCTCTTTATTGTTTTTTTCATGATGCTCTTTTCCCCTTTCTTTCTAATTACCTTACAAAAAATCTACGTGGAAAACTCCATCTCTAGCACACTGAATTGTTTTGCCATCAAGAGAAGAAAGGTCATTTGGCAACTCTTTGAATTGCTGTTAAAATTGCCAGCTCCCATAGGTGCTTATAGGTTTTATTCCAGAGACCCTAGATGACAAATTTTCTTTAGGTTAAAAATAAATCCAATTGATGACATCTGTAGAGAACCTTTTTCAATGTCAGAAGAAAGACTACTCCACCAACAGAATAATTTGTAGCAGCCACCCAGAGAAAGGTGGGCTCAACACCACAGCCATGCTGCAAGATGGGACGCAGCGTCACTGCAAAGCAGCAGATGCTATTCTTTCCTTGCCCCTGTGTCAGGAACTCTTCTGTTTCAGCAGAATGTAAATTTACCCAGTCCTTTAAGTACAGATATATAGGATATTGGAAAGAGCTCTCGGATATCCTTGGCTTCTCTGGGCATGAGGAGGAAGAGCCCCCTGACTCCTGACATTGTCAGCTGTGGTATTCTCCGCACTTGCCCAAATGCACTGCAGCATCAACATCAGTCACTTCAAAGAGCTCTTTCATGTACCACATATTTTTTTTATCCAGAAGACCTAAGTGAAAAGCAGATCTGGCTGAAACTGGCTTTCTTCATCTCACCACTTGTGTGGCCCCTTGGAAAGGTCTCAGAAGATTGAACAAACTTTCCATGCACTTTCAATAAGCAGGTGTGAGATACAAAGCTTTTTCTGTCACCTGTTGTTAGCAGTGCCAGGTAATTAATAGCTTTGTGTTGCTCTGGGGTGCATAGGTCCTATGGAGTGAAGGATTCCTCCCCCGTCTGCACTACAGAGAAGTCCTGTTCTCTGATTGAGACAATGCATGGAGACAGTTTCCATTTCTATTCTCAGGTCTCAGGAGGGTGCCTGCCAATTGTACCAGAGCAGGACATGCTGCAGCAGGATGGAAAGCACATCTAACTTCACAGCTGCCCATCCCAACCACTGCAGAAATGTGGGCTGCCTCTCATGGTGCCCAACTCTCTTCAAGTAGCGGAGTTCATGTCCAACATCATCACATGGAATTTGATTGAAAATAATAGCTCACTTTTTAGGGAATCCTCTAATAAATTCATGAGAACTGATGATATTGATTAGCATTCAAGTGCCACCTAAAGCAACATTTGTTCTTAATGATTTATGTAGATGCAAATATTCTGGGGAATTCTCTGCTCTTGGATCTCTACAGGGAGAGACAAGCCAGATACTGCACTCTACTGTTAACCCGAAGCCAGAAGAGAAGGGAAGGCACACACCAGTTTACTGCATGTGCCTTCGTTGGCCAAAAGAGGTAGGCATCCAACAGCCTATTCCATGCAGCAACCATGGCTTCATCTTGGTTTTGCAGCCAAATAAGAATGGTGAGGCATGTGGCAGGAGGTTATATTTTGCACTCTTGAATTCCTATTACAAGGTTCATTTTTTTTTTATTTTTTTTTGTTGTTTATATGCTCAAAGAATAGAGGCCAAGTCTCTTCATGCTTATAATTACTTGGGTACAACTAGCAAGAATGTTTGTTTTTCTCATCTAGAAAGTGCAGCCAGTCACTTATAAAAGACTTTTGGGACAGTTTTTTCCATTTCTCTATTCTTTGAATATTAAGTGGCAAGAAAAAAATGGTTGCCTAGAGTATATAATACTTTCTGTTGCTACAGACTGTCATGTACTTACCAAAAACATTGATTTCCTTTGGAGCCAAAGATATTGCCATCTTTTTCTGATTGATTGAATGTGACTGTGTATTTCCAAAATACACAAAGGTGAGACAACCACAAATGTATAATTAATGAATTGTTCTGGCCATATTTACTACAGAAGTTACCTGAGTCTTGGCTGGAAAACATATCCATTCTAGTCTGGGCCAAGTGCATGCCAACATTTAGTATATTTTCATTAAGTTACATGATATGATTGTTTTGAAGAATCACTTGTGTTCTCCCAGTCTGACTGCCAAAAGCATTGCCCAAATCCTTTCCCTATTTAATCATGAAGGAATGCTGTTCAAAAGATTTGGGGTCAGAAGTGCTCAATAAATCAATCCAGATATACTCCTAATGAGTGGTGAATTAAACAGCATTTGTTTTAAGATCAGAGGTCCTCTTGGGAGATTCTCTTTTATTGCAAGCAGAATTGCTCACTTGTAGGTATCAAGAAGCTGGGAGTTAAGGCCTGTTAGGAAGGTCCACAAAAGAATCTGGATCTTCTTTACTGAAAGAACATTATTATGTCCAGACAACAATGATAAATAGGTGAGACTCCTGTCCTCCACTGGAATACCAAGTTTCCTAAACGAAGGAGAAAGAAAACGTTTGTAATTTCAGCTGCGGTGAAGTTATTCTGCATTTACATCTCCAGGTTCTTATCTTGCAGATGATGACAAAGAGATTCAGAACAGGGAGTGTGAAGAATATAGCTGAGGTGAAAAGCAAATGTTTGGAGTCTGCAGAACTCTGGAGTCTGTGACTGTGGATGAGGCTGTCCACTGCAGGGCTGGGCTTCTTCTGAAGCAAGGAAGAAAACAAGCAAAGAAGGAAGCACAAGCCAGGGCATTTTGCTGCTTTGAAGGACAATGCAAAATTTCAGGGAAAAGGTTTGAAATGGAAAGGATTTTGCTTGCTTGTAATGTCCTGTTTATTTCCATTCTTCTATTATTTTTATTTCCACCTCTCCCCCCCCCCACCCAGTGTTAAAGTTGGTAATTCCAGCTTTCTGGTCACTCTCTGGCAACCCTTCATTGAGCAGGCCAGCAGGCTCACTTGCTCCTGGAGGTACAAGTGGGTATAAAATGTCCCCCTGCAGCGTAAGTACCATCGTGTGTTGCTTTACACAGAAATGAGCAGGAGTCCTTTAACAAGCAGGAGAGGATCAGATCCCTCACCAATAGCTAGGGAGCCACACTCCATGTAAGGAGAAATTAAGAAACCCACGCATACAAAAGAAGCTGACCACACATCATCCTTCTGTATTATCAGGAAAAGTGTAGCCAGTTCCATCCGATGTCTGGTGAAACACGGATCCTTTCTGTTTGCACATTATTATGCTTTAATCAGACGCTGCTCATTACAATTTCATTTAGTTCTGATTTAAACAGATAGGCTGACATTCCCTTCCTTGTCATAGTTCCACATTTGGACAGAAATAGCCCACAACACAGCAGTGTAGCACAGAATCATGAGGGAGGACAGAGGGATGAAACGAATTCTAGGTGAAGGATATGGGTGCAGAAATCTGAAATATCCTCGTAAGGAACAAGGGCTTTGAAACTACAGTTTCCACAGCATATTTAGCAATTCTTGCCCTGGGACTGCATTATTAACTTTAAAAAAGGGTTGTTTTTTTTTAAAAAGTGACAAGGCTAGTGTGGGTCAAATCTTGGTAATTTCTTTCTGTGGGAAATCCTGACATTTCCAGACAATTTTCATTCTGGATTGGAACAAAGCCTAAGAAAGTTTAATCTTTCCTATGGAAATGAAATTCTGAAAATATCTTGTTCTGGGAAGCTCAAAACATTGTTTTTCACTTTTTCCAAAACCAAATGCAACAGACATGCGTTCACCGTGGTGGGTGGCTGAGGTATTGTCTTCTCAGGTGGCTGCCAAATCTGAAGTGCGATGGTGGCAGAGGTGACTCCACAGCATGCCATGGACTGTTCCTGTGATGTGTGGTGCACAGAATCTCCTCAGTCCCATTCTTTCTTGGGGCTCCAGACCTGCCATATGCTCCGCTGTGCAATAGAGCCTGGGAGATGCAGCTCTTGACCCATAGCTGTGCTGCCCATCAAATGCTGCCAGGGGACACTAAACCTACAAGACCTCCAAGAAACCTTCACTCTGGGGCTGGCAAAAGTTTCCAGAATCAAAAACATTTTCATGAAAAATACTGGGGTTTGACATATGCCCATTAATCAACTACCAATTCCTGAAAAGTTAGGAACCATGTTGGTTTGGTGGGCAGTGAAGCATGTTGTGGGTCTTGGACACTGGTACTGATTCTCATACCAGTCATCAGTGGGAGAAGGGAGGTATATCAAAAAGACTAACCTGTACAGGAAGTAAGAATGAGCTGCAGAAGCTCTGAGGTGATCCTCTGGATATTTGTGAGTCTGGGGAGTGTCACTGATGGAAGTATGAGTGTGCAGCTTGTAAGAGGCAGGAGAAGGGCTGAAGATCTAAAACACGATCTGGGGCAGCCACATTAGTGTTTAGTTTATTTATGTTGGTTAGGCATCTATGTCTTTTCACTGTTCTGGATCTCGCCTCCTTTTGAAAATGGGATTTGGACTCCGAAGTTATCAGGGCACAATTAATAGTTTTATCTCAAATTAAAAACCCTGTCAGGAGTAACTTCAGTATTTGCACATTCCCCATTTTACAGTGGGTATTATTTATCCCCACATATGTCAGTTCACAAGGACAGACCATTCAAGAAAAAGACGTGGCTTATTATATAGCAGTGATGGATGGTTTCTTTATAGAAAACACTTGCTCGTGAGAGAACGACTGTTGTATATTAAATATGTTCTCTGTATTGTGCATAAAGTTCATATCTGTTGTTGAAGTAAAAATCCAAAGAGAGAGGGAGAGAGCAAGCTGCGTTTTGAAATTACTTGAGATGTCCACATAAATACCAAGAAATACATCATGATTTTTGTTATTACAGTGAGTACCTATGGAAGTCATGATGATGTGGTGCTTGAGAAACCTTGCAAATGGGTTGGTGCACCTGGGACTTTTTGTTCATGCCTGGGACTTTTTGTTCCTGTACTGAAGAAGGATGAAAATTCTGTGTATTGAGGAGCTAGTTACTCATAAAGCATTAATAACTGGAGAAGTACCAAATCATTATTGTTTTTTTCTGGAAAGGGTATTAGATGTTATTCAACAAGATAAGATTTTCTTTCCATGTGTCCATGCGAGCTCAATATTGGAAGATGAAGCACATACCTAGGGGATTACAGGCCCAGAAAACACCTTTTCCAGGAAAATGAGCTGAGTGAATCACTTCAGACAAAAATGTGTTGAAATGTTAAACAAGTGCTCTCTTGATTTAATGTTCTTGTTAATTATAAAAAAAGCTCTATGAAAATGGAGACAAGTTAAGACTGATATTGTTTTATGGAACTAGTATTTTTAAGGGAAACAATGAATCTAGGCATATGACCTCAAAATATTCTGAAAAAAAAAAAAAAAAAAAAAAAAAAAAGAGTAGAAAATGTATTAGGGAAAAATTGGTCCTGTATCATTTTCCAGTGACTGAGCACTGAAAATTGTCATAGCCTTGTGGTTTCTGCTACAGGCCAGCTAACAAAGGCACAGATTAGTAGACATCCAGCTAACAGAGTTGTTGTCAAACTTGGGGCCAGCCAGATTTTCTTTGGACATGTCTTGAACCTCAGAGAGGTCACATCTTGACCATACCTTCAAAACGAGGCTCATCCTAATATGGAGATCTCCCAGAGACCTCCACGGCATGGGAGTCTTTAGTTTACAATGCAAGTGACCTTAAACGATCACACAGGCTGTGTTCAGTGTCCCTCATTTAGTCTTTAAAAATTATTGTTAGGGTCCTTCACGTGATGATTCTATTTCCTGAATTCAGTGCACCCAGGAGGTGGGGGGGAGTGGGAGGATTCTGTTTCCTTCCCTTGTCCCTTGGGCTTCCTGCATGCATATGTGTGTGTGTATATACATATATATATATTTGCACATGCACATGCACAAATTGGGGTCTGGAAGCCTTAAAAGGGCAAGAGCTTGTGGCTGTTGACAGGACAGGGAGAAGTATAGCTGAGCCAGGAGAGCTCCAGACAGATGCCTGCCAGCAGTGGAGGAGTGTGAGGAGCCAACTGCACCAGCTGGCATTTCTTTACCAGTTACAACCAAATTTGGGAATTCTTTTTGTAAAACATCGTTGCATGTGAAGGTTGAGAGAAATGGTGTGCCTGTGTCCCAGAAGACCCAGGGGCCAGCAGAGATAGGAAGAATAGCAATGTTTGGGTTCTGTGAGCATGAGAAAAGGAGGAGAGTTTCTAAGAAGGACTATCTGACCACCTAGCTATTTCTTTAAGAGACCCTATCATGTTTCTGCTCCTTATTTGAAATAGCTGGAGTACTTTGGGGCTTTCTGAACAATGAGAGAGTGCTAGAGAAGTGGGGAAGAAGAAGAAGACTGGTGGCACAAGTATCTGGCAATACAGCGTTAGGCTGAATCTAATAAAAATAGCAGCACAGATATCTTAGGCCTTTCTGCCAAGCAATAAGGGTGTGATTACTTTGCCTGGAATATGCTGTAATCTTTCCTGACTCCACACATATTTCAGGTGAAGGAGAGCAACTTCCTCCCTAGTTTTCTCTGAGTCTGGGCAGATTAACCAGATTTTCCAAGCTGATGCTGTACTGTTTCTCTTCTCTCAGCTCTTCTTGTAAAGCTCTTTTATCCAAGCCCTGGTAAACTCTGGTAACCAGAGAGGTCAGTCTTTCATGCTCCTTAACATGAGACATTTAGTTTCACAGGTCTCTGGACAGCAAGTTTAAGTTGTTAACACTGAATTTTGTCAGCAAGAAATCAAACCGAGACCATCAGTCTGCCAGTAAATAGTTGCCAAGGGATTCCATGAATATTCAAGCATATATGGGCATCTTTAGCATGTAGTCCTTTAATCCAGGGAAATAAGCCAACACTACCACAACTACACAACATAAATGAGTATGTTTTGGTAGACATGTACTTATAGGGTATGTACAGGCATGTATTTTCAAAGGGAGAGAGAGAGAGAGAGAGGGCAAGAATAAACTCATCTTTGGAAAGCCAAATATGGCAAGATAAGAAATGCAAAAGCCCCATTACACAGACTTGTGCTGGCTGATGGCACAGCAATTACATCCCAGCTGAGGCTGCCAGGGGCTAACAAGCAGCTTCAGCAATGGGACAGGACTGTTGACTTCCTGTTAAAAGTCACTCCCCCAGAAAGGCACAAGCATGTAATGAAATCATTGCTACCAGCAGAAAACACCTTTCTCTTGGCTGAGATGCAGCACTGATGTGTCGAGGCACCTTCTCAAGTAGCTGCAGATGATGGCCTGCCCTTTCCAGACATCTTTCTCCTGCTTCACCTCCCTTGGGGAATGCCTCTGCTGCCACTCGGCTGCAGGCAAACTCAGGCAGCGCAGACCTCAGCAGCTCGATTGGCCCCACATGGCTCTGATTTCCAGTTCTGCATAAGCAACCAGCCACCAGCCCTGGAAGCCAATTAGAAAGTCTGTAAAATGCCGCTGGTTACAAGGCAGCGTTCTGCTGAGTGCATGGCCTGGTACTGATCACTATGGGCTCTAAGCCCAGGCTTTTCTTCTTTTGCTTCAATTACAGGGCCTTCAAAGCATCTTGTGTTTTCAGTTGCAATTGTCATCACACTTCAATGCAGCATGTGCCATGGCACGTGCGGGAGCACAGCTGGGTTTCTCTACAAAACCAAAGATATTTGCTTTACAGGCCTGCACATACAGTCCCCACAATCTGCCAACAGCCAAATGTGTTGGGCTACCATTTCTAGTGGAAGATCAAAGAGCACATTTAAATGTTCTTAATTCAACATCCAAGCAACCACAGAGAGTCACAGGCAATGGAGTTGGCAGCAGAGTTGGTGAGAGGAAAGGGGGTATTAAAAGTATGTTTGCCAGGTGTGCATGTGCAAATTTGGCTGGCTGTGTGGGCCTGCTGGGTGGGACACACATGTTTTGGGTACTGCACCCAGAAGGGTGTTTCCACTGCCCAGGCTAACCCCCTCTTCCCACTATATGCCCTGGGGCCAAGCCACAGACCCGGGCAGGATGTCCCATGATGTATGCAGGAGAGGCCATGTGACCTGGCTGGGGAGCAGCATGGCTCCCATGAAAGGACATTTGAGCACACCATCTCTAAAGTCCACCTGCTGCATTCAGATGCAGACAGGTAAGACCGGCAGCCCCCAGACCTACTGTACCTCCTCTTGCCCCAAAACAAGTGAGGGCAGTTGTGACCATGTGACGAAGACCTGGTATCCCATTCCTGCCCTGTCTGGGGACTGGTTTAGGCCTAGGCAGTGGAAGAAGAGCATATTTCTGGTCATCTGGTGGGAATCAGCTCTCCTTTTTGCTTCATAGTTCCTCTCTAGGCAATGATGAGAAATGTTTGGCAGAAGCCAGGAAGACCCGAGACACGGGAGCAAGCAAGTATTTAGGTGATAGAGGCTGGAAGCTTTTGTCTACTCATCTTGCAGTCTTTTCTCTTTATGGTTTTGTAGCAGGAGAGGGGAAAATCTGCTTCCTGTGAAGTAAACAACAACAGAAATAGTATCTGAAAATGGTAATTGGAGCAGTGAAAAAAGCATTACATGGAACAGCCTGGAAACAGATTCATCTGCTCTCTTGACTGAACGAAAATGTCACACCAGGAGGTAACGATGCTGAAAATGGCCTATTTGTTGTGTTCTTTTAATGTCATCCCTTCACTTCTACAAAACAAAGCATGTGTAGTAACTGTCACCTTGACTGACTTGTTTTACTTTTTATAATACGACAAATGATGTAGAAACATGAGTGCATACTACAGAAAAATCTACAGTACGTGTTTACTGGTATTTACTGCTATAACTTCATTAAAAGTTAAAAAATTGATTTAAAAAAATATTGCAAAAACTCCCCAAATTTTAGTATATCAGAGTGAGTGGTGCATTTCAGCAGTCCTTATGCAGTGCTGGGAAAGCTGCAAAGACCTCAGCTCCAGCTGCAGGTATATCCTTCCACAGGACCGAGGGAACTCTTGCTCCTGAGTCACAGAGATGTTTCGGTGCAGGGGCTGAGCTGGCATTTTCATGGCATGAAACTACTGCAGATTGGGAGCTACCACCATAGTTGGAATGGGTGATATAGTGAGGGAACACTCACAGCAGTGGCAGAGGAGGAGCTCTCTGAGCCACAGCTGGGGTTGTCCTTGATGGTTGCTATCAGCTCAGAGTGGATATAGCTGCTCACCAGTGGAGCTACACAGAGGAGCTCAGCTCTACTGTTCTTGAAAAGATTTAATATGCTATCCCTGATTTAGCTGAACACACAGCGCCTGCCTTAACTTTGATTTTTCTTGGTTTTGTTTTCTTCGTGCTATGCCTGTGATGTTCTTTAAGAAGTCTTTTTCTTTTTCAATGAATGTGTACAGTAGCAATTTACCAGATCAGAAAGGATTTACGTTCTTCTTTCTTTAATACAGTTTAAAACCAAAATGTATCTTTTTTTCTTTTCCAGGGTTAACATAAGAGACTCAACCTTGTAATAACCCTGTTTCCTGGTAATGATGCAGAACAATGGACAGTGGTATGGAATAATTCTTTCCATGCAGGAGTTATAGGCTGATTTCATTGCCAGTAGAAAATACAGTACTGTAGCAATTATCATAGCTTTAACTACTTCTCCACGGTTTGTGGATTTTCCTCTGATCTAGGATACTGTACACATAGCTGGGAAGTTGCAGCTAGCTACTAGTTACAGTACCTGTCAGTTTGAATTCCAGCAAACAAGTTGTACCAGATTTACAGTGACTCCTTTTACAGAATATCTGTGCTTGCAAAATAAAGTATAATATCAGTCAAAAGCCCAAATTCAGCCTCTTTATCCAGATAATATCCAGAAGCTAGAAAGACAGTGAGAAGCTGATCAGTCACCCAAATATTCAAGCTGTTTCTCTTTAGCCCACCACCAAGTTTATGGGACATCATTTTGTGTTCATTCTGACTCACTAATAATTTGAATTAAACCATCAGAAATACATCAAATTGACACTGAAGAGCCAATGGCTGTCTGCAGGTGTCAGTGAGCAGCTGGTTGTTTTGGAAGCAGTGTATTTTTAACAGTGATACACTCCTTTATTTGGGCTGTAGGTATACCCAGAGTCCCCAGCCAAGCCTGAGAACTTGTACTACCTTGATGGGCTGATGCTGTTCCACAGTGACTCAACCCAGGCGTGGACTAGTGGAAAAGTGGGAGGATATTTTAAAGTCAGGATGGGATGAAGCAAGTTCATCTGGACAGTTGGCTGCTTAACTGCACTGGAAGCCAGCATCAATTAAAATACAACCAAAATGTCTTTAGCCCTGGGTTTGAGGGTCTGAGCTTCTTCAGAAGTAGCTTCAGAAGTTCCTCTGCCCAAAGATGTTCAGGCTGCATAGGCAGCCTTTCTTCCCTGCTGCACATAGACATTTGGGTTCAAGAAAGAACAATATTTCATAAACATAGTACCAGGTAATGCTCTGCTGCACCCAGGGATTGAAAGGGCTGTTGGCAAAGGTGATCCTGCACTGAGCTAGGCCCAGGGGTTCTGCTTCTGCTTTTGTTTCCTCACCCACAGGCAACAGGCAGCTGCTCAACAATCACATCTATTTTCCTGATTTGCTTTGTTGTGACTGGTAAAGCAACAGCAAAATCAGCTGCGGTTAAATCAGATTTTATCTTAGTGACATGGAGAGAGAGCTTCTCACGCTTCATTAGCAAAGGTTGATTGATTAGAGGAAATTAATTAGTTTTCTTTGTCTCACTGCACTGTCTCCTGCCTTGCAAAAGAGAAGATTCGCCAAAGATCCTTCATTTCACTCTCAGGCTTTTCTCTTGGTGGTGCTGAAAAAAGGCCTGACACCATGCCAGGAAGGAGGCTGGGAACAGACGTGCAAGATCCATGTATGAGCATGAGCTTGTGAGATATGCGTGTGTGAGATGTGAGTGTGCGGGATATGCATGCGAGGATGTAAGGCGTTGTACATGTAAGCATGTGAGCTGCATTTGTCTGCAAGATGCACATAAGTGTGAGTGCACCGCAGAAGTGGGGCAGCAGCTGGGGTCCGGGCACAGGGCTGCGACTGGGGGTATGGAGAGGCCGAGCTGCCCCTTGGCACAGGAGAATCTCCTTATTGAGGCAAGTGCTGCCACTCCTCCACCTCCCGTGACTCTTCACAGCTGATTTTCATCTTGCATTGTGCCTCTCGGCTCCTGGAGTCACCTTTTAAGAGGTGCACAATGATGAACCGGCTATAAATTAAGCACCCTGTTAGGATATGACCTTAGGGACTAGATAAACGACTTCTCGTCAGTCCTCTGCAAGTGTGCTAGTTAGTTAACAGTATATTTTAAAACAAATTCTTATTGGTTAACGATCAAATTTGGTTTGCTCCAGTCATCACCACTTGCTGGAATACAAAAAAGAAAACAAACCGAAACCAACTTTTAAGATACGAGTCATGAGAAGAGCTGGGATATATCACTAACACATAGCTGACAATATTTCCTGCATCAGTTCACAAACCGCCAGGATGTCCCTGGTGAACTATATGCAGTCCCTCGCTCCCTCAGGGGAAATACGTGTGCTGTCAGTTATTCGCAGCATACCAGGGTAACCAACAGTGAAATGAAAGCCTTGGCGCACCCAACGCAGGTTGTGGGATGCTAGAAAATTTCATGGACAGCTGAAATGCTGTTGCTGAACAGATGACCCAGAGATTGAATAAGGCACTGGGATGCAGAAAGCTGGCTAACCTGTGTGAAATCCCGTGCTAGCCCCTGGAAAGACCCCCTACATTCCCCAGAAAGGGTGTGTTTGGTAAGAGAAAAAAACTGTGGGCTCATGACAGCATTTGAGATTTATAAACAGAGATTTGAGAGAGCAAAATACAGACTCCACTTAAATGCATTGATCTAGAACAGATTTCTGGAAAGAGAGAGAAAGAGTAAGGGGGAAAGCTGAACTCTTTAACAGAGCTACAATAACTTTGTAGTGAGCTGCTCATCTCCACTCTTTATAAAAAAACCCCACTATTTCCAAAGGTAAGTTTGTTTTCCTACAGTGACACAGAGTGAACATCCAATATTTGAAAGGCTGCCTGCTGACTGATAAAAAGTGGAAGTTATGTGCCATTGAAAATTACAAATGTTAACACTTTTTTAGGTTCTTTTCACAGAACAAAAATTAAGATGAGGAAAGTTTGACTTGATTTATGGCAAACCACTTACTAGTCCAGTTACATTAGCCTCTACATTCCCCTGGTGCTTTGCAAGAGGTCTTGTCCCTTGGTCTCCAGAATTAACTGCGGTTGAACTCCTTGACCCAGCCACCTTCCAGGGTGGCAATGAACAGTTGTGCCACACCATAGAACCTAGCCTTTCTGAGACTGACTAGAAAGCAGGTCATTTTTTGTGATAGTCTTTCTGTTTAAAAAGGCAGGATTGCATCTCCTGTGTAACACAAAGAAGTACTGGGGGAAAGCTCCACCTTTTTTCTCCTAGCAGATACAATAAATGAAATGAGTTAATAAAATTTTAAAATATTCATAAAAGTTATCCCACGTGATTCCTTCAAATTCCTTCAGTACTGTACATTATTATCAACACAGACCATAGGTTTTGTTTTCTTATTGGGATTATATTATGTAGTTCCCCTCCAAGACTCCTCTTCAGTAAGGTACGTACATATGTCTTTGCTAATAGAAAGAAAACACTTCATTCTCCACTTAAGCCTTTAAAATCCAGACAGTGAACATGGCCACATCAGTACTAACTGTGCCCCATGTGAAAGCCCACAACTGTTTGACTCCATTGCAGACAAAATCTTATTCACAGGAACGTTCATGCGAAAGTGAACAGGAAGGTTCACTCAGCTCCACCTTCTAAATGAAGACTGACAGCAGATATGAAAATGGCTTTTGTTTTCAATTTCATTCCATATGGTTATGGAGTGGCTGCAGGATCAAGCTACTCGTATCCAAAAGGGAACATTCTTTCTGCAGATATGAAATATCCAAGTTTTTGCAAAACTTAAATTTTAAGAGAAGTGAGTAATTCTGGTTTTACTACCTTTTCAACTGCCCTGGAAATATAGACCATCCTGCACTAATGAGTTCCATTTCAGGAGTCTTTTTTGTTTTGAAAAGCAGATGTAGAAGTTCAACCTATAGCCTTTCCAGATAAGAAAAGGAAGCAGGCTTTTATGCACACAAATATAACATTCTCTCAATGATTTGCATGTGGATACTTTGTGTGTATAATTACATGCCTGTGTCATCACTGGTGTATTTTGATGTTGGATATTCAATGCTTAGTTATCACCCAAGTGCATTTATCTATGCACTGTATCATTATTTTCAAGCTCAGCCTAATTGGAATCCTATAAATATCATTGTAAAAAAATGTATTTTATTAAACAAACTGCTATACTCTGGAGGAAAACGCAGTTGGCTCTGGGATGAGACACTCAGTCCCACAGAGATCATGAAAAAAAGTCTTATCTAAATTCAAGCGGATAAAGATATGTCAGTAAATTGAATGCAACATCCAATACTGGATCTCTGACAAGAAAATGTATGCAATTTTATGAAGTTTGCTATTTAATGGAAAGGAAAAGCTATTTACAATTTAGTCTGAAGGGGGAAGAGCCCTTTACCTCAGAATCACCCTCCATTCAGACTGTGCTCCCAGCCTCTAGCTTCTCCCACCAACTCCTCTCCTCCCCTTCTCTGGCCCACCTTTCCCTCTTCTCCCAGTGTCTCTCCACCTGGGGGCCAGAGGGAGGTTCCAAATTCTCCTGTCTCTCTGAAAGTTGGTCTTGAGGCTTTTTGTGATGGGGGTAGGAGAGAGAGACATGTGGATGTTAAAGGGTGGGAAGCTGTCAACCATGACCATGATGCTGAGGGCCTTGAGCATCCCAGGGGGTGCAAGATGAGGAGCAGTGCACCCAGAGCTGCAAGATTCCGTGAAGCTGCTTCCTGTCCTTGGGGACACACAGAGAGGCTGTGTGGGCCTGCTTGGAATGAGACATGGGGAGGGGAAGGCTGGGATGTTCCTGGGTTGTCCCATGCTTTGGTGCATCTCTTTCTGCATAAAGAGGCAAGAAACAAGTGAGTAACATGCAAGGTGATCACCATCAATGTGTTGAAAGCAGGGTTGTTGGGAGAGATGCTACTGTGGCAGTACCCAGGATGAGAGGCATACCTGGAGTTTATATTGGGTGGTGACTTTCATGACAGAGATGTTGGGTGTTATGAGCCGGCTGCAGCACAGCATTGCACTGATGGAGCCAGCAGTGAGTGGTGCAGAAGGGAAACTGAGGCAGCACCAGAGGCTGGCATTAGCTCGAGAAGGACCGTACTGTTCTCACCCTTAGTCAATCAGGACTAACTACACTATGTGAAAATGCGGAAGAATGATATCTGTTCATCTGTCACATGGCCAGAGTCCAGCCCAGTCAGACTTCTGGGTGGCTGCAAGCAGCAGGCCAGAGAGGCAGCAGCCCTATGGGAGATGCAGATATCCCTGTCTCTGCAGTTCCTGAGCTCAGACCCACGCCAGCCTCTTTTCCCTGGCTAAGCATGGACCTCCAAGGAGTTTCTTGCAGCTTTCCCAGGAGAAGGTCCATTGACCACCGGAGCAGATAACGGTGTCTGGAAAGACCATTGTTATCTCTTGTGCCGTTGGGAGGCCGGAGTTCCCTTCCTGTCTGGCCTCTGAATTGTGCTTGGTGCTGTCTGCTCACAACCACAGCCAGCACGGGTGGCCTGGGAGGTCATCTCTTGCCTCACAATTCCCTCACTCAAGGCTACCATCACATTTGTTTTCTTCACTTTCTTTTCTCTTCTTTTAAAAAGCAAAGTGACATAAATTCACTCTTATGCGTCAAGTGAAGACCATCTGTGTTACAACGTGCTGCCTTTATATGAGAGATGGAAATAGCTTTGACATGAGGTAAAACGATACCCACGGGAGAGGGAGATCTGCATTCCCCTCCCAGCCCCCTGCTCTTCCCACAAAAGCACTGGCAGGCTCTGGAGTTGAGGGCTCGCCCTGGAGTTGGGGGCTGGCCTATGTGGATGCTGCACAGTTGTACTTTGAGGACAGCAAGAGGACATGTTCACTGGCAAGCAGGCACACATAGGCCACATCCAAAAATGGCTTCAGTTGGTGTGGTGTGTACGACCCTGAGTAGAGTCCATCAGTCCAGGCCCTGCCTCCCAGTGAAGGTGGTAAGAGGCTTTTCTCCTCTCTCTTTGCTGACACAGAACAGCCTTTTGAGAAAATATACCTTGGATGTGTCTTGCAAGGGCTAACATTTGCTCCACCTCAGGAAAATATTTTCAGGACTCAATTTCCCAAATATTTGGTTTCCAGGCCTTTTAGCATTGCTTGAGGTAGGCTGCAAGGCTGTCCCAGCGCTGGATGGGATGTGGGCAGCCAGAGTTCCTCTTCTCAGGGCTGGCTGAGTGCAGCTCCCTTGACTGACTGCAGCCATGACGCCTGCGCCAGGAACCCTCAGCAAACAGCCTGAGCACAAAGTATCAGGGGATTTGTTTTGTATAGCTTTGTTTTGTAAAAAGTAGATGCCTGGCCAGGTCCAAGTTGCCCAAGCTCTCTATACAAACGCTGCCAACAAGAAAAATCACTGTGAGAGGTGCCCAGCAATCCTTAGACATTTTTTGCTGTCTCTTACCCAGGACCTTGACAAGCTTCAGGCCATGATGAAATCCTTACCATGGAGGTAAGTTAGCCACGGGCTAACTTACTGGAGTCAGTAAGCTAGCCACGGGCTTCAACAGGACCAAGTTGCTGCCAAAGTAGTGGATGTGGCTTCTCATGCTGCACAGGGGAGATGAGTGGCAAAGAATATGCAGATTTGAGTTGTGCACGCTGCTAAAATACTCGCCACCGAATACGAGTGTCTGCTTAGAGAGTATTGTCATGTGCACAGTTTGTGAGTGCTCACAGCCACTGTCAACACCCCTTCCTTTCCGTTATAACTTGCTATGTTACTTTATTCTTGTAACGCTGCTCCATATAGAAATCTCCCTAATCCGTTTCAGGCGGGCAGTGGGTATCGGCACCCACTCGCATCGCTCAGTCGTGTTAGTTCCTCAGGATTACAAATGAGGGCCATCTGTAGTCCCTACTATTTGTGGAGATGAAAAGGAGCTTAACTTAATGTACTTTGGCAGAGTAATAGGGAAACATCAATCACAGGGTGACATGTTAGTTCATATGCACCAATAGGCTCATGTTTGTAGCTGGACACATTAAGTGGATCTGTTTCTTTAAAGACGAGTCCATCACAGACAGGCATTTGGAGCTCCAGCATACAGGACACTTTTAAGAGATACTTGATAAAGAGCTTGAAAATGTGAGTAGTGACATGAAGCTAAACTCTGGCTCATTTTCTTCAGATTCCCTATTAATATGAGCCTCATAAAGTTGAAATAGGGGTCACTCGGACAGTTATTTTAGCTGAAACAGATGGAGTTGTAGTGGCTGTTCCTAAAGAAGCAACTTTTACCATAAGTTACCACACACTGTCTCTGGGATAAATATATTTTCCTCTACTGCATTACTTGGTACATGTGGTAATTGCTGGACCAACACTGATTTTTTAATGGCAATCATGCTAATAATTTCCATTAAAAAACTATTCTGAGATAGTTCACAGCAGTGAAGAAAAAAAAAAGCATTTTCCTCGCAAATGCCAGAATCAAACAGTTTTTCAATTTATTACAAGAGCATAAAAAATGAGCATCCTCTGAATTACTGTTTTCCTCATGTAGCAAAATATTCCGTATGAAGAGGGATTATTAGACCCCTTGAACTTCCCTCGTAAGTAGAGCACAGCTGTGTGAACAATTCACAATGAATAATTTATTGGATGAATTTCAGCACTTTTTTGACTTGTGAACTCTTCAGGAGCAGGACTTCCTTGTTATTGATTGTTACACAAAATTTTTCACAAATATGTTCAGTAATTTCATCTCCAAACAATTCATGAGCAATTCATCCCCATTACTTAAATTCAAAATTCGTTCTGCATCAGGTCAGCAGCGCAACCCAGGTGAGGTGACTTCTGTCTCTCGCATTGGTGACACATAAAATTATAGATTAATTCCCATTTTCTGTTATTGGATATGCAGTTTCTAAAGAAACAAAATACTTGACATATGTAGGAAATAATTAGCTGAAGAGCAAAGCTGCTACTTGTTCTCACTACTTTATTAGCCTACTACGTTTATTAGCCTACAGAACAACCAGGACTGGGGCCCCTCTCTAGCAGATGCAAAAGGGAGATGGTGGGAAGTCCGTTTCCCAAAGAGCTTACGACTGCAACCAGGACCACAGGTGAGGAGGTGAGGAGGGAATGATAGCAGGAAACAGCATGTTAGGCTATTATGGTTTTGAAAGGTGGTAATGTAAGAGGAGGATAAGTTATAAAGAGAGAAAAATGAAGAGAAGGAAAGGTGTATCAGAGGCAGAGGCATAGGATAAGAAGACCAGATGTGAGGAGAAGCTAAGGTAAAGAGGTCACGATGAAAAAGGAAGGATGATTTCTCTTCACACCTAAGCATCAGCCATTACATACCAAAATCAAGCATGTGATGGCAACTGTCTCTTTAAAAGTTTTTTCATCTGGGATTCAGGAAAGGGAAAACCCAACAGCTCCCAGTGCTGCCAGGAACAGCCCAGGCAGGTGCTGCGGGAAGTGCCCCACAGCTTTGTTAATGCATCTCAGGCATGATTCAAAAAACCCCAGCCTTCATTATTCTTGTTCCTCGAGCAAGGCATGCTATTTGTACTGAATAGTGCCAAGTTCTGCAATGAGAAAAAGATGTAGATTAGCCCAGAGAATTCAAGCTCACTTTGGTTTAAAGCAGAAATGAAAGGAGCCACATTTGTGATTGAAACCCAGTCAGCTCTTAATCACCTGGGAGCAGTGCATCCAGGTTGCGGATTAGCTGTGCCCTGATAAAAATGCTCCCAGACATCTTCTCCCCCACCCCCCGCCCCTGATGTTCATTATTCATCACAACTTCATTTTTCAAAGCTAAATATACTAAATATGTTCTTTCAGATAAATTTACATGTGTTCTGTATTAGTCTACTGAGAATAACATTGAGGGTTGACTGGACATAGAAAAAATGCAGAAGACTTCAGTGGACAGTATCAGTGGCTTTTTCCTCAGTGCATATGGAGGTAAAGGCATGATATAAACCACAACTATTTCTATTAGCTGGCTGAAAAGCAGTATGAGCACGTATTAGCCTTTTGCATACCCAAATGTCATCTAAGAAATCACTTTTCATTGAGGCAGGCTCATAACGCTGTGACTTCTGAGCCCACCATGGGAGGACAACAGGATGCACTTACAGTTCATTTCTCAGTGGTTTTCTTCCAAAAGTACTTTTGCAATGGGCACATAGTAGGAAGCAGGCAACTGTTAACCTGCATCTGGTAGACCCCAGGGAAGTGATGTTCGTGCTCTTTGAAGCTATCAAAGGCAAATAACCATGGAGGGGGAGGACCTTGCCAGCTGGGTGAGTAACAGTGATAGCAGTCATCACATTGCTTTCAGCAGGATGCTGAGTCAGGAAAAGGGGCACAGCAGGAATCAAAAAGACATAACCAAGTCCTTGTCCTCACATCCACACTCATGTGGAGCCCTGGTAAGGGCTAAGGGTGAGTGAGGTGGGGTGGCCTACTGATGGCCAACCTAGCAGTCAGCATCAGAAAGCTAGCCAAAAAAAGCAGGCTGTGAAAAGGAACTGGAAAAGGAGTTGCATCTTCAACCGAAGGCTTGTTTTCAAGGCAAACCCAAACTGGTTTAAATCAGCTATTTAGCAGAGAGTGAATGTGAGTCTTAATAAGACACTAGATACGTAGCAAGGATACACTTTCCAGGTGCAGTAAAGTGAGGTCAATCAAAAACCTATAAAAAAAGTCAAACCTGATAAAAGGAAGAAGCTGCTGTAGGTCTTGGTAACACAGGCAAATTCTAGAATTAGAGCAGTAGAATGTGTCTTTTAATGGCCCATCAAAACACCAGCATTCCTGGCTTTTTAAAAGCAATGTTTTTATTGTTTCTGGAGACTATCTGGAAGCACTCTCTGAGTTGAACTGAGACTTAATAATGGAGTTAATGCTGCGTGTTTGCGCTGTCACAGGGCTGAAATATCAGAGATTAAGTGAGTCTGCTCCTTCTGCTCCTCTGTTGGGTTCCCCGCGATGCACTGGGCATCCTTGGGGTACAGTGCAGCCACTGCAGTGAAAAGCTGGTGGTTATAATAGGAGAAGGTTATTTGACTGCTGCATGAAACAGGACCACGCACGCTATCCTTTCCAACTAGTTTATAAACATCAAAATAAAAATGCCCCTGTTCTGTCCAATCTTGCCTTGCAAAGCTGTCCTTCATTAGCATTGCAGGAATTAGTAATAAGATTCATGTAATTTGGCCCCCCGAGTAAGTCTACAAAATTTGCTTTCCGCTGCCCTCTTCCTCCTGCTCATCCTTGTGCTCTCAGCTCTCCGGCCAGAGCTGGGAAGGGTACTATGCTGTGACCCATGGGCTACCAGCTGCAGTTCCCGCTCCTTTTTTCGCCCTCTCCTCTGACTGTAAGAGCAAGTGTTCAGTGTTGGGCTGACACCTTCACCGTTTTTGTTATGTCAAGCCCTGTACTGGCCCCAGTAGCTATGTCATAAGTCAGGAGTGTCTGCTGCCTTTTTCAGTTCATTAGTTCTGATCAGTTCTGCAATAAAGAAACCCAGAAAATAAAACAAGATTTACAGAGGCTGGGATATCTGCTGTATTTTGTTTCAGAACAGATCTAAGGAACACAACTGAATGACCATGCTTATGCTTCTAACATCTCAAATATTACTTAATCCCTTCTGTTGAGTTTTGAAGTTATATGATTTACCTTACACGTGCTACAAGCTAAGGTCTGTTACCTCCAGTTCAGCTCATGGACCTGAGTCACATCTCTTTTAGGTCTTTCAGCTCAGTGGAAAATCTGGTGCCTGATCCATCAACATTTTCTTCTAGACAATCTGTCATGAGTGAGATAAGACTTTGTGAAGGACAGAGGAGAAACAAGAAAGGAAGGAGAGTGGTAAAGAGAGAAAGATGTGGTAAGAAGTAAAGCAGACCTTTCAGGAAACAAGAAGATATATTTAAGCTAGAGGAAAATTTTAGCACAAGGACAAATGGACATTAATAGGTCATGAAAAATGCAGTCTGGAAATAGGAAGAAGGAAAATCAGAACAGCAGAGGGATGAGGTTCTGAATAGTCTTTTGTAGGAATAACAGGAGCAAATACTTTATTTTTAATTTTTTTTT
>VWZK01011421.1:82526-150254 GCA_013396935.1 Baryphthengus martii | reverse complement strand
TTTTTTGTTATTAAGAGGGAGTTGTGTTTTTTACGAGAGAGAATTTTAACAGAAAATTTATGAAAGGGATTACTTAGTGCAATTGCCTATGATACTGGGAAGTCTAGACTAGTGATCCAGGAGTCCCTTTTCAGGAATGGTACTTAACAGCAAGAGTGAAATAAAAGAAGAAAGATTCACAAGTAGGTAGTGGATCTTGTTCCTTCCAAAATAAAGGAACTACTTTGAGGGCTATCTTGTGTTTAAAACATGATGACTAAAACTGCTAATGACTGATTTTTGTTATCTTTTCAAATATATATTCTTTACCTGTGAAAGGTGCAACCAGTAGAATCTCTTTTCCTTTGATGTTTTCCCAGAACAGCCTGTGTTAACAATCTGTTGTAGACATAAGGAGGATCCAGCAGTTGTCTTCACTCTGAACAGAGACCTAATGACACAGGGATTTCTTATTGCTAATCTTAGATCACTACAGTATCGCTTGCAGAGATACAAATCCAAGAAATGCATAGTGCATACAACCCAAATATGTATCAAAATGTAAAGTATCACAGGATATGCTTATTGACATGACTTTGAGCTGATCTCATACTTCACAAGAGGCAGAATCTCCTTCTCTGATATTATTTCCCTTTTTTACTAATGACGGTGGCAAGAGCTCATTTTTTTTTCTCAGATACAATTACAAGTGTTGGGCATTTCACTGCTTTCTGAGACCAGGCACAACGGCTAGGTGCAAGGCCACCCTGCACAGTCATGCCTTTGTCCCCTTCCCCAGGGGACACTGTCCTCCTATTACATTGGGGCCATCTCTGGCCCTGGAGGACAGTGTGAATGAAACTTGCCTCTGAATAAAAGGGCAATTTATGGAGAGCTTATGATGAAATCCACTCCCAGACTAAGCCAAACCTAGACCTGAGAGTGGCAGGGCATGGTAAGTACCGTGTACCTGTCTCCCCAGTGTGCCCTGCCCCGGGCCACTGCAGTTGAGGTTGGGCAAACAAGGTGCCAGTGGAGGGGTGCTGCCTCCCACCTCTCCATTGTCTGCCTGCCATTCACAACTGCTCCTGAGTGCAGTCAGAGGTCACTAGCTACAGCCAGTAAATGTCCACCAAGACCAAGAGATAAACTATGGCACTGCCTGGGGAATAAGTGATGTTGATGCAGATGCAGTTGCTCTCAGTGGTGTGTGTGGAGAGACTTGTGCCATCATGAAGCCAGATCATGCATCACATCATAAGTGTGTGCAGAGGCATGCGCAGGTTGGCAACGCTGATGCCAGCAGAAAGGCTTAATCTCCCACATCCCCCCTCCCCAATTTACTTATGCCTGAAGTGAAAGACTAGCTAGGGGGGCAGCTTGCAGAGCCTCATAAGTACATAAACACACCAAAGACTTTACACAAACCACGTCACATCCAAACAGATGTTCCCCAGCAAGGCCTGTGGGGAAGTGCTGTAGGCTGGTGCGGGTCCCAGTGTTACTTGCCTGCAGAAGAAACCGGACATGAGTTTAATCCATGCAAATTTCAGATTTCTTCAGAAATGCTTGTTATTATTTGGTTCCCAGCCTTTGAAATATACAATTCAATTACACAAAGTTGTCATCTGTAATGTTGTGTTTTTCCATTCTCGCAAAAGCTGTGCTTAAAAGTCCAAGGGAAAAAAATGTCTCTAGGTGGAAGGCTGCTGAAATGACTTGAAATTTATTTCTCAACATTTTTTCTTAAGGCAAAAAAAGAAGACAGTCTCCCCAGACACTGGGAAAAAATCAGACTTGTTAGTTTGACTTCACTGAAGGGGAAAGACACCAAAACTCCTTTAAGGAATCAAATAGGGAACACTTGGAAAAGCAGAGCCTGATTAAAGACAGCTAACATCAATTCAGGGAAAGGAGATCATGCCTAACTAATTTGTTGGAATTCTTTGAGGAAATTACTGGCCTGGTAAGGAAGGGAAAAGGATATTATAGACTCTGCTTTTCAGAAAGCATTTGACAACATTCTCCACTGTTGGTTAAAATGTCTAAGGGCTGAAGTCATGGAATAGAAGGACAATAAGCATATTGGACTGAAAACTGGCGAAAGAGGAGGAGAGAAAGGGTAACTATGAATGGGAGCCTTTCATTTAAAGAGGGGGATGTAAGCAGGATCAGGGAAGAAACCACATTTTGAGTTTGAAAACATGATTTCCCAAGGTTACTGAAGACACTCCTGAACCTTGGGAAACACAATTAATAATAAGGAACTGTGCAGACGGATGGAGAAAGGAATGGTTTGTGTTACCACAGTATCTTGGAGAGCAGATAGAAAGAGGAAGACTTTCTTGACTGCTTTGCTAAAACAGATCTGTCACAGTTTGAGTGATAATATGTGTTAAATTCCACAGACACAGGAAAAGACACAGAATCTCACACTGCAGGAACTAAAGGTGGCCCATCTTTCCCTTCTTCATGTTAATGACTACTCCGATGCAGTTAAATCTTCTTTGTTAAGACTGATCTTATCATATGCAATTGCACACAAATGTTACTACTTAGAGTCTTCTCATAAGGCAACAATTTCACTTCAGGTTACTCTTAGCTCATGAAATAACAGAGGAAAAACAGTTCTGCTTTTGAGTCTTTGGTTTGGAAAAAAAACCCAACAAAAAATCCACAACTGCTACTGCTTCACACTAAGGGCTAGTCTGTAATTATGTACACTGAAGCATGTGTTGAAACATGTTTTAAACAGTAGATGTGATAACTCTGTCCCACACAGTGTAAGTTATGTCATAAAAATCTATTGTTGTTTCTGATTTAGAGTACATGGCTAGTCTGACCTTGAGGTACTGGACCAGGGAGGAAACTTCAGCCTGGTGTGCTCTTATAGCTGTCTCTGGGCCATCAGCATCCAGCAGCTTGGGCATCCATGCTGGTCGAGCTGAGGCTGCCTGTACATCGATGTCTGTTTGCCCTTGTAGCCAGCAACATCTCAGGAGACTCCTGCAGCCTTGACACTGCTCCAGCTACCACAAAGGGGTAGGCTTGCTCGGTGCACTTCAGCCCTGGCCCACAGCTAGCAGCCTGGCCCTTGGTTCTATTCCTGGTGAACTACAGGCACTAAGGCTTGCAGAGCAGCCTCTTTCTTTAGGAGTTCACTCTACAGTGGGCACACAGCCTCTGCTGTGGGTATGGTCTTCTCCACGGGAGAGGAAAGACAGCAGCACAAGGACTCCTATATCTAAAGCCACTGTGCAGTTCATCAGGGGATGTCTCCTTAAAATCTCTGTTCCCACCTTTCCAGCATGGCTCACCCCATCTGATGCTCTGCCTAAAGAAAAAGCAAGCTGATGCTTGTGTTTAGCTGTCAAGTATGGTCCCCTGAATATGTTTTCCGCAGACCATTTGAGAGCCATTCTTTTGTGTAACATCACCTTTGCAGCTAGGATATTATGGGCAGTAGCACTTCACTCTCCTGATTACGCCATGCTTAGAGAGGAAGCAATAATTTCAGTGGTGTGATTACAAAACTGCTTTTGATGGGCTTTAATGTCCGTGGGAGAAGATAACTTCTTCTATCCGTGAGAGCATTAAGCTAGGATGCTTTGTCATGCATGGAGAATTTAGTTCAGTAATAGAGCCTTATAAGCCTCCATTTTTCTACACAAGTTAATTCAGTGTGTGCCCTTGGAACCAGCATGTCTTTGTTTCCTTTCTTTCCGCTTTGTAAAAAACGCAGTAGTGAATTCTGCTTTTTTTGCTTATGTTTTACATACCTGATGGACCAGAAGAAAACAGGATACGCAGCATTACACCAGGAAAATGCATAATTTCATCAGCATGTCTTACTGCTTGTCTTCTTCAGTAGGTCTTCTTCCTCATGTCTGTGGCCTTTTCTTGACTGTGTCTGTCTGGGGATATTTATATACCTCTAGGATGGAATTTGCCACCAAAAGAAATATTTTTGTGCTCTTCACCTCCCTCCCTGGCTTCATTTCTCACTTGTTTGAAACATTGAACACCCTTGACTCCCAGTTCTAACCCTAGTGGCTGGTGGAGATTTCTAGTGCATTTGTATTTTTTGCATTTACTCATTTTCAGAAGTATTCCTTCCCTTCATCCCTCTGATTTGAAGCACCATTAACTTCCACAAGCTTCAAGCTGGCCCATAGAAGGGCCTTCGTCACTCAGAGCAGAAATAGCAGAAGCTGGAGACATGAGACATGACACTTTTGGACACTAAAATACAGATTTTCTTTTTTTTTTTTGCAATACGGTGGATCTCTTGATATTAGCACCCTTATAAGCCAAAAGAAGTACGTAATGTAGGAAATAAATTACTACATATAATTCAGTACTATCTGCAAGTAGAAATAGAAGATATGCATTTTATTTTAACTCAGCACCTTTAGCTGCTAGGACAAAGGCTGGTCTTGAGAAATTCTGAACATTAAGCCCGTAACCTTTGGAACACCATCTCGTCTCAGCCTTTCGTCTCTATATTAATTTTATTCCGATGCTTTTTGGCAGCCTTTGCAGGATTTTCCCCTCAGATAATACTGCAAGTCCAAGCATCTTATGGGGAGAGGGGAAACCTTTTCAAAGACAATTCTAATCTACTTTAAACAGATCTCCCTAAACTATTCCTTATTAATTTCTGCTTTGTCAAAAGGTCTCTTCTCCATGCCTTTGGGATGATTATTAATAGGCACGACAAAAAAAATTATAATCCCACTCTAATTATTTTTTCTTTTCAGGCAAGGGAAGGGGAGAGGGTTATGTATTATTAATGTGAACATTAACTGTTGTTCCTCCTCTTATCAGGTTAATTGGGCTGTGGTAATGTCTGACTGGAAATCCTGCCCAGAGGTGATTTAAAAACGGCAAAGGTCATGATTTTTTTTTACTTAATACCAGAATGTCAGCCTTCTTGTATAAATTATGGTGGTTGCTCTTGTCTCAGTGACATAGGTATTTTTTAACACGTATTCTTGGATAAATAGCTACACAGCTATCAAGAACAAGGACTACGTGATTTCACAACAACAACAAAAAATAATCTTCTACCAGCCTTATCGCTCTGGCCCTGTAAAAGCCCATTGGTAACTGTCCAGGTTTAAAGATGTCACCATCATGCTTGCTACTTCCACTTAGCTCTGCAGAACTCTGCCTGGCATCTTTTCAAAACAAATCTTGGAACGTGCACAGAGAAATGCTTTCATTCCAAAGCCCTGTAGGTCCTCCTAACTACATAGTGGCTGACAATTGCAGCTAACAGGGCTCTTGCTCTTTTTCCCCACTTTTCCCCCTTCACTTTAGGTATCCTCCATCCCAGCCCAGAAGGTCTTGCCTTTTGCTGTCCCAGCCCCATCATGGAGAAGAGGCAGTTTGAGGACTGGGATTGGCACAAGGTGGCAGCAAATGTGGTTCCCACGGCTTGGGGCACTCTGTGAGTGTTAGCGCCTACGGTGTTGACAACCCGTAAAACAGAAAGTCCTTAAGCTGAGCAAACTGATAAGGAGCGAGACACAATAAAGACAAGACAAGACAAAATAAAAAAGGAATAGTGATTAAAGAGGTGGAAAGGCCACTTTTGTAACGAGGGTGTCACGAGGAAGGAAAGCTGTTTTGGTCTGGCAGAGGTCACTCCTTGGCTCTCTGGAGGGCAAGTAGCAAAATGTTGGTCTCTTCTTTCAGGACAGTGGACTTGGAAGGGTTCCTGTATTGTAAGTACCTGATGGGCTGTGGGTAAGAGTAGGTACCTTCACAGACATTTAGGGGTGGCTGTTGGTTGAGCTCTGCAGCGCTTAATCTCTGCTGCCAACCGTGTAGGGCAGGATCCGACGCTTGTTGGGTCTGGCAGCAGATGGACAGCTGAAATTTCAGCACTAAATGGGGTGGGACTCTTAGCCACAGACTTAATGTGCCTCCTGTCAGAGGCCACTGCTAAATGATTGGCAGCTTTTAATTTCATAGCACCAAGAAGCATTTTGTACGATACTCACTTAAATGTCTTTCATGACATTTGAGTTTGTTTGTTTGTTGCTGTCAGGTTACCTCTTCTTCAACAAAGGAGGTCCACAATTCTTGTTTCAAGTTTGGCTATTTTCTCTGTTTCGCATGGGAGAAAGTCAACCAGGAGAAAAATATTGCTGTGACTTAAGGGACATCATGCACATAGATATTGGTGGGAATAGAGAAGGTGACTGCATTGTGCTTGGTCAAGCAGGACCGTTCTCGGCACTACCAGAGTACCTCATGGTATCCCAGCTCTTGTGGATGTGGCCCATTCACTATTTTGCCTGCATACAATAAACTTCTGTTAATACTGTCCAAATAAATTCAGGGAGCTTTGGATACAACATAGTATCAGATAGATACAGAGCATTCACTTTTTCATCGGAGAATCTGAGAGCTCTTTGTTACAATTTCAAAGAATTAAAGTTTCACAGTACTTCTGAATTATACCTGGAGGAATTATTTCCCATAAGCTGAGGGAGCGGAAAGATGGATGTCCCTTCCTCATGCTACAGCTAGGATAATGGATCCAGTGACTCGGTGACTGGGGCTCCCACAAGAGTCTCCTTGTTCTCATGTCCACCGGCTCTTGGGTGGTGACCGGTCCTGGGTAGCAGCCACCCTCTGATGCGCCCTGAGAGATGCAGAGTGTACCCGAGCGCACCAGCCAAAGCCTGGAAAAGGGATCTAGAGAGAAATAGGGGAGACTAGCAAAATGGTAGGAGCTGCTGTATTTTGTGAGTTGTTTGAAATAAAGAACGCATTTTAATCCTACTGGCCTCTTGCCTGCTTGCCTCATTCAAAATAAAACACACTCTCCAGAAAATGGTTTTACATAGCCCAGCCAAGTTTCTGGTAGAGCGCAGACCCCAGACATCCATAATTCATGAGCAAGGAAGGGTGTGGATATTTTGTGGGAACCGGACCCTCTGTGAACAAGATCATTTTCATTTGCCGATTATGTCATGTAAACAATATGCTTTTAGGATTCAGAGGAACAGAACTGTGCATCTAGCAAAGTCAAACTGTTGATTTGTGTGCTGGAAGGAAATAAAATTAACCTGAAGTCTTTGAGTTAGCAATAAATATTAAAAGGAGTATGTTGTCCTTCAAGTTTACTTTAAAGTTTTAATTTCTGCTATGTATCTTTTACCTGTTGAACAGCCCAAATGCTGTTCAGCTTGCAAAACAATTGCACTTTTCATTATTGTGGCTTAGATTTGCAATGCCACGGCAACGTTTGAGTGTTTGAAGCCATTCCAAACATCTACAGTTGGAAATGACAGTAAGTAAATTGAAACGTGTCGCCAATTTACTTATGCTTAACAGACTGGTATAGTGAAAAGGACATGGTGGACAGCCATTTTTCCTCATGCTCATGGTTTTTGATCCCAGATGCTAAAAACTTATCCTTAAGATACATAAATGATACAGAAAATCCCTATTGTCCTTAGAATATAATAGATGTTTTATTCTCAAAACTATAACTAATTGCCAAGTATAACTGTCAAGTGTGCTGTACTTACACCATCAAAGCTCTAGGTGTTGGATCTACAAAAGCACCTGAATATGAATTTTTTACCTTAAATCTGCTAGGCATTTAAGTCTCAGATGGTCATTCCCAAAGCTTATTTCTCAGCTCTCACCTAAACCTAAAGATGGCAGGGTGTGTGAACACTGAAACTCTGCCCTTTATGTCTCTCCTGCCATTCTCAGAGGATGCCTTCGATACACATAACCAAAGGAAGGAATGTCTCCCTGCAACCTTTTTCCCAAGATGTGGGAGGCCATATCCTGGCCACAGCCACCCGTCCCTGCAGAGCTCATCCCACAGGTCTGGCCCCAGGCTATACAACTTAGAGGATCAACCACCTCAGCAATACCAGTACCACGCAGATGACTTGACGAGGTTAGGTGACTGCCACTCCGTGAATCAAAAGCTGACATAGCTGAGAAGCAGCGATCTCCTATGATGTTTCAGAGACAGAATATTTGCACAGCCTATTCTCTTAATACCTCTGTCATGACAGATAAGAAATAAATATAGAAACAACTTCATTTTATACTTCAGAGTATCATCTATCCTTCCCCAAATAGAGCCATTCTTTTTCTACAGAAGCAATTGTATTAGGCATTTGGGAGGGTCCTTAGATCCAAACTGCATCCAGACAGAGAGAGGAATTGGCCACCTCACCTCATGGAGAAACAGACTTGATTCATTCCTGGGTCTTGATAGAGACTAATCATGACAGAAAAAAAAATATTTTGGGTGCCACCAGGTTTATTATGAATAACCACAGTGCATAGCTTACTGGGATGGAAAGACACCATGACAAGCTGTAAATTTTGTTGGACCGCTACATGTTTAGCTTCCCTCGTAGCCATCTGTCTTTGGGGGTACCAGGAAGATTTCAGCAGCACTCACTGAAAGTTATCCTAAGAATCCTGAGGACAGTGGGAGGAGCAAGGCCATGGGAGATGACATCTCTTGAGATGCAGAGGAGGTTAGCATCAAACTGGAATCTCATTCTTCAGTCACTCCCTTGGTCAGCGCAGGGCATGTGGCAAGGTGCACTCATGGCCACAGGGATCCTGCTTCCTACAGCAAGAGGTGTACTCTTTTGCCATGGCATTGGAGGCCTTCCTTCCTCTTTGGTTGTAGGACATAGAGTGAGCAGTAAAAAGTACCTGAGCAAAGAGAACTAGAATGCTCAGAAAAACAAATTTACTGTGAGACCCTCTCAGGATCAGGATTTTTAGAGACAGATATGCAGAAAAAGAATTAAACAAAGACAAATACAACATGTATGAAAGGTGGATTATTTATACAACAGGCATTAGGATCTCTGTGGCTGGGAGTTAAGGAGATTACAACCACATGAGAAGGCTAACCTAGTCCTGTAAGAGCCAATAGCCACTTATTCAAACAGAAGAAGAAAATTAGCTTCAGCTCTCTCCAGTCTGAAGCCATTGTATTCACCAGCAAACTCCTGAGTGAAGGAGATAAATTGAAACAGAAAAGAGAGCAAGGAGAAAAAAACCACTCTATACTTTACATGGACACACATATCAAGTAGGGCTAGAAGTCGTGATTTAAATCATGCTTGATGCTTGTGGTGCCTTATTACATTGCTGGCGAATGTGGAAACGAGGAGAGAGAGAAAAATAAGGTGCCCAATTCATTGGCCCAGCTGCAGGGAAAGGACTCCCCCCACCTGAGGGAACAGGAAGTTCATTTTTAGGACTGCTTTGGGGATCATTCAGCTGGTTTTAAACCCAGTTCTCAGGACACTTAAACTACTCCTAGACAGGACGTTAAATCTTATATGAAGAAGATATAATCTCAAGTTTTCAGGTGGTAGACAAGAAGCGTCTGAATTTTCACAAGATAGGAATATAGGTTGCAGCTGGAAGCATGTGTATGCTAGCACCAACACTAAATACACCTGCACAAATGGGGGAATTGTATGGTGTAACCTATTTTGCATTCAGAAGTGTGAAATTTCCAGCCTGTCTCAGTAAGAGGATGCTCTGTATGTGTATCACAGAGGTTTGGGACCAAGAGCTGTGCATAGCATGGTGCATGGGGTCATAAGTAGAAAGTTGGCTCTCAAGCCTTGTGGCTTGGCCTGACCTTGAGCTGACTTGGCTCTCGTGAAACTCAGGATGCTGTGAGCATCCCAGGCCCATGATCCCCCCACCAGCACTTGATAATTTGTCCTCTGTGCAGGAGGAGGGCATCGAGGCAGAGTGGGGAGGCTTGGCCAGAAGTACATAGAGGAGGGAGCCAAGGTGCCTGGGTCTGACTGCTTGCTTCAAAAATTTGCTTCAGTCTCAGCTTCTCCAGCTCTTACTTTTATAGCTCAAATCCCCAAAGTCCCTGCTCCATATTTATGCCTTCCTTGGCAAAATCATGATCAAATTAGTGGAAGTTTTGACTGAAGAGAAGCAAATTTATACCCTGGTCCTTGGCCACTTGAGAATATATATGTGCTGGCGTGAGGAAGGGGAGGGAGAAAAGGGGACAAAAGGATCATTCATGGTTACTCCCAGCCCTGGTCTCATACTCGCTGCGGTCCAGCCAGTAGCCTCTGTGTCACTGTCAGCACAGACCCACAGACTGCCCTGAGGCGCTCAACCTGAGTGGTTTTACCAAGAGGATGGACACACACTTGGTACCAAGGTGTATATGGTATCACCTCTCCATCACCATGCAAAGAGGGTGTCTCTGGAGACAGTCACATTCCCAAAGCCATTTTCTGACAAAATTTCCCTGCCTCATGGCATCACGTACGTGTCCCAGTTTTCAAACAGCCAGGCTGGCACAGGGTGGCCATATCACCCCACAGCTGTTGGGCACAGGTGGGTGCCACATGGGGCAACTCTGAGCCCCACAGGTTAGATGGTCGCCTCTCATGCCATCTGGTCATCTCTCACATCCAAGACAGCTCTGGCGGCACCAACCATCTAGGTGTAATCTCAGCTTAAAAACCCCACAGCAGACTCTGAGGCACACAAGAGATGTTCTCTGCCACCTGAAATTGGAAGGAGAAGCAAAGAAACTCTCCTCCGTCTGAGTTTGAGTACAAACCACAGTTCCTCAGGTTAAGCACAGTCAGTGCATCAGAGAGGAACCATTTAAAAGCCAAAGTAGTGCGTGCAACTGAAATCTCTGTTTTTTTCAGCCTGGGAGAGAAGTGTTCCTAAGAAATGTGTAAAAAGTGATAAAGCAAAGCAAGTTCATGCACGCTGCTCGCCCACCTATGCGTGTGACATTTCTAAAGGTGTTTGCACATCTGCTGGAAAACATTTGGGGATCTGCAGATTTCAATGAGCTAAATGAACTCTCAGCCTTTGTTAGCATGAGGTTGGGCTGCTCGGGGCTGGGTATAAGAAGTGCTCTGTGCACTGAGGCGTGCTTGGGTCAGTCGACAGATCCCAACATTTGCAGTATCGTGGCAACCAGTGTATCACTTGCATCAACCTGTACGGCACTCTGTTGGGTCCCAATACACAAACCTCACACAAATATTTCAACATGTTTGGAGCCAAACTCTAGTCTATATATGAAGTCATTTTGCCACAGCTTTTAGCCAATAGGAAAAAATTCCTTACTAATTTATTTTTGGAGGCTAAAAATAGCATTTGTGTATGTGTGTGAGGTTAGTAAAAACAGAAATGAGAAAGACAGAAGCGAGGGTATATGCCGTTAGCATTTCTGAGCCACCTGGAGCTGGTCCCCAGCTGGGCAGGGGGGCTGCCTTTCCTTTTCTTTGGACAAGCACCCTTTGTTTAGTGGGACTGGAAGGGGGACAGAGAGCAGAGGGCTTGTCCCACCAGCACCCTAGATGCACCGCTCTTCTCTCCATGGGCATGAAGCACAAGTTCATGTGCCACTTCACAGGGATGGCCTACTATGGAGATATACCCATAGAGTCCTTAAAAAGGAGACAAAACAAGAATAGGGCTACCAGTGTGGTGGAGATGGTGGCACAGTGTCAATGAGGTGTCCCCATGAGCATGTGTACCGTTGCTTGTGCTCCCTGGGGCAGGAGAAGCAGATGCCTCTGCCTTTCCTCTGACCACTTGTGGGGTGACCTGACACCCCAACCCTACCCACTGCACCCAGGAACAGCTGGGGCAGGCCCATGGCTCCACCAGCAGCAGAAAACTTCCTGTGGGAATAGCACAGAGGCTGCCAGGCAATAAATTTCCTGAAGGAAGATTACACCTTTTGGCAGCCCACTTTCTGATGTTGCACTTCCCCTGCAGCACTCTGCTGTCACTTACTGTGTGCAGTGTGTGGTGTGGATTTTCATATAATGTTGGTGTGCTCAGTTTCGGAGCTGTGCAGTGCCAGATGCTGCCCATGGGCCCTCACATGTGGTGAAGGTATAGCGGAGAGTTCTGTAGGAGCTGCTCTCCCGCAGATGTGCTCAAGCTCTCACAAGGTGTGAAACCACTCTTAAGAACAAGATTGTCTTATGAACTACCTCTTGATCCCTTCTGTAATCCCACAGCCTTCAGTATGGCAACTGCTCTGTTTGCTCATAGCTAGTATAATACCAGAGTAATATGGCTGTGCTCATTCCTGTTTTTAACGTGATGGCTGTCTGTGTGTGTGATTGCATCCTAAAGCGTTTCTATGATCTCAGGGGTCTGCAAATGTTTAAGTTAACAATGGAAATAAAATGTTTTCCTTATCAAAGTCTTGTCTTTCTCATGAACTGTGTTGGTGTGTCAGAGGGAGACATGAAAATCCTCACTTTCTCTGGTTTCTGTCTGGTCTTCACCCCACTCCTTCTGCCAAGCTCCCTTTCCCCTGCTCTCCCCCTCCCTGGCTGCCTGTCCTTGCTTCAGCCTCTCCTCCCTACTCCAGACTCACGCTTCCTTCTCAGCAAAGGAGAGAGACAAATATCATTACTCCTGGGAAGGTAAGAGAAAGCTAATGCTAAACTGTGGTTTTTCCTTTGTCTTTCAAAGTCCATGTTCTGAATGCAAAACTATTGTGGCCCACAGAAAAATGAGAAGAAAGGACCTGTGCCCCCATCCAGAAGAAGACTCATTAGATAGACTTTGATTTCTAGGCTCCAGTTCATGTGAACAGTATGTAAGTTATGGGGGTATATCCACAGTGAATTTCAGAAGAGGCAGAATTACACTGTTGTACAAATGTGCATTCATTCATCCCATCACAGAATAGAAAGAACTAACAGATTGCTGTTGGCTTTCACCACCAGTGGGCAAAGGTGGTGTTGAGATGGAAGTCTGTAAACTTTGACAAGACACACAGCACTAGTGCGAGAGCAAATTACTTATATCAAGGGTGGCTCACAAAAAAAGGACCCCTGCATGAAGTGCAGAATGATTTACATATCCCCTAAAGTGCTACCAGGTGTATAAATTTTAATTTCACAGATTTAAATGCAGGGGAAAGTCATGGGGTTCTTTCTGGACTAAGTCTGGAGCACATGGGGACAATTCACTGCACAGCATAGAGTAGTTTTCCATGGGAGACGATGTGACACCATTTTTCACTTCAGGTCCTCCAAGAAGAGCTTTCACTGATCTCACTTGCCTGCTGGCTCATTACTCCTAGGTTAAGGAAATCGGGAAGCAAAGTGAATGTTGCAAGGGCTGTCCTGTGCACCTCATTTTTGATAACAATGCTTCCTCTTCTCATTGGAAATGTGAATATTGTTGTCTTTGATCATGTTCTGTCCTAACCTACTGCGCACTGGTTTGAATGCTGCTTCTCTGTCCCAGTTCAGAACAAATGAGGAAGCTGCTTACAGCAATAAAGTGGGGAGGAGGCAAAAGTGGCCATAACCTGCCTAGGCCTGACCTTATTCAATGAAAAAGATACCCAAACTTTCCAAACCTTTCTCATCTACCATAGCAGCAATAACCTTGGCCCTCCATGGTGCTTCACCATCCCATATGTGACCCCACCTTCTCTTTCTCTTGCCACAGTAGAAAGGGACACGCCCTAGTCAGACCTACTTCTCAATATGTAAATACACTTGCACTCCTGAGAAGTTTCTCTCTGCAGTCTATCATCATTTGGATCCCTGGAGAGAAAAGATCAGATAAAAATTTAAATTATATACTAACTAAAATCTTCTCTGTGTCTTTTGTCCCAATAATAGTCGAATAAAATAATTTTATCAGCTACATCTCTTTAGCTCCACTCACACAGGCTAACACTCCACCAAAATGATAAAAATAGACATTAAATTCCCCATTTGTTACCATCATTTCCCTTGCATCTGAAAACCAGCAAACAGGTAAGATCTGTATGCACTTTAAAGATCAAGAGACCAGTAAATATTTGGAAAGTATCTACATGAGGAAAAATGTTGAACTCCAGTTTTCTGAATTGACTTAGGAGCTGAGTTTCTCTCATTTCCAGTGAGACTGGACTCAGAGACTTGAACATCCTTGAGACTAAGACTTAGGGTTCAGCTGTTCTTATGCATAGTCCATATATCTCATACCTCAATGACAGCACATTGAGCCAGACCCTCTCTGCAGTAACCACTGACTCTGCTGGGCAAATCACAACCTCCCACAGAGCAGCTGTAAGATGTAGCTAAGGAAAGAAGACTCTAGAGAGCTTCTCCTTTTCCTTTCTCAGCTCCTTTATGATTTTGGGGAACCTCCAGAAAGGGACAAAGATCCTCTTTCAACTAGAGAATAATATGTTGACACGGACCACCTCTGCACAGACAAGAGGGGCTGGCTTTTGTCTCTCTCCCCCTAGCTCTTGGCCATGTGCTAACATATTAGCTTCCTTCCACCATATTCCCCAGTGGATATTTTATGCCAGATTTACTATCTCTTTTTAGTTACATACTGAGGATCCTTTTTCCTGAGGAATTTCTGAGGAAATTTGAGGTAATATTGGTGAATTCCCTTAACGCATTCTTCACTTCCACATGGAAATTCTTGGTGTTTCAGGCGGGTCAAGGTTTCTGAGGTTTGCTTGCTTCTAACGATCTGTTTCTGGCTTTGTTACCAAGCCTGAAGCTTCCTTCCCTTCCTCACAATGGCAATGTGAGTAGCTAATCTTTGGGGAAATATCTATCATGCTTTTTCAGCTCCTTGTGCTGTTAAATTGGTTTAGTTTTTCTGGCGGTCAATACCACAACCTTCGTCTTGCTGTTGAGTCCATCTAGATCACAAGCATAGTGCAGCTACTCCTTTGATGTTTCAATGTCTTTCAAAACTTCCCCAAATATTTTCTTACTGCTGTAGGCTGTCAGCAGTGGAGGAAATGTCTAACTGCTTCTGCTCATCCAAAACTCTTGGAAGTCCATGAGAAGGCTGTTGTTGACTCTTTATGGGGTTGAAGCTTGGCCTTGAATGTCTATGTATACATGTCTCGTGTTCACTGCAGGGAAAAAAAGCTGGCAGTAAAAAATGTGAAGGGTGTGGAAACAACTCTTCACAGAACAGTGAAGCTTTGACATAGAGCCTTTTCCTCAGGAAGGCAAAATGCTTCACAGGTGGCAGCAAAATGTGTGTGTGTACGTTGCTGTGTCCTTTTTGGGAAGCACAGTCATGGTGACAGCTCGTTTGCTAACAGAACTTCTGCAGGCATGAAAAACAGCACCAGAGCCTCATTTGGTGGCATTGCTTCACTGATGCCACCAAAATTGTGTTGATTTTCACCACCTGAAGAAGACCAGGTAGATCTTGGAGAAAGTGTATACATGCCTTCTAAAGGAGGAGAACCTGGGTTCTTGGGGTTTGATTCATATCTGGAATTTCCCTAAATTCCACTCACATGAAACAAATAACTCAGAGCTCATTATTTCTTTAATCAGACACTAAAGTCCCTGTTTATTTAAAGCTCTGTAGAGATAACTGGAACTAATCATCATATGTAATACAAATAAAGGCATTCCTCCCTTAATAGTAGGAGCAGATCTAAGCCAGTTGTTCTCCAACTGAACTCAACTGGACTAAGATGAGTTTTCTGTACTTATAGTGATTGTTATTCTGTCACTAAAGAGATAATGGGAGGAGATACTCTGTTTTACAAGGCAATAATTGGGTTTGCAAGGGAATAAACCACGAGGAAGAAGTCCGAGTCATTTATCTCAGCAGAGGGAGTGGATTATTCCTGAAGATGAGGCATTCTTTCTGTCTACAGGAAGAGAAATAATATCATTTATATTATCTGTAAAACCTAAGGTCACTCCTTCCAATCATACCCTACCTTCAGATGCATCTCTCTGAACTTCAACTGTACATGTTTCCATCGTTCAACAAAAAATGAGGAATCTCTCCAGCAACTCTTCCAGTTCTAACCTTTGCAAGTGCCTAATTTAGCCAAATGTTGCACAGAATAAACATAATCTTTCCTCTCTTTTTCTTTTGTGCTTGTAGCTGTCTGAAGACAAGCTAAGCTGTCAGCTTCACTGCTGATACCCAGGAGAGCACTAAGCTGTTCAGGACTCCAGCTGACAGTCAAGGGAGACAAAGAGAAGGTTAGATCAAATGGAGCCAACATTTGTATAAATAAACATAGAAAAACCTGACTGATTTAGTTGCTTGAGAGATACACAGAGGGAAAACCCTTTCTACTGAAGTAAAACTAGAGAGAGAAATTCAAACGCCCGTAAAGGATATTGTCCTTTTCATAAATACTGCCATTACTTACAATGCTGCAGTATTATTGTGGAAGTGATAGCATCTCAGGTCTTGCTCTAGAAAAATGGAACATGTATTTCTAAATAGGTGTAAAGGTTTCCTGGCTTAGATCTGGATCAAAGGCAGAAACGGCTTCAATGTATAACCTTAGTCTTTGTTTTGATAACCTGGGGAGCCTGACTGCTCAGTTCTTTGTAGATGTATCACGAGCAGGGCATGGGGAATGTTGCCATTGCTACTCGAAGGAGCTGGAAGTACCTTCACTGACTTAAAAGACATAAATTATTTCAAATATCTCAGGAGATCAAATACTCAGAAGACAGAGATATAGAGAATATAGAAAACTTCAAAATAAAAAGCTGATGCAAATGTTTCTGAGGAAAGACAAACCTTCCACTGAAGAATTTATTCTGGTAGAATCAAATAATCATACCATCACCTGCAAATCTGAAAATGGCGGCAAGTGCAGGACACATGCCACCAATGTGGTTCTGGTAATCCATGGGCAATGAGGATAGTGGAGAAATAATTTTCTGTCTTTGCTGGATCTGTGGAATATGATCAGTATCAAATTTTACTACATATATAGAATCATAGAATTGGCAGGGTTGGAAGGGACCTTGAACATCATCTAATTCCAACCCCCCTGCCATGGGCAGGGACACCTCCTACTAGATCAGGTTGCTCAGAGCCCCATCTAACCAGGCCTTAAAAACTTCCAGGGAAGGAGCTACCACTACCTCTCTGGGCAACCTATTCCAGTGGCTCACCATCCTCATGGGGAAGAATTCCCCATGGAGATCCATTCCCCCTAGTCCTATCACTACCTGACATCCTAAAAAGTCTCTCACCAGCTTTCTTGTAGGCCCCCTTCAGATACTGGAAGGCCACAATAAGTCTTCTCGCAGCCTTCTCTTCTCCAGACTGAATAATCCCAACTCTCTCAGCCTGTCTTCATAGGAGAGGTGCTCCAGCCCTCTGATCATCCTCGTGGGCCCTTTTCTGGACACGCTCCAGCACGTCCATATCTTTCTTGTAACAAGGGCTCCAGAACTGGATGCAGTACTCAAGGTGGGGTCTCACAAGAGTGAAGTAGAGGGGGAGAATCTCTCTTTTTAAATGCAGTTTGCAGTTGATGCAGGTAATTTCTTTAGCTCAAATAGGCACAATGCAAATCAAATTGTCTTCCTGGTTAGTTACTGGAACTCAGTTTCTCCTGCTTATTGGAAATCAGTTGCAGTGAAATGTAAGATACAGTATTTTCAAAGATACGTTATAAGATTGAGAGCATATCTTTACAGTTGTGACATAAGCCGAGCATTAATTTCATGTCAGCATTAGCCTTGGTCATTCCTCTTTGTTATTTGTTTTCTAATACAGTCACATATGGGAAAGGGAAGATAAATTTGAGGTAAGATGAAAGGCAGACAAGATGGTTATCAGAAATGCATTCTACATCTGTGACAATTCAGCTATAGAAATGCCTGTAATGCCAGTAAATATGATTTTACAGCTGCTGTAGTTTGTTGGGTTTTTTTTCAAAAGAACCTGTATGCATCTTCCAAAACTACAAAGCAGCGCCCTTAAATTTCAGATGCTGTAATGTAATGTGTTTATTTATTTATTAAATCTTTAAAATACAAAAATGGCAAAATACACCTACCCAAACCCTCTAGGACTAGTATTCAGTCGAACAAATGTTGACGTTTTTATGTTACCCATTCACAGCTGAGCTTGTCAACTGGATCCCCTTTGTGGTCAATGATGTGAAAGAGATGCTCGCACTGTATAATATATCTCATCCTAAAGCACGTATGTAATATGGGTCAAATAATGCATACCTTGCCCATTTCTTTCCACCGACTGTAAAGTGGGTCTGAAGCTATGTCTACACCAGACATCACATGGAGCAGCAGGAACAGCTCTGTAGTGTAAAGCAGCTCATGCAAAGAAACTGACATCCACATTCGGGGCTTTTATTTTGCACTAGCTCTAGTCTGCTCCTGTGACCTGAATGACCGTTAGTAGTTGGAGCGCATTTGATGGTCCTCTGGAGATCATTTCCTGGCTTAGCTTTCAGCCAAAAGAAATCTAGTGTGCTCACTCCAAGAGGAGTCCACAATGCAAAATGTGAAAAATGGTGGCAATGAGGACATTTACTTCAGAGGTATTATCCAGATCCAGCTTGAAACATTGGCCAAGCTGCATCCTCAAGTACTCGCTAGTTAGTTCATCAGTGAGCAAAGCAGACATTCACAATTAGGTGCCATGAGTTTCATCCTACTTATCTGTAACACATATAAAATAACTCAATAGTCTCTTCATAGAAAACACTGTATCAACCAGCAAACCACTCTCCTTCTATAAATTTCATCCCCAGAACCAAGAACCTCTCCTGTAGATTTTTTTGAAAAGTAGAACCTGATGATATTCTTTGAAATGTTGTACCCATGCAATATTTTGTTTTGGAGGAAGAGAGTCGTGAAGAAAGCAGGACATCCTCCAGAGCTTTTCATCACCAACACCCCTTCACTTCATATAGCTTAATATCAACCAGAATGAACACCCTGATCTCAGCAATGCAAAAGAGATTAGTAACAATATGTGCCTTTCTAAAGACCGGTAAACATCTTGCACATCTAGTGGATTGCCTAAAAGCTCAGGTTTTCATAGGCAATTTGCACTACTGCACATACCTGGCAATTACGTACCAGATGGGCTCAAAGGACGTGAAAGCAAAGAGAAGGGTTTCCCAACTAGGCATGCATGCTCTGAAATATCAGCGAGGCTAATGCTACAGAGAAAAGAGAGCCCATGTACCGAGTAGTTCCTAAGTAAGTTTTGGGATGCATGGCCCCTTTTATGTTAAACACTTGCATTCATTCTACATATATTTACATATCCAGTATAACACTACTGCAGAACTGCTTATGGCATATGTGTGGCATAGTACCATGCACAGATGGCTGTGTTTTTTTCCTTTAATGGGACATCAGCACTAAGTAAGCTATATAGGCTGTTCATGACATTATATATTTACTATGATATATGCATGTATGGCATATACCACCTAGTAACAGCCTGGCAGACAATTACTGCCAGATGCTTCCCACATCTTTATGGGAAACCTTTCTATAAAGATCATTTCCCATTCATTTTGGTTTTGGCTGCTGCCTCTTTTCTAACCAGCTGGTAAGTACACTTAATACGTGCTATGGTTCTCCTCGCTCTTTCCCTTTGTTATTTCTCAGAAATCAGCACGCTTGTACAGAGGCAATGGGTTTGGATCCTTTGTGCAGAATACCAGTGGGTCGCCACCCAGGAAATGACAGTTATCTTCTTCATGAAAGATGTCTGTGGAGATTATACTGAGAGAACTTGTGCTTTGGAGGTGCTCTCAACTGCCTGAACCACCACAGCTGCGCTGGCATAAGGGAGTTAGTCATTTAAAGAATAGTCAGCTTCTCCTTTGCTTTCTGGCCAACTAGAAGTAGCTATATATACCTCTAACTTGAAATATCTTCAACACCTCCCCTGGTATTTCTCAGGATGCTGCTCATCAGGGAGCCCCAAGACAGCTACAGAAGCACACTGTGCAGTGATGCAGTGCAGGCAATACTCCTGCCTGCTGAGGTGACTCCTGGCAGACACCTCTTGACCTTTTCAATCTCTCTTCCTTTAAATGTCAGTCCTGAGGGTAGCCTGGTTTCAGCAGCACAGGAGGTTTTCCAGGAGTGCCGCCTACCAGAGCACAAAGGCTCCCTGTTGCTTTGGCAGAAGGAGGGCTTCTGGAGAAATGGGATGTGGTGGGACCTCAGCAAATTTTCTTTCCTTCAGGGTCTCCCTCCATTTGCAGTTTTTTTCCAATGTCATGGTGTTATCCACACTGCAAACACAGAAAGAGTTAAAAAGTTTTGTGAATTTGGTACTCCCCCATCTTTCTTGGCCAGCCTCTGGAGAAATGCTGAGCACCTGCTATTTCCATTAACTTCAGATGGAGTTGTATGTACTCAGCACCTCTTGGCAGTGACTCATGGACATCCATGGGTGCTGTTGGGTGCTTAGCACCTCACAGCTGGTGTGTAGGGGATTAAGCCCTGGAAGAGGCTGCAGGAAAGTCCAGGACAAGATGCAGGACATATGTACTTCTGTGAAAGAAACTAAAATTAGGTTTTTCCGAAAAGTACACGTGCAACTGAGGCTCCAGGGATGTTGAAGTATTAAGGAGCTTGTAGTACTTTCTTGAAATTCACACCATTTTGTTGACATAAAAAAGGTCTCCTGTGTACAAATTTTAAGAGACCTGACTGTGCTCTTCAGAAGGAGAAAATACACAATACCATAAGTAAGCATATAAATCAGTTAGAGAACCTAGAGTTTACGGGTTAGGTTCATAAAGCTTTATTTCCCATATATGGAAAGTGCCAAAAGTTGTTCTTAATGGCTTTGGAAAAGGTATGCGCTTTTTCTGTAGTCCTAGTTCTCTTTCCCCTTGTTAGCAAATGGTTTCATTCTACACTTGAAAAACTCACATGCTAAAAAAAGGGGGGAAAAAGGTGAGTGGAATTTAACCAAAAAAATAATAAAAGTCATTCGTGGTTCAAGTGCTCAGCCTAAGCTATATTTATTCAGTTTACAATTTTTCCAAAAAGACCGATACGTAAATTAATGTGCACATGGGCAAGTCTGAATTATACCCTGGCCGTTTATAGTATCCAAGGTTTTATGTGACTTTTTACTCTCTTGTTCAATAAAACAATAAGTAGTTATGCAGCAGCCAGATGAGCCAGTGATTCATTTACTTCCACAGGATGCCAAGAACCTTCTTAAGGAAATACACTCACCAATGTGTAATGAAAACCTTTTGTACTTTCTGCGGTGCTTCAAGGATTAATAGAATTTCCAAAGACAAGAGATGAATGAGATACAGTAGCAAGAACCACAGAGGCCAGGTTTGGCCCAGAGGTGACCGCACTCAACTCAGCCTTCTCTGAAGCTTCACAGCAAGTGTGCTTTGCTCATGCTGCAGTAAATGCAATCAAATGCCACTTGCTGCCAGGTGATTCATCCTGCACAGGCTGTTCAATTCTGCTCCTTCGGCTGATTTTATTAATGTTGTAGGAACTGTAAAGTAGAAGCCTAAAAATCAACTCTAACATGCTGAATTAAGTGTGCTCTGCTTGCTTGTCTTACTTTCTGACAAAGTTTCCTGTTGGGTGGTTTTAGTGAGTGGAGAAGAGGCAGTTGTATTCTGGGCTGTAATCAAGTGTACCTCTAGGCCACTAAATATTAAGTTTTTCTTAATCTGCTGATGAAACAAGGAATCAGCCTTACTCCTGGGTAGTCATGAAAACAAGCAGACTGGCAAGAATTGCTTGAGAGGAAGTTCTAGAGAGCTGTGCTGTTGGATAAATCCATGTTAAATGCACTTGCAGGATCACGCACCCATCTCAACAACAGTATATGAGAACAAGAAACATTACAAAGAAAGGCAACATCACATAATCAGCCACAGAACAGCAAACATAATGAGAAAGACTAAACAGACTGAGTCTTCAACTAGAAAAAGATGCACCTGAAAGGACATACAACAGGTCCACAAAAAAAAGGAAAAGAAAATGATTATTTGCTTGTCCCTATAAAAACAAAACCAAAACAGGAAGCCTTCAATGAACTGACTGGACAGAACAAGTTAAACCAAATAAATCTCTTCATACAACTGTGCAGTTTGCTGCCGCAAGGATGTTGTGCCGACTGAACCTACGCATAGGTTAAAAACAGGATTAGAACAATTCTGTGGAAGTCTATTCATGGCTACTCCACAATGACTGTCCAGATGGAAACATTCAATGTCAGGTTGGACAGCACGCTGAGCAACGTGATCCAGTTGAAGATGTTCCTGCTCATTATAGATGTATTGGACCTTTAAAGGTTCCTTCCAACCCAATGTCTCATTTTATGATTCTATGAAACCTGAAGATAAAGATGTCCCTCAGCCACCGCTTGGAACTGCAGAGTTTTCATTTCTTATAATGCCATGAAATAGCTTTTGCTGGCCATTGCCAGAAGATGTTCAGCAGTGTGATGCACTGTAGTAGTTCCACTCTTAGGCAACAAATGCAGGGCAGGGGTGGAAGAACTGTCATGGCTTTTGTGTAGATTACAGCAGCAGGGTAATAACTGATGCCAGATACTGAATTCTTGATTTCAAAACATGGAAAACCCTAACTATTCTTCTGCATGGACACCAAAATAGGGTCTAGTAAGTAGTGTGAACTTTGCCAAAGTATTTTCTGGGATTAATCATAGCTCTTTACTGCAGCTGAGGACGCTGAGGGAAGGGTGTACTGAAGAAACTTGCTGACATTAGCACTATACCAAACAAAATCTAAAATATATTTATTTAGGGAGACAGAAGGGAAGATAAGGATGGATCAATGTAAAGATACAACCTGCTCACCCTGAAAAGGAAGAAAAGCAAACAAATTGCTGCCCACAGTAATCAGGAGACAGAAGGGTCGCTGCTAACTTACTCTCCTGTGTGCGTACGAGGGCGACACTCACTTGTACCGATGTGGCTTGTCCGAGATCACAAAGGTGCCTGGGTAGGAGAGTTGGAGCTGAGGGATTCCTAGCCCCTAGTCCTGCATGCAGGGCAGGGCAGTTCTCCTGTCTCCTGCTTGCTTGCTTTTAGAAGTGCTCATTCCTAGGGGAAAGAACCCAGACTTAGGAATTCTTTAATATTTTTGGACTCCACATATTTCCAAATGGATCTGGAAAATAAACTAGCTTTCAAGTGACAAATCAAAGATTAACTTAGGTAAGAAAACCAAAAAAGTCACCTCCAATCATAGACACAAACAGTGACTTAACACACATTAAATTCTAGATGTCAGAAAGCAACCGTCGCAATCCAGGCGTGCTGCAACTCCCCTGGAGAGTTGGGTGATAAATCTGTATCTTTTGCAAGAGATGAAACATTATCATACCCCAGAGATCGACTGGCTCTGCTCTCATGAAAGTCAAACAAGGAGCCAGTGACCCTGGAAAAAGTCTCATACTGGTCATTAACAAATGGCCGGTAACATACCTATAAGATTTGTTTAATGCTTACTGATAAATGCTAATATATATTGCTGGCAAATTCTCTGAAAGGAATCCAGACCTTGAATGGACTGTTTCCTGTAGAGACAGTCTGACTGGGATTTTCATTCACAGACCTTTGAGGTTATTCCAACATGTCTGACAGTGCTATACGCACCAGAGCTTTATCCTTCCCTCTCCTACACCATGGATATCAGAAGTAGCTTCCAGACACAAGGAATTCTCACCAAGGAAGTGTTGAGATGTTGGTATGAAGAAAATATTTTTGTCAAAACTAAGTCCTTTTTTTTTGCTCGCATTTTTCACCTGTTTCATATTATTTTTAAAGGAAAATGCATTTGTTTTTAAACGTTTCTGATTTTCATGCTTATGGGAAAAGATTTTGAAATTATAATTTTGCCTATAAGCCAAAAAAAAAAAAAATAAGAAAAATCTGTTTAAGAAACTGAGCAATGTTGAGGATTCTTTCTCAAACTTTTGGCAAGGAATCTTGAAATCGACGAAAATACTAAATTATTTTCTTGTTTCAATTGACTTTTCAAATTCTCTCATCATCTCTGTAAGCCTGCTAAAGCAAAAAAAAAAAGTTGTAATGGTGTTATACAAACAGCACTGCAGTTTACCCATGCATTTTTGGATTTGCACATGACTCACCTCTCACTTCACACCATCATAGCAGTCCCCATGGTCCTCGCTGGTGAGTTAGCAGTCTCACAGAGGATAGGAGAGGCCAGTGGACTCACAGCATTAGGGACTGTTGGCCTTCAAGGCAAACAGTCTTTGAGGTTTTTTTCTTTTTCATGGCGTATAGACCAAAACTGACAGTTTTACTGATGAAACAATTGTGAGATCCACTGGACAAATCTCCAGTGGATCCAGGAAGGTGATGGCGTTGGTGTTAGAGTGTAGTCCTTAGGGAATTTCAGCATAACTTAAATTCTCCATATGGCAACTGGTGTCCTGTGGATTTCATGAAAGCTTTTTATGCATGTTATTTGAGAGCATTTATGGGATTGCCCATCAGGCTTTGACCCATGGTATGAAGGCCAGTGATTCTGAGATCTTCCCTGAAGTTCCACTTCACTCATGACAAGGCAAATATTCTTCCTGCTCTTAATGCTGTGGTCAAGGTCATTCAGTATGACTGTACAGCATAACAGATATATTTTATTTTGTTAACTTTCATACTAGTGCAAGTCACAGAACTGGTAATTCAGACTGGAAGGGACCTCAGCAGGTCACCTAGTCCAACCTCCTGCTCAAACCTGGATCAACACTGATTTCAGACCTGATCACCCAGGACTTTTTCCCAGTAAGTCTTGAAAACCTCGAACTACAGAGATTTTGCAGCTTCTCTGGACAACCTCTTCCACTGCTTGATTCTACAGACAAATAAAAGTAACTTATCCATTTAGCCAGGAAAATGGTTCATCAATAGCCGTGATCCATTTATAAGGGAAACTTTTGACTTGTGAACTCTATACCATACCCAGTTCCCTCTCAGTCTCTGGGAAGCCATTGGCATTTAATGGGGATGTGGAACATTTGGATTACAGCCTGGAGAGGAAACAGTTGAAAAGCATCTTGGAATTTGATCACTTGTTGGACTTCGCAGGTATCTGGAGGGGAGAAGCAGGAGACATTGCTGAAGCTGGGACATAAAAGTGCCCACAGCATTACATGGTGTATCACCTTCTATAACTACCTTCTATGAAGTGCTATGAATACTTTGTTAATGTTCATTTGGAAAATGTCAACTGGCTTTTAGCAAGTTTTCTCTTTTCTTTTAACAAGGAGCTTGGGGTTTCCGTGGACTGTTGCTAAGTGTTTAGGTTCAGGTCAGCTTCTGGTAGGGCCAACACTGATATTCTTACACCTTGAGAACAACCATTTGTAATTCTCTCCCCTCCATCACAGTTACTTAAGGCAAGTGCAAAGGTGCAGTCATTATTAACACATTACTTAACGAAGGTAAAACACAGGCCATTTCAAAACACATAGGCATTTCAAACAGTCCTCAAGAAATCACCTAATTTTGTGAAGCATTTGCCAGCTGCAGCCCATCTTAAATCTCCTTTTTTGGAGAAAGGTAGTGATTCTTCCACCACAAGGGATATTGGTTCAGATGCTGTTCCGTCATCTGGTCTTTCTTTAGAGTCAATATCATGCATAAGAAGCTGTAAATTGTTTTCTGCTAATGTAAGATCAAAGTCTCCCAGCTACTTTGCTTGTGTTGGACCTTTTGACAGCTAGTGATATATCTGATCATGGATGGTTGTTTCAGCAGCCAGCAGTTCTAATTGAAGCTGCTCTCTGGTGGTTCCTGTCCTTTCAGAGTACCGGAATATACTCCTGGTGATGGCTGCTTGGATACATCACTGAAGACTCTGAAATATGGGTCAGCTTTTCTGTCTGTGTTCTTTAAAGTACAGCCAGCTGGGGAGATCATTATAAAAGACAAGGTAGAGCATACTGACAATACTCGTCTTGTATTTCATGTGGACACTGCAAGTTCAGTCTAAGCTAAGGAGGAATGTCTGAATGTTACTGCTTTTTGGCTGCATTAGATATGTCTTGTCCTCAGTTTTGGAAAGATAGAAATATTGTTGCTGGAGAGACTGTCATCTTGGCTAGAAGGGACTTATCTGGAGACTGTGAATCAGGTTAATAATACTGTCATGAATTTTAGTATCTCCTTGCACTTGGAAAGCCTTGAGTTGGCTACAGAGTTAAAACGTGATTTCCAGCTATGTGCTTTGCATAAGTAATTCCCCCATTTATCTCGTGACAGCCTGGAGAAGCTTGACCCCAGAAGCTGACTGAAAACTTATTTCCAGTACTTATGGTCTTCCTGTCCTGTGACAATATTCAGTCTAATAGTGTCTTTTTTTTTTTTTTATATTGGGTGCCTTTTAAGACACAGTGAAGCTTTATGTGGGCCTTAATGCTGTGTAAATCTCCAACCTAAAAGTAGCTTGGTTATATTCAGGCTTGTGAATCAATTTGTCCAGCATTTAGTAGGTTTTGCAGTCGCAAATCCTTTGGCATATCGGTAATATTCCAAGAGCCCACGAGCGTGTGATTTCCTGTTTCTGAAATCTAGCTTGTTTTTTTCCCCCCCTAACATAAAGAAAGGCTTAAAATGTGGCATTCTTTTTCTTCCCCAGTGATGAATTCGTTATGACCATTGTTGCTCTTCAGCCATTTATTTCTATTGTTTTCATTTGTACATTTGCTTTGGCTTTTTTTTTTCTGAGATTGGAGTGTCCTTTAATTATGACAAAAGTGGTGTAGGAACAATTACTGAGTGCCCTCATGGGTTTTGGAGAGGATACATTTGCAGCACTTTAATACTGTTACTTCAATGCTGGTTTTGTTTAACATTCACTCTCCAGTATTAAGTCTGGCTTTGTCTTGCACCTATTCGGGGGAGGTGGGCTCTATATACCTTGGTGATTTCTCAGGATGTACTTATTCCTGCCTGACTGAACACATCTTTAAAGACCTTTTCATAGAGTTGCACTCATGAGTTTTACTATAGTGGTATTCTTGCACCTTCTTTTCTCTCTTTCAAGGATCTTTCTTCTAGAGTTGGGGTTTTTCTGTTGTTTTGCTTTGTTTTGTTTTTAAATCCTTCACTAACACCTGCATCATCTCCTGACAAAAGACATCTGCCCATTTTCTTCTCCAGCCTGAGCAAAGTCTACCTGCTTTTTCCCGGTAGGTCACGGCCCCTGACCTTTTTATCAATTGTGTTGCTGGATTTTAGGCCGCCCTGGTTTATCACTAGCTCTTCTGAACCAAAGGGCCCAGAACAAAACAGACTACGTGAGTTATGCTCTTGGAGTCAGTGGGACTGCTGGTGTGACTAAGTGCTCACCAATATGAGCCAGGGTCTCATGCTTGAGTCCTGAGCTGCGAAAAGGGGAATGCTTTATGTCACTGATTTACTCAGGTTCCCTCAGAACATATCCAAAAATAGCAATTTGCTTTTTTGCACAAAGCATCCTGTCATGCACTCATGATTAATTTCTGTACTGTCACTGCCCAGTCTCTTCGTTGCTGCCCTCTAGATGGGGTTCTCTCATTGGGCACAGTATTTCCTCCAGTATTATTTCCCCCCAGCCTCCTGTCAACTACAAATAAGTGATATTGCCCGTATTGGCAATTCTAAAAAAAACCTCAGCTTTTGTTTTTCCTCAGAACCCTTCTCCACGTGCAGGGGTCAGCTTTATGTGTTTAAACACATTTTATGAGGAAGGCAGTGGAACACAGCACGGAGTGGAGGCAGAGAGGGAATTTCTCCCAGGTACTTGGGAAGTTGCACATCACTCAGTTGCCAATTACTCCCTCCACCACCCAATGTTTCACCAGGACTCTGCCATGATAACACACAGGCTTGCAACCTGCAAAAATAACTGCTGATGATGGGCCAAGCCAATCTCCTGGGAAGGAGCAGTCGGAGTTTTGTTGGTGACTTCAGTGCAAATACGAACACGCCTTCCTCTACACGAATGGTTTTCTTCTCCGGGTGCCATATTGTTCCTATACTATTTTGCTATAAATATACAATAAAGGGCTCCCTGTAGCTACGGGTAGCACCACTGTGAATGGGAAGTGCTGTTAGCCTTGTTTATTTTGGCTACAACAGTTTTGCTCCGTTGTATTACTGCTCTCCATGACTTGTGTATGTATTATTCCTTGACTCATTACATGTAAGCACCAGGGGAGGTGCAGAGGCCAAATGTGATCCACAGATGTCTGCAATTCCCCCAGTGCCTCCCCTTTGCTCTGCTGATGACCTGCAGAGCCAGCTGAGGAAAGCCACCCCAGTCCCTCGGGCTGCCACCATCCCTCCCCACCGGCCGAGGGCTGGCTTTGTGCTGTGCTGTTGTACACGGATCAGAAGCGGCCGTCAGCTGCCTGGCAAGTTGCCGACACCGTGCTCGGTTGAGCAATATTTGGGAGCTCTTGTATGTTGTTTATTGCAATTACCGCTGGGCAAGCCCTGCAGAGTTTCGTTTGTTTGAGCTACTACAATCAAAGCTGCAGGGTTCAGTTTTCAGAGGTTAGCGCTTGAGCAACCTCTATATATTTACTTGGAGGTTCAAGATCTATTAAAAGGAACCATTCTGCTCTTTTGTCTCCTGTAAGCTGTATCACATTTGGCAGGAATGAAAGTACAATGGTTTCTTTGTATGTAATACATTGCCTAAAAAAAGGTATATGATTGGAATGAGAGAGGTGCTGGCTGCAGTTACTGCCTTACTGGAGAGGGACGTATTTTCTCTGATGTAGAACAATTGTGCAAGCTAAAGAAATGGTACAAATCAATTGACTTGTTGCAGTTAAAAGCAAAGTTTGTACTCACAACTCTCTACTCACATGACAGATAACATCCTAGTAAAAAGAAAGCACTTTTACAAATTTGTGCACATTTCATCATCTATTGTGTCTTTCTTTCTATCTTTATTCCTCTCCCCATTTCTTATTTTATTCTGGATAGTGAAAATCAAAATTAGCGTCACTTTTTACAAAGAGTTTTGTGACAGATCCTAGTGCTTGGGGCTCACAAGACTATACCCATTTGTTTCCAAATGTTTTTTTTCAATTCACCTGTAAAGCCAAGAAATGGCTGATTTTAAAAGTTGTAAACATCATTTCTTGTGAAACGCACATTCAACACCATCTCCCAACAACCTGGACTAAGAAGATCTGCATGAGAGACATATATGAGAAATACTTTTCCTTTTCTTTAGGTTCATGTTGCATCTCCACACACAATTGTAGGACACAGGATACTGGGACTGGGATAATAGATTTAGTCTCTTCCTTAATATTTCGGGATTCTATTTAGAAAGGAGAGACGGCATATGGGGCAGAACTAGATTCTTTCACTTTGTCAAAAAGGGACCATTTAGTCATATTAAAACTAGCATTTGAAACACTACTCTTTTCAGTATTAATAAAAAACATAAATCATAAATATAAAAAAGTCCTAGCACATGATTGATTGTGTCATTTCTTGAAAATTACATCAGCTGTAAGCTGTAGGTCACCAGTTTTGTCCCGGTAGACTTATAAAATCATGCAGTAGTTGAGCCATGACTGTCCTACTCCAAACCGAAACCACCTTTTCCTTTCATGCTGAGCACTAGAATTGTCCTGTTCAGCATGGGTCTCAAAATAATTTTTATCAACTACACCAATTCTGAAAACAGATGGTATGCATTTCGCCTAAATGTAGAACATACCTATACAAGCCAAAGTTAAAATCAGTATAGAAAAATATTAAAATTGCATTAATTTGGAGATAGAGTCTCTTCTAAATAATGATGTTGAAGTAAGGATCTAATGTAATCTATTAATTAAATTTCAACTTCTTATCTTTATTTCATCCAGCTTCAGTCTCCCTTAAACTTATTGTCTCAAAGGCACAAACTCTGAACTGTATCTGTAATATCTCAATTTATCTTTTGGGAAGTTTCTACTCATTTGGCAAGAGGTAAAGGAAAAAAAATAAATTGATTTTATTGAAATCAGAAACATAACTCATTGGACACTTATTTCTTTCACAGTTTAAATTATTTTGAGAACCTCAACATTTTAAATAATGACATAAACTTTATAGCCAGACCTTGGTTGAATATTGATTATAATTCATTATTTCTGAGTTGATGAGACTGTAAAGTTTTTTTTCTCAGTGTGAGTTTTTCAGTACCTCTTTCATTGCTGATATTTTCCTGGAAACTTTATTCACCTTTAAAGCTCAGCCAGTCATTTCACTACCAACTTTCTCGTGGATTTGTTCCTAGAATAATTTATGTCTCATCTGGCGCATGGACTGAAGGAAAAATTTCTTTTCCAGGGTATAGAACTTCAGTGACCCATGAATATATGATCCATACATATTCTACTCAATATTTAAGACTCTCCAAATTCCATTAGCATCAGTTCCTTTGCATTTTCCCATTTGAGTTGCCATATCAACCCTTGTTGAGCTCTAGTTTCACAACATCCCATTGCATACTTTATGGTTGGCAAGATCATAGCTTGCCCATAACATGGATTCGTGAGCTGTGGTTCTCCTTACTGGTTTCAGGTTGCCAATCAACACCAGCATAGCATGATCCACAATAGTAGTCAATATTCAGATTCGGAGATAGCTCTAATTGCAGATACACTGACCTCTGCCAGCATACAGTCTGTCTTGCAGCAAGCCCTTCACAACCATTTGTGTCATCTATATACTGCAGTTTTAAATATAATTGCCCTTCATTGGATAAGTGAGATTTATATTTAACACAGCAATATGCCACTTTCCTAAAAACTTCCTAGAAATACTCTTTACTACTCAAACAGCACAATAGCATCTGTGAATTTGACTTCACTCTTTCTTAACTATTTAAAAAGTCCTGCAATCATATCCTGACCTCAGGAAAAAAAAAAAAAAAACAGTTGAAAAAAAGCTGCGGTCAAATTCGTCATATTTTCATCTTGTTCTGAACAATGGCTTCATAGGACAAGGACTTGTTGGCAACATAATATATTGCACTTAGCATTTTTATTAGAATCTTCCTGTATTCTCCCTTCTTCTGAGAGTTCTGAAAACGAAGTATGTCACCACCATTCCTTGAGGTCTTTTGAAGAGTATCAACAGCTCCGTGATGACATGGGGAAACATAGCGCCATTCAGATTTGTCTCAAGTCTTTTTCCAATTAGTGAATCCAGACTGTGTGAAAGCTTCCTCTGTGCGCTTCATCAAAAGTAGTTTGCAAAACGGTAGCAACAAAGTACATTACCCCCATTAGCATCAGAAAAATAGGTCCACCGAAAATCACGAAACTGGGATAAGCATAAAGGCAGGCTTGTTTTTCCGAAGTCATGCACAGGGAGAACTCTAAGTCACAGTTGATGAGGTGTTTAATAGTGTCAGGCAATTAGCATTTGGTTCTTGTTGCAGACGACACTGGAGACATGTCAATCCTACAACAAGCTAAATTTGATCCTCTTGTTGTTGAAGGTCTGGTCTCCTCCTTTTTAATCAGTCATAGTTCAAGTGATTCTGCTTTTGCACTTTTAAAATCTATACTTCGGGATTTTTCATTTCAGTGAGTTACTGATCGCTTCGTAAGAATGGCATGGGATTAAAGAATTAGACCCACACAATACCGAAAGATGTAGCTGGCCCCTGGCTTTTGTGTAGCCACTTGTTCTGTCTAAATGGGTCTATAATGCAGCAGATGGGAGAAAGGAAACAGCCTTCACCTGATCTGTTCATTGCCCAGAAAACAATTGCTTTTATGCTTTGCTTATATAACCCCTGCTTTCCTGCCTCAGCCAGAGATCCTGACCAGGACAACAAGACAAATAAGATGCCGGTTGGTGGCCCCTTGACCCCCAGAGCTAATTGCGCTGGGGTCAGAGATTCCATGATGTCTGGCCTCTCCCCTCCCTTTGTGCAAGGATCTCATGGAAAACTCAGAGGACAGGGAGAGGTGCAGAACCATGGACAAAGCCCTGGAAACCATCCTAGAGCATGGGTAGCTGGGATCTGCACCCATCTCAGGTGTCCAGCAAGACCAGGTTGTTCCTCTGCCACTTACAGGAACTTGTCCACAAGATACGGAGCAGACCAAGCTCCTCCAAACAGCAGTATCCTTTGCTCAGCATTGCTGAGACCACACTAGGGAAGAGCCAGGGCCCTCTGATCTGCTTGACATCAGTCATATGATGTGTCCAGGAGGGAGCAGAGGTCTGCAGACCTGGAGCTGATGAGACCAGGTCAGTCACAGAGACCAGCTTGTTCATCTCGGCCCTCAAGAGTTCAGAGCATCTCTCCACAGGCATGGTACTCACAAACACAGAACAAGGAATGAGGAGTCCTTGACCAGCAGGTGAGAAAAGTGGTCGATATCTTTTGGAAGAAGTGGTGGAAACCAGCCAGCCGGGCTGCTGGAGAAGTGGCAGGAACTTAGTCTCAAGCCAGCGCACAGAGGGTTCTTTCACACTAAGGGAGTTCCTGCTTGACAAGTCATTTCTATCCCAGGAAATACAAGAATCAGTACTCGTCATATGAAGATATCCATATGAATGCAGCCTTGTCTAACAAAAGCTAGATGATGACTAGACAGCCAGAACCATTAGAAGACTGCTCTAATTTAATGTTGAAGAGCACAAATAGTGAATAACAAATTCCTGCTGTAATACTCAGTATAAAAACCATACACACTGTTATATATAGCTATATATAGGTACATATGCATATAAATAAATGTGTGTGTTGGTTAATTCCAGTCTTCACTAAATCAACAAATAAAAAAGACTGAGTAAATCCTTGGCTTGGCAGGAGTTGTAACAACAGAACTGTGAAATACACAAAATAGGCTGAGTAAAAGATGGCTCAGTCTGCTGTTTGAATTAGAGACTCTATCCTACACAGGGAAAGATTCCAGCTGCAGTCTTAGATTAATACGGCAGCTGAATAAGGCCATAGCTACATGCACTTCCAGACTGAGCATTGCTAGAGACCGGTTTGGTTGTAAACTACAAGAGTTGCAGAAGGCATCAGTACATAAACTATGAAACGACTGACAGTAAAACCAGAGAAATTTGTGTTCCCTTTCACCAGGAAGGGAATGATTGAGGTGCAGCAAAGAAGCAGCAGAACATGGTCATTTAAGAGGTAGTCCAGTCATTTACTGTCTATAGGTGAAAATCTGTGGAGGATACAAGATGATATATGGACCTTTTTTTTTGATGGGTGAGCTGAGGGATGCATGTGTGGTCTCATAGTGAGAAATCCCAGAGGCAGGGAGCATGGGTTGGTACGACAGTTCATCCAGCCTCCCATCCCTTGCTTAGCTCTTGGAGGCCCTTCTGAAGTAGGATGGATTACAGATGGGAGTGAGTAGTGATATGATCTGGCTATTCTGGTGGTCTGAATCCGGCCTGTGGGTCCCCATTTGGCCACCTCTGGGGTACAGGATTCTTTGAGGTGCACACAAGTCCTATTCAGCCTATATTATAGGCTGAAATTTCACTAAAGCACCCAACACGAGTTAGATCTAGCAAAATACTGCTGAGAGGGCTTGCTGTAGACAGATGCAAGGGTGTGAAGAGGACATCTAGCATTGCTTAAATGAAGTGGAGACAAGAAGAGAGTATAAATATCTGCCTCAGTGCATTAATGCTCACATCACAGGTACCCATGGTACCAGCATCTCAGAAACAGTGCTAAGGTAGGTGACTTTCTAAAGCACACCAGGAGCTCTGTGATTTAATTTTCTAATACAATTAGAATTTCATTCTAATAATGGCAGTAATTACAAAACCTTATCTGCTAAAGTATTTCCCAGAGTAAAAGAAAACTTAACCCAGAATTGTTCCCTAACAGTTATTAGATGATTTGATCAGACAATTTAAGAGTGTATTACTTACTGTATAAGTTATAACAGACATAAGAATATAAGAATATAAGTATAAATAATAGCAGATATCTTACCTGGGCATAACACTAAAGGCTATAAGCAAAAATAGAGGCTTGCACATAGATTTAAACAAGGAAATGAGACTAACATAGCCTCTTAGTAAAACATTTTTTTGCCTTTTTTTTTTTTAATATTGTTAGAGAAAAGGTTGTTGTCACATTAGGAGCAAATGGTTCGACCACAGTCACTTAGTTTACTCTGTAGGGGATTTCCACAATGTTATAAAGTTTTATGTTTGCTTATCATACCACCTTGTGCAAGATTACACATCAGATTGAAACATGGTGCTGTAAGTTACCTCTCTGTAAACTGCTGTAAGTAGATATCTGTTGAGAGCAAGGGTCAAGTTTGTTGCAGGGAAAACTACTAACAAGAGGTTGTGAGGAGTACATGGTAGGAGCCTTTACATTCTTCACTCTGCTGCTTGACTTCCCTTCTGAAAGCCTGCTCTGTGGTCACTGTGGCATATAAATGACACCACCTTACACTCTTGCATGCTTCTTTGTCAGCATACTAACTCCTGTCACCCATGTGCTTGAAGAAATTAGGCAACATCCACCCTGGCCCCAACTGCAGACTTCAGGGAACCCAAAGTGCTTTGGATGGCCAGAAGCTAAAAAAAAACCAAGAAAAAGCATTTATTACCCTTCCATGGGCTTGTTGTCTGAAGTGTACAAGTTATGTGGAAGACATGGGCTTCTGTGAGCTATAGCTCACATGCTGTGAATATACACACAAATAATGATAACCATATATATATATATGGTTCGTGCAAAACTAGCACACTTCTTTGAGACCAAGCAGTATCTGAGATGGTTATGATAAATGTTAAACCTTAGTATATATTTCATTTTTTTAATTAATTCCAAACTGCAAAGGAGATCTATATAGAAAAATGCTGTAATATGTAAGAGCTTCCTCATTCAGTACAGAAGCAAAACTGGACTCTACTTGCGGCTTTCACAGTAATTTACAGTGCAGTCTTGGGTAAGCTGCACAGTTAAGTCCCCTCACCTTTTGGCACCTGTTCATCCCACAGCTTTTGACTTGTGTCTGTAAAATACAAGCTTTTCCCAGCAGAGGTTCTGTGCTTCCACCCTATTGTGGGTGATGTTGACATTTCATGATACAAACAGAGTAATTTGACCCAGAGTAGCTCAGCAGGGTGTCTGTTCACAAATGCCTTTGTAGTTCACATAGGTAGAAGCTTGATGCATGAAAGAAAAGTTCGGGATGAGATTACTTCTTAGTATACTTCTAAGAATAAAAATTAAATTCTCACCTTCGCTCCAATCCCTTCATACAAAAGAGTTGCACTTAGAGCAAAGAGGATCCGACTGATTTGGGTAAGAGTCATTCTGGGTCAGGAAACACAGAGGCAAGAGCATCAGTGCCAAGGACACGTTAGAGACAGAGGAGGTGATGGAGGAATGTAAGGAGAAGGGGAACACAGCTGTGAGGATTTCAGGAGCCTCTCAACCCCTTGCATCCACTGGAAAAGCTGCTGCCGCTCTTTAGGAACACACCTGATGCCATGTAAATTATGCCAGCTTAACTCTTCTATCCCCAGAGCAGCCCAGCAGCAAAAGGGTACAGAGATAGCATGTCAAAAAAGCTTTTGTTACATGCGTGTTTCACTGCTTGTAGGATGGGTCTTACTCTCCAAGCACCTGCAATATTCCAAAAATAATGTAGGGAAGCAATAAATTTAAAATATTTCCCAAAAGCCTAGAGTTTAACAAATATATGGGCTAGTTCTCTTTTACCACTTCCTGTGTGGCTGCAGTAAGGCTCTTGGAACTACTGCCAAGAACAGACTGCATCAGGTAGAAGGCAAATACAAAGCAGCATAAAAGACAAAGCCATTACATAGCTGAAAATGCTCCTGAACTTACTCTCCAAGCACACAAAGCCACCTGCTTTCTCACTTGCATCATCGCACTTCTGTTATGGAAAGACTTGGAACTCATGTAGAGTCTGATCCTGAAATTCTATACAGGAAGCTTAGCTGCCCAGCCCTGCTGCATCTCCACAGAGAAATGTCACCTGGGACCCTCTTACAAAACGTTGGAGCATGCCCTGGTCCTGCCGATGGAAAAGTGACGACATGTTTCAGGCCAGCTTTTAGTTTCAGTCACTCCTTTCACACTGAGAGGGATCTGAAGTGCAGCCATCTTCTGAGGACTTCTTAGGAAAAAAGAATGCTTCTTTTCCCAAGAACTCTGTTCCGTTAGGCACTATTTTATGAATTGGGTTAAATCTCATTGCAATATTGCCTTTCTTTTCAGAATGTTATGGGATGACATTTAGATCCTTTACATATTCAGCTGATTGAAACTATAGAAGCTGCACTACAGTACAGGCACTAGCCCAGACACAAAACCGGTCCCTTTTCTGAGCCCTGTGGTCTGGAAGGCATCCCCAGCCATCAGAACAGCAACTATGATGTCTAAAACCTTTCCATAGCTGATGTCTGGGTCCTGAGCACCAGGGCCTGGCTGTTAAACTGGATCTAGCCATGGCATTTATGAGCAGACCTTCACGTTCTGTATGAGCAAGGTTGCCTGCATGGTGCCTAACTCCATCCATAAATTCCTGCATGGCTCACCTGGGGCAGCATCTCGGGAGGTAAACGCTGCAGAGTCAGACCTATTACAAGTCAGGGCCCCGTCATGCTGGGGAGCATGGGAGAGAGGACTGGAACTTGTCCTGCATGCAGGTCCCTGGGCAATGCTGGCCATGCAGCACAACTCTGCAACCATGGGAGGACAATTCCTTACATCTGTGTAACTCCATGAAACACGCTGGAGCTTACATAGACTTAAGTGAGGCACAGTTTGGTCCTCATAATCTTTATTACTGATGATGACGGTGATGATGATGTGTGAGAAGGAAATAGCGCAAGTTTGACCTTCACGTCCCAGGGGGAATTTGCAGAGCTGGCAGATATAAAACCCCTCAGCTTTTTGCTTGTGAACTGAGCAAATTTGTTCTGGGAATCATTAATACATAATGCCACTTTGAAGCCAGTTTTTGGAGTAGAATTGCACATTTGACTATCCAAATCCTTCTGTCATCCCCACACAATTCTGCAACAGGGCTGGGACTGAAAGAAGTCAATTGTACTTCAAATTACAGGCAGCCAGTTTAAATAAAGAAAAGTATCTGCTGTTTGCTGCTTTCCATTCATAATGTGATTCCGCTCTGTTAAAATTCATTAGGTGACCTAGATCCTGAGAACCCATTCCTGCAAATTGCTGAATGCTTCCTGGGAAGTGCTGCGAGCTTTTGACTCTATGTAATGGGACTTGAAAGAGGTCAGCCCTGGCCAACAACTGTCCCTTACGTCTCTTCAAAACACCATGAGTCTGTTCCCTTTCCTCGAGGTGATGTAGTGACAGCCCTAATGATTCTAAAGGAAAAGGAAAAGCGAAAATACCAGACTTGGAAGTTAAAACTGAATGGATTCATGACCTCTTGCACAAGCCCACAGTTAGCTCATGCTCCAAGTAAGTGCTGGACATGAATTGGCAGAGGACTGCAATCCCAGCCAGGTGCAACAACTTAGAGACCAGTCTCAAAGCTTACGTGTGCTTAATCTCAGTACATCTTTACTGTCCAAGCTTTTTCCATCCACTTCCATCATGTTTTCTTTTCAGCAGACAGGAGAGGACCACAACTCATCCAAATACATCATTCCAATTGGAATTTACACAGCATTTGTATTTTTTTGCACACGAACTCTACAAACACTGAAGGGCTTTGATGTGCTTGGAGTGCAAGCTCCTCATTCTTGTACTAACCCTCCTTCATTAGAGCTCTGCAGACACATCCGCTCAGTTCGCAGAAAGGAAACCATGTGACATTTTCATTTACCAAGGTTATTGTACTCATTCTGTGTTCCATTTAAAATGAAATGGAGGGAAAAAGCCTGGGCTGATGCTTTGCTACAGATGAACGGTTTAAATCACAAAATGTCAGGAAATTCAAAAGTAAGATTCTAAAAGCAAACTGCAATTTAGCTGCTCATCCTCTGTATTTTGGTGCCTCTATTTAAAAAAAAAAAAGTAAAAAATTAATACTTTGGGCACTTATATAATGAAAACAGGAACTGAAAGACATACCTGTGTGTCTGAGTAAACATTCTCCTTGAAAGTGTAAGTGTAAATCCAGTGAAGGGTGCCTATGACTTTTGCTAATGCCCCTCACATGGCTCTTCTACCTTCCCTTCCCCTGCAGCTGAGAAGGAAAGACTGTCACAGCTCTAGTGCCCCGTTCACCATGTAGGGTACGATGCTTTATTTTACTCTGGTTTTTTTATGTGGGAGCTTGCCTTGGTTACTCTGGGTTTGCCCTTTAACTACAACCCATTTTCAGATGGTATGTAAGTGTGTGTCTCTCTTCAAGCCCATGAGCAGTGCTGCCGGACTCTCCCGTTGCTGCATCGTAACTTTCCTGCAAGCTGAGAGATCACATCTACCAGCACCATGCACCTGGAGGCTGTCACTTGTTCTATCTATATGGTTTGATATAGAAAAATGATGCTCTGTAAAGAAACTAATTGCAGTCAGCCTAGAGAAAGAAGTTCAAGATTAGTATTTCAGCTGGTTTTACTGTAGCAGTATTCAGAAAATCATTTACTGTGGGAAAAGTGGTGTTTCTTTTTCTCTACTGTTCCCATAAGTAAAAAAAGCTGAACAGATCATCCCCTGATTTTAAAACTAATTTTAGTGACTGCGAATGGACAGTTTCAGCCCAAAAGGGACTTTTCAGAAGGTTACAAGACCATGGAACAATGGAGTTACGATGGAAAATGTTTATGAATCTCAGCTGAAGTGACCACTGCTGTAACACTTTGTGAAGCATTATACTGTGAAACATCAAAGAGCAACACAGAGCTGAAAATATATTACTGTCTTTTAAAATGGGCTTGTAAGACTTAAACCCAAGCATTTAATGTTGGTCTCTGAGAAAAGAACAAAAAGGCAAAAAAAGCAACACACAAAATATAATTAAGATAATAAATGAAAGGCCTTTCTTTTCATCATTTCTGTAACTACCTTAAATATCTGCTGGAAATGATTATATCAGCACAGGCTGGACTATATTAAAATAATGAAGAGTGAAGTTTTCACTGTGTTCCCATTTAATCATCACCTCACAACTTTACATTTTAATGTCTGACCTTAGGATATCCTCTTCCACTATCACATTAAGAATGTTGAAAGGAAACAGGAAGGGCCACAAGGGCTGTAGTTTCCTCAGAAGAACAGTGGCTATCAGCCTAATGGACTCTGAATTTCTCAGACAAAGAGCAGCAGCAACTCAGCCCACAGTCAGGGTTATCAAATGTTCACACAATACATGCCTTTCCTCTAATTAACAGAGTTGCCTTCAATGAGGGCACTACCTTTTTTTGCATTATGTTACTGGAAGAAAACAAATCAACTGCATGGTGGGACCTCGTCTATAAATAGCCTGATGAAATGCAGAAGACAAAGTTGCTGTTTGTTGGTTTGTTTATTTTTAAAAAACCCAAACAAACCACAAAACAAACAAAAAAACAAACAAAAAAAGAACAAAAAATAACTAACCCAAAAAAACCCAACAAAAATAAACCCAACAAAAAAACCTCAATGCAGTAAAAAAGTAGGAAAGAAGATCTGCCAAAACATCAGGAACTGTGTTAGACCTGCTGTGACCTCTATAGGTCAAAGCCTAGATTTGAGGTAAACTTCTCCAGTTGTTAACCAAGGATATGGCAGGTTTCTGGGTGTCCTTTCTAAAAGGAGAAGCTGACTTGAGCATAGGTGAAAAGGAAGGGACTGTCTGGGCTTCTGTAATGAAATTTGTAACATTTCCAGAGGGGCAGCGGAGAAGGAATTATAATGAATGTAAACAGAAGACGAATTATTAAATGGAATTCTTTCAGCAAACAGGCTGACGTTACAACTGCATGCTCATGTATGGGGTGAATGGGGAGAGGAGGAGGGGTCTTTGTCATCATACATATCATATAGGGTTAAATGGCTGTAAAATCTCAGATATTGTCTTAAAGTCGTTCCACATGTGAGAATTGTGTTTGTTTCATGCAAATCTAAGTGGATCCTACTCTCTAACACAACCTACGTGAAATCTGTTTAATGTGGTTTTCTTAATAAGAAATAGATGAGGATCGATCCTGGGAAAAAAAAAAAAGCAAGGAGCAATTTCACTTTCAACAGTCCGTGAGTTTGGCTGCTTATGGGAAGTGTAAATGAAGTTGGATAGTTGTGAATTTTTGCAGACAGGAGGAGCTACTGTGTGAACTATACAGTACTCAAGTCCTGTCATTTTTAAATTGACCTTTTTTGGGGAATATCAGGATGTTTGTACTACATTCATGGAACTCCCTCTGGTGTATAACTTAACACATGAAATTTCTTGCCTTATTCTTTATCAAAGAGCCTGTGTAGCCTGGTGCATGGAGAAGCTGCTTTCATGACAGTACAGAAGATGTGTGACATGAGTTTCTGTTATAAATGGAAAGAATGACCCTGCGTCAGATCATTGTCATGGTAGGGCTGGGAACCAGGAAAACATATGTATGATGTGTGCCCATTAGTCCATAGCAACAAGGATCACTTCAGGGTTGACTATGTGGCCCCACCAACAAAGATGCCATGCATCCCTAGTCTCTCTCCTTTAAACAGGACTCTTCTCTGACAGACCTAACAAAATTTAGCCTTGAAACCAGGGTACTGATAGACCTGTTTTCCTACTCATCATCTTTTCTTTCCTCTGTCCATGTCATATTCAGTTCTGTAGAAAAGAAAAAAAAAAGGAAAACACCATTAAAATCTCAATCTCATTCATCTTCAATCATGAATCATCTACCATATGGAAAGAAAAGGTAAGTGTGTTGTGGGTAAGGACTGAAAAACACAGGAACTTGCAATAAAAGCCTTTGTTGTGGTAGGGTAAAGATATGGATCGGTGGATGGATGGATGGATGGATGGATGGATGGATGGATGGATGGATGGATGGATGGATGGATGGGCAGGCAGCTTGTTTTTGATATTTCTTGTTAGGCAGGTGGCTCAATATCCAGCTGTTGATTCTCTTTTTTCATCTTTTTTCTTCCCCTTCCCTTCCCTCCTCTGCTTTCCTTTTCTCTGTTTTCCTCTGCTTTCCTTTCTTCTGCTTTTCTTTCTTCTGCTTTCCTCTCCTTTCCTCTCCTTTCCTTTTCTCTCCTTTCCTTCTCTCTCCTTTCTTCTCCTTCCCTCTCCTTTCTTCTCCTTTCCTTCCCTCTCGTTTCTTCTCCTTCCCTCTATTTTCTTCTACTTCCCTCTCCTCTCTTTCCCTCTTCTTCCCTCTTTCCTTCCCCTTCCCCTCCCCCTTCCCCTTCCCCCTTCCTTTTTCTCTTCCTTTCCCTCCTGTTTTCTTTTTCCTGCCAGTGGATGGTATACATTTTATTAGATGTACATAAGAAAACCAAGCAAGCAAAGGATTCCTTTATTTGCTAGATAGCAGTTCAATACTCTAGTCTGCACAATTTTCATGCTCAGTAAGGCAAGACTCCTCCAAAAGATGACTGGAAACAATGTACCATGCAGAAGAAGGCCTTTTACAAAGCCATGTTCTTTTCATATCATATAGAAGGAGGGGAGATGCAGGGTTATTTTAGAAACATCCACTAATTACAAATGAAAGTCGATTTTCTTCTGCTTACTCTGGCATTCAACTCTGAATAAACTACAAGTACAGCAGCTACTGGATTGAAATTTCCCTTCAGTTCACATGCTGGCATGGAATATCAGAACACCGATATTATTTATGTTTTTATTACGTAAAAAAGTGACTTCCTTTTCCCTCCTTTCATTTTACACACTGTAGATACTCACAACAAAGGATGCGCTGCAGGGACTGCAGGGTGTATGAAGAAATGAGGCTTATTTTTATTTTCCTGATAAGCATTTAGTATGTAAATAGTTTTTCTCTCAGTAGGTTTTACCGACTAAAAGCTAACTATTTCAGCTCTCTATTTCATCAAGAGCAGCTCTAAGGAATGATTCATCTCCTCTACCTTAGAAGCAGTTTTGTGGCAGACCTTCCTTTAGTGATGTCCTGTGTCTTGCAACTGACCACAGATGGTCTGAACTTGGGTACTTAATTTTTTTTTGATGGTTAAAATTAAATAAGCCTTAATTCTCTATGTCTTTCCCAGTTTTGATGCCTAAACCATAAAAAATACCTCTTCCTACATCAACAGTCCATTATGCGACAATATATACTGTGCACCCACAAATGTATTGGACTGAACTCTACTGTCCGAAACTGATCTTCTCAGAGGACCTAAGCTACAATTTGAAGACTACAGCCTCAAAAGGGATCTGGATCCCTAACTCCCGCAGAGGATGAGTTCTGACACCAAGTCCTAGAAATTAGAAGATCTGTTTCCTAAGAAGCAACTGTTTTCAATTTTAAAAAAGCAAAACAAGTCATTTTCATAGTGCCTCAAACATACTATTTCACTCTCCATTTTCTCAAAAGGACTATCCAATTTTGCTTGAAGCAGTTCAGGCCAACACTGGAAACACATTCCGAAAAGGTGATGTTTTAACATAGTTCTAAGTATCTGAAAATGAGCTTTCAGGATGAAAGCACACGTGTAACTTCATCTGGGGGAACTGGTATGCAGTCTTGTAGAAAAAATAAATGCTACAATATTTTATGCTAGACTTTTAATGGCTCTGTAGGCATTCCCACTTGTCTGATATAAATGCAGCACAAATACCATACACTTCACTTTTAGTTTTTAGAGATAACCATGGAGGGAGAGCTCATTCATAATTTCACTTTATTTTAGTACTTTTTAAAGTTTGAAGTCTTTCTCAATTCATTAAAAAGAAAACATTCGCTTCAGATTTATGATCCCCATGCCCTTTCTCTCATTCACAGAAGTATTCACATTAAAATCATGCACACTCTGTCATTGCATGACTGACATTCTTTTAACAGCTGCTGAACATAATGGCAAAATTTTCAGAAAAGGCACAAGACTAGCTCTGATAAAGAGAGGTGGTATTGCTGAGAAAGGATGAGTGTCTATAGTTTTAGCAGAGAAGCTTTTAAATCCCACCCTGAACTCCAGCCATGGCATCCCTTGCTGGTGACCTTGCCTGTGTCATTTAATTTCTAAAATGTTGGTTATTTTTGACCAGTCTCTTGTGGCAGCATGGGATCTACCAATATCATGACATTGGGTATTTTCACCACTAATTTTGATTTTCCGTGGTTTTTTTGGAACAGGGACCAACTGTATAGTTCCACTGAGTAAGCCCTGATCCCTGCCTTGTACTCCAACAGGCTGCTGCTACATAAAGAGGTATTATATAGTGATTGCAGCACTAGCAGGACTCCCAACGGCTCTTATCACTGACAGGACTGAAGCTGTTTGCAAGGGTTGGAAAATGTTGCAAATGTTTCCTGCTCTAACCAATGTAACTCCATTTTGCCTCCTATAAAGTAATGCTCACTTCTTTCACAGTGGCATTTGGAGGATTATTAGTTGGTGTCTCTCTGTTCATCACTTTGCAAATGTAAAGCACTATGTAAGTGTTATTATTGAAGGGCTGACACCAGTGAAATACAGCGTGTATTTTGAATTCTAATTTTAAACCAAGGCAAATTGAGTAAGCAAGAACTGACCATGTGTTAAAAACACTTGAAGCTCTCTTTCTTTTAACTGTTTATCTGTATTTTTAAACCTATGTTTATGTTGTAGTAACAGCTGTGTTTAAAGGGGACATGACAGAGTAGACTAATTTGTAAAGCTAGACTTGATTTTGAAGGAAAAAAAAAAGTGAATGTTTGAAAAAACACTTCAAAAGAAGGCAAAAATGATTAAAATAGATATAACCATTTGTTTAATCTATGACTTTCTCAAGAAAAATCAAGCTAATGTAAACTGGACTATGCATAATTCAAGCAGCTGTTCCGTGTAGCTGTTACACAAACCTCTGGTTTCAGGGAGGGATAAAATTATGACAAAACAGGTCATTCTCAATGAAGGAGCCAAACTAAGTACTGGATTACAAACCAAATGCACATACACAGGTGAGATCTGCCCCAACCTGTCAGAAGAAAGCAAGCCAACTTTTTTTTTAACCCGCTTGCCTTCAACTGGGTTTTAGTCGTGTGTATTTTAACTGTTTGATGTATTTATTTTTGTCCACACCTTCAGCAAATCCAGAGCCAGCACTGGCTGAGTTTAAATGAAATTACTCCATTTCCTACTGTAGACAAATGCTTTCTTAGGGGTTTTATAGAATTCCTTTCTAGGATGTTGAAATGCTACTGAGGTAAATGAGATTTATGTATTTCATGGGGACTACCAGGAGAGATTTTCTGTCTGTGGTCAGGGCAGTGAGGAACATTCTAATCACCTGTATCATTATTATGCTATTTCTGAGAAAAAATGCTTTGTGGAGAGGGAGATGTTGTCACATGCCCAAGCACTAGTCACACAGCATTAAATCTGTCTTTAAAACCTCATTTGAATTCCCTTTCATAAAATGTTTTCTGTTTACTTGACTCATCCACGGCTTTGTAAGCTGTGCTATCTTCATAGAACACAGCTGAACTGAGTGAGTCAGGGTGGTGATATTATGGTGGTGATATGACTCAAGCAGGTCCTAAGTCAACCTTAGAGTCTTTTGAAAATCAGAAATAAAAGCTAGAAGCAGGTGGCAAAGTGCGTAACAAACCACTGCAGAGGTAGAAAGCAGAAAAAAATGAGGGTTCATACTAACCTACTTCACTAAGGAGAACAGTTTTATTTGCATCTGGATCCACACACAAGTAGTAACTACAGTAATCCAGTCTGGACAGCATGGATGCAAGCATCCAAGTACCCAAAATCTCACTCAGCCTATGGTTTTGGTGTCGCTCATGAGTTTTTGTCAGCTCCCATTTAAGAGGAACTGAGATCTCCCAAATGAGGTTCATCTGCTATAGGTGTGGGCCAGCATTTACTCTGGATAAGCAGTTGGCAGATCCTGTGCGGACCTCTGACCCTCAGGTCTTCCATTAAAGCCAGAAGACAAGGAGGTGTGATCCCAGTGCAGGTGTCCCAGTTCAGAATGCTTTTGGAAGGAAAAATAATTACAACCTTCACGTCCTCAACTCTGGAGATGTTTGATGATCACCACTTTCTACTGCATAAGCCCCAGCAGTCTTTCTGGTCTGCCCTGACTGGTGACCACAGATGTCTAACATGCTATCTCACTGCCATCTTGGCCTACCTCCCTGGCAACTCTCCTTCATAGGAGCTAGATTATTGTCTTGCTAGAGAGGTTTTCAAATGGTTTTGACAATTTTAATCCAATTGTAATGGGAACAAGAAGGAAGTTCTGGGGGTGGCTGGATGTAGAGCTCACTGTGGCCACAGAAAGCCAGTTTGGCCATGCTCGGTGGTACTGCTCAGTGGTATTTGCACCTAAATGCTTGGCTGTTTCCTTCTAACATCCTGCTTTGCTTAGTTTTGTGCCACAGTTTTAAAGTCGGTCTTCGGACCGACTCTTACAGCCACCACTGGCTGGAACCTTTCACCAAGGAGGTGAAAAGGCAGGAGAGGAGAAAAAGCGCCTGCAGTCTTGTAAAGAGGCAAGCTCATTGAGAAATGGTGAACTGCCCAGAAGCATTTTTCATCCATGTTAGGTGTCTAACTATGCTCATTTCCCAAGTTTTAATTTTAGTAACAAAGAAATCAACACTGAGACATCAGTGCTTGCCTTAAACCTTTTTTCCTCGGAGGTGGCTCCTCACATTCCCAGCATATTCAGTGGCTCCTTGCCTTTCTCCATCACGGGACTTCAGCTCCACTAGGCAGGGTTTACCTGAATTTGCGAACAGAATTTGCTAAATGGAAAGATAGCTCTTGTAGTTTGACTCATCTGGTAATGAAGCTGTTAAATCCTCTGGTAGACACAAATGCATGCAAAGGTATGATCTAGCAGTGTTCTCAACCCATTTGGATGCAAAGACAAGGCTGGCTGGAGGCTCCATTTTCCCGTCTTTGGTGGTAGATGATGATTAAAAGGTACACTATAGTTTTTCATGCAACCTGGAGCAAACTATGGCATTGCAAATGTATGGGAAATGGGCAGCTGGAACAGATTTGCACTGTCAAAGCAGTACAGAGGAGTGCAGTGTAAGTGTAAAGTTATATCTGCAGGCAGATACGATTTTTTTCATGACATGTTTCAACAACGCTTAGCAGAATGAGCTCCACTCCTCCAAGTATCTAGGAAGTCTCATGGTATAAATAATGCTAACAGGCTATGGGCATGTGGAAATGAGGAACACTTTCCCCACCCAGAGAGGGTGTTGTAGTTCAGTGTAATCTGCTTTTGAAGGAGACTGTGGCTATTTTTAAGACAAAACAGTGGTTTTTTTGGTCTTGTGTTCCAGCTAAAGACATTGTAATGGAAAGGTAATGGATTATACACTCAGTTAACAGACATCCCACTGCAAAGCTTCCAGCAAGTTTGGTCTTTGTATAGAATAAATACCAAGGGAAATGTTTTCTAAATTCCAGTTGTATTTATTTACTTCTGGATCAAGAAAAGAACTGTATTGTATTATTAACTAGTTCTCTGTATCCTTATTTTCCCACGAAATGAAAATGACACATTTCATTTATATAATTTATTTTAAATTTAAAATAATTTACAAAACTGAACCTGCAGTTTGAGGGTGCCCATAACAGTGCAATACTTGAGTGGGCAAGCGCTAAAAGAATACTTCTAAAATATATATATATATGTACAAAAATGAACAGACAGCTGACTGTAGCTCACTAATTTCAGTATGCTACAGACAGTTTCATTTATAGTGCCAAATTCTCCTTCCAGCTGCACTAATATATATTTATATTTATTTCACTGGCTAACTGAATTTATATATACAAACGTAACATATTTTTCCTTGGGTTAGGTGAACCTATATTGAATATCTGACTCGTGTTATTTCACTTTTATATTAATTTTTAAGACTGAGAAGATTCTTCTCAGCATGAGAAGTGATCTCATTTGACTTTAGATGTGACCCCAAATAGGAAATGGAATACTTGTGGCCTGATACTTAATGCAGTGAGTCTTATTTTCCAGGTGCATACATCTGGTCTTTAATGGCCATTTTATCAGGACTGCATCATTTCATCTTGGTTCTTTCACCACAAATATTTGATTGTAATAAGATCTGACAGTGGGATGTGTCATCTTTTGTACTGAATATACAGAACAATTTGGGTTTACTATTTCTGTCTTCAAGGGACCTTGTGTGCTGTTAGGGATGACAATTTTTTTCGTGGCAAAACATTGCTGACAAGATATTGTGCAATGAGATTTGCATGACCAAATATCCTGTGAGTAGTCCAGTGGTCAGGATAGGAAACAGAGTCAGAATAGCCTGGCTCTGTTCCCACTTCACATACTGACTCACTGTGTGACCCTGGGGCAAATCGCTTAGGCTGGAATTTCCAAAGGGGCTGAGATGCACAGCTCCCAGGGAAAGCCAGACAGAGCTGGTTGCCTTACTCCTTTACACCTCTTAGAAAACCTCATGTCACAACTCTTCTGCATCTCAGTTTACATTAATAGTGGGACAAGGTTTATAAAGCTATTTGGGTCCTCTGGTAGAAATTGTTTATTAAGGAAATCATAATAATGACATAAACACGTAGTCTTTTCCAACATGTACTATTTGGTAGGTACAAACAGATGAATTAATTATGTTATTTGCTCCTTGAGAAACGCAGTGTAGTTTGTTTCTCTTCTATGAAGAGGATGAGTTAAAAAAACTTAGGGATTGTCAAACCCATGTTTCCAAATGTAGCTTGCCTACAAACCTGCAGCTACAGGGCACCCATGGCAGTAATAGCTCTTGGTCCTGTGGCAGCTCATCCATATGGGCTCAAGGACGCATACCTTCTTCTGTGCTCCACCACTACACTCAGTCTAGATCCAAAATTGTTCTTCCCTGCTTCATCAAACCATGACCAAAAATACGCCCAGGCTCTCACATCCTTACCTTCCTACAACCCATGGGAACACCAGTCTTGTACCCCTGCTGTTCACCCAGTCAGGTATCTCAGTCTGCATCTTTCCATCACCTCCCACCTTCTACTCTCTTCTCTTATTGTTCTGCCCTGCTTGTATGTCCTACCAGGAGATGCAGGTGCTGGCACTGGGGGGGCTTTTACAGCAGACACTAAGTCAATAAGGTATTGCTGATACACTTCTGGATGCACAACAACCAGAGTGTGAATACACTCATGCCAAAACTTACAAAATTATCTCCACCTACACTGCTGGAAACTGTCTGCAGACCTAGCTCCAAAGCAGCTTGCACATCACCAGAGAACCAAAATGTGAGAAGAACCCTGGTAAGCCACTGGGTTTGAGTGAGTAAACTGCTACAGAACTTTTTTTTTTTTCTCTCTCTCTCTCTTAAAAAACAAACAAAATGTTATAATATGGGAGATTTTTCCACATAGGGTGACTTTCAGCCAATGTTTTGGTTTGGAAATAGCAAAAGAGATAAGGCAACTCTTCAGATCAAAGTGAAACCTCATGTTTTAAAAATTCTATTCAATGAGAAGTGTTGGGTTTGAGACAATCACTTTTTTTTCTATTGTTGATATTTCTAAATTTGTTGAAAAATGAGAAAACACTCTCAAGAATGTCCACTGTCTAATTGGAAACTGCGTTTGTAATGAAGCATTTACACAATCAGCCAGCTTCAGCCGAAAATATATGATGGGCCCAGATGATCTGGCACTGAGATTGGGTCTTATTTAATTTGGGAAAATATTTTTTTAAAAAGAACAAAACTAACAAGAGTCCAGATCTCCTGTGAAGGTCATGTAGTTACTCCAATTTACACCAGCACAAGGATAAACAGACAAGCTGGGAGCTTGCCTACCTACAGCAGCTGGTGCTGCTTCAGATATGTAATGCATTTCCCCTAGTCTCTAGCTGTGATTCTGGAAAGACACTGGTCTAAGTCCTCTGCCATTACTGCCAGCCCTGTGCTAATACATAGATAGATACCATGGTGGGTCGAGGAGGGCACCGGACATCATGTTTATGCCCATAGAAACTTGCTCTCCTATGGTGAAGTTGATACCTTGGAGTCTTGGCTGGCTAGACAGCAATGTGGAAAGGTGTCCAGGTCTTCTCACCAATGGCTGGGAGACTGAGTGTGTTTCGATACTCAACATTGTTCAACCTTTGACAGAGACTCAAACAGAAAGAAAAGGAAAACACTAAGGTGGACAGCAGAACAAATGGAAACAAATGAGCTTGGCTCAGCACCAAATGCCCTTCATATGAAGCCAGGCAGGAGCACAGAGGGGGAGATATAACAGGGGGATGGGGAGGGGTGTCAGAATTTGGCACTGAAATAACTTTTAGCTCACACAGAGTGAATTTCCTTTTATCACTAGTAGCCTGGGTCATGGAGACTCGGAGGAAACCATCCCACTCCAAATGTTTGATACTGAACATATTTGGCTGGCTGCTACTTCCAGATGTGTGCAAATACAGTTTGTGTATTTGTCTGATAACACAGTTTGGATCCAATCTTTGGTCTCCCATACAAGCTCAGAGTACAATTCAACCACCTTTCTGCTGCCCCAACTGTTGACCCACCTATATGTCTTCTGGTACGTGTTGGAGCAGCTTAGAAGCTGCTGTCATTCGTGCCAATGCTTGGTATTTCCAAAGGGCTGCTACCACACCTGGATCATGGAGATGCCAAAATGCCTTCAGACTCATCCCTTTTATTATGACACTTGCACCGAGATGGCAGCAAACAACAGCCTGCTGCCTCCCACCACCGCTCAGGCAACTCCTCCACCCGTGCTCCTGCCGCCAGCTAGGTCTGTTTTAGTGTAAGCTTAGAGTAACAGAGCAGCGCAAATTTGCTTTAGATCAAAGATGATCTGGCCTCATCTCGAAAGTTATTTTTTTTAATCTCTACTTTATCTGGTTCCCCTATCCAGCAGCTTTACAAGGCTCGTGAACTCATGACCAAAGAGAAGTTGAAGCTCACTTATACTCCCCTTGTTAGTGTGCCGCCTGTATCGCATGCTGTCCAACCGCTCAATCCTTTGGCTTTGAAGAAGACCCAGATCAACTACTATGAGGGAGGTGACTGGGCCGATAAATTATTAGCGCTGCAGCTGTGAGGCAAAGAAGTTGAGAAAACAGTTGTGAGTACAAAGAAAGAAGGGGGAGAGCGGGTGTACTCTCCAGATAAGATTAATCCAGAATTTTACAAATTCTACAAATCTCTTGATACAGTGAACTCAACTCCTCCAGCAAAGATTTGATGGAGAGGGAAGCATTCTTTCTACTGGAACATATATATACATATATAAATATACACACATATAAGTTTGATGCTGCTATGCTTCTTTGCAAAGCACGGTGAGCTTCTCCAGAAACCATTTTTGGTGTCTGCAAGTGGGAAAAAAAACCCCACATTGTTGTCACAAGTTATGACAGTCTTTGCAGAACAACTTTAAGACAGCATTTTTGTGACCAAGATAAAAACAAGCAAATTAGGAAACGGGGCAACTTGATTACGTTCAAAGTCTTGCAAACCTTTCAGTATGTGCGAGGAATTTGTTATGCCATTGACAACTTTCACAAATGTTTTTTTTCCCTGAAATTTTATCTTGTATTCTATAGGCTTCTCAGTTCGTGTATTTGTTTAAAACTGTTATATTTATTAAAGCAAAGGAAGGTTATGGCTGCTTCTTAACACTTGTGTTGTAGTTTCAAGACAGGAATCTCAGCTGCCCAGCATAGCGGATTCTTTCCATATAGTATTTTTTTGGGTGTATTTGCTTGTTTGTGTGCATTTATTTTGTTTCTATTTATATAGGGAAAATCTAGGTAATCTGTATGTCACAAGTACGCCGTATTTGTGCACATACAAACATGTAGGATCAAAGGTAACGTCTCCTTTTCTTCCCACACTCCGAAACAGACGTTATCTCTCAAGCCATTTCTGCCTCATTGCCGTCTGTCTTAAACAAAAGCTGAACCTAAGCGGGTAGGATCTGCAGATTCAAACCTGCGATGGAGAGGGAATTTGAAACGTGGTTTTTAAAGGAGGTTCTTCAGTTTCCACTAAAACGTCCTGCTATTTCCACGGCATTGGTTTGCCTGCACCGACAGCCGAGATGAAACACTCCTTCCTTTCACCCAGACGGCGGATCCGCCAAGCGCGATTTCTGCTGTTCGCATCCGAAGGGGTTCCAGAGTCCTCCTCAGGGTTTTATCAAGCGGATTCACACACTAAACACATCCTCTCACCTTGCAGGTGCCCCGGCCTATACTCCGCGGAGTCTCCCCTCCCGTTTCCCGCGGAGNGCGGCTCGGCCCCGCTGCCCTTAAGGAGCTGCTCTCCCTCACGCCGGGGCTCGCCCCGGGGGGTGCTCCCGCTAGCGCCGCGCTCACACCCTGTTCCCAAAGTGACACACCCCCCCACCCCCGCCGCTGCCGCTTCCTGAACTCGGCCTCCAACCCCCGGGGGGCTGTGGTGTGAGGTCGGGAGTCTTCTGGAGATACAAACAAGAGCCAGGCTGGGAAGGTGAAAGCTGACCGAAGGCTTCCCCCTCCCCATGCAGCTCCCCTGTCTCCGGCCGGCCGCGGGACGCAGCTTCTCACGGGAGCCTCCCGCCGCACCCGGGGGTCGAACCGAGCCGGGCAGCACCCCCGCCCTTCGACATGGAGTGTCAGTCACCAATAAGTCAGTTTGAAACACTTTAACGTTTCTCCTAGCAAAAATAAAATACTATCTCCCCCTTCTCCCCAAGAAAAGTATTTTTATTGAATCCAATTCCATGTTGTATGAAGACACTAACAGCACTGTAAAAAAGAAGTCCCTATATATCACCCAGTCAAGTAGTCTAAACAACCGTGCTGGAAGTTTTCCAGCCTTGCCCAGTCAATGACCACAGACTTATTTGGAAAGTAGTCGTTAGCAGTGGTGGTCATGTAATCCTGCCTTTCTTCTCCTCTCTTGCTTCAGGAGCTCTGCTGGGGAGACACAAACACGCTGGTGTGGTGGCTTTACGGCGTACACTGGGTAGGATGTTAAGTGTGTATTTAACATGTGATTCACACCCGGAGAACCCATGACACAGGACAAAGATGGGGAGGATGGCTTCAAGAAGTCACGACTATGTCACAGTCCTAGAAGATTTCTACAACTGTTAAGAAACCACACTCAGACGATTAATAAGGATTAAGTTTATAAGTAATCAGCTATTAATAAGATTCTTCCATGCATGTCTTTTTCAGGGGAACCTTAGGAGACACTTCAAGCACCCTCCAGAACCACTACATTTCTAGATGACACTATAATGTTTAGGATACTGGATAAGAGAGAAGGGTCTGATGTCCCATCCTTCCAATAGTATACAGTGACTAATAATAGACCAGTTAATTCATTAAATATGTTGTTTAAAACAGTGCAGTGAATAAATCGATGGCATTTATTGTTCTACCCCAGGACTTGGTTAGTCCGCAAGAGAAAAATTACAACAGCAAAGGTCTAGGCCTGTGTCTCAGTTTCCTTACTGAAACATAGGGGATAAGCCTGCAATACTCATCTTCCTAGCAGATTTATTTGAGACAAAATGTATGAATTCGGAAAATCCATTGGTATTTTCAGAAAGTGATGAAGAAGTATGATGTAATGTCTTTAAAAAAAATCTTCTGTAAAACAATATACTTGATGTACTTAATTTGAGCTGACAAGTTTTGCATAAGTTGTCATATTTAATCAGCATATATGAACTATTCTGAAATGTAAAGTGGCACAAACAGCAACTTGTTCGTAACTAGTATCATATAGATATTGGAAGTTATAATACATTTAGGTTTCATTGGCTTTACAAAGCATTTAGTGCTGATAAGGACAAAGAAATTACAAAGTTACAGGGTGAAGCTAGAAAGTGATGTTCATAGCAAACCTTTCATTTTTGGAAACTATCCTGTGTATACTTTATAGATTTACTGGTTATTTGTGCCTGGGTATTTAGATCTGAAAATTACAATAATAGTGTCTTATGTTTTTGGGGGTTTTTGGGTTTTTTGTTTGTTTTTTTCTGCAGGATAAATGGAGGTGTGTTTCAATGTGTGTGTGCAGGTGCACACAAGTGCACATGTATGTGAGCCAGTAACATCAACGTAGTGTTTGAAGCTTCTACTGAGGAGGACAAGTTCAATAGAAGAGCTTTACATTTTGCTATGATTGTCACACGGCCTCTGTTTTGAACTAGAACATGTCTAGTTCCCATGAAAATGAGTGCTTTCATGTGCAGCTTCTGCTCATGCATTTTGGAATCTTCAACTAGATCAGGTTACGCAGAGCCTGGTCCAACATGACTGTGAATGTTTCTGGGGATGGGGCTTCTACCACCTCTCCAGGCAACGTGTTCCAGTGTCTCAGGACCCTCATCATAAATATGTCTTCCTTATAGCTAGTCTAAAGTTGCCCTCTTTTAGTTTAAAATTACTATTCCTTGTCCTATCACAACAGGCCCTCCGAAAAATTTGTCTGCACCTTTCTTATAAGCCCCCTTTAAGTACTGAAAGGCTGCAATAAGGTCTCCCCAGAGTCTTCTCCAGGCTGAACAGTCCCAGCTCTCTCAGCCTTTCTTCATAGCAGAGGTGTTCCAGCCTTCTGATCATTTGTGTGGCCCAGTTTGCAGCTGATAGTCTTAATTTTGGCACCCTTTTTTTAAATAGAAATGTATCTTTTAACGTTATGTAGCCCTATATCAGAACAATATCTACTGTAATTCAACAACTGTAACTTGCCACAGACTCACTTCATCTCATGTGGAGTAAACAGAGACCTCCCTGTTTCCTCCTATGTGGCTGCAAATATTGTATCCAGTATTTTTCTACCCTCTCTAGACCTATGTCTAGACATACACAGCAGAAAATCTCTTTTTGAATGTATTGGACACCACTTGGTGTGGCTGCTTCAAAATGAAATTTACCCAAAATTGCTCAGTGTAATCAATATCTTGACACTCCACTGCGTATGTTACGGGATTGTCACAAAGCCCCTGATTTCATCACCCCACAATGAGTGTGGTTGCAGCAAGTAATTGTAATACCCAATAAAATTGTTTTAAAGACATGAAAAAGCTCTCTTCCCCCTGGTATTGAGGAATTTGTGGGTAGGGCTTTGCAGACTTGCCATATTTAAATGAAGTTTACAGACAAAAGAACAAGATACATTAAACACTTCTAGTAACATGGTCAAAACCACATGGATCCTTTTAAAGGCAATCATGGAATTTAAACAGCAAAATAAGGTGCTTGATTAAATATAGAGTCATAGGGGGATACCGTATAGATAATTACTTGGAACACACCTGAATACTTTTAACACAGAATCTCATGACTTTAAATAGTCCCCATTTCTCCAAACAACAGCATAGATTAGCAAACAGATTAGTGTGTTTACTCAGCTTTAAAACAAAGTGTTCTCTGAAGTCGGTGGAGTGATGATTGTTGCTTTTTATGCCACCCTATTTTTCATGAAATTGTAGAGCTGTGATCCAGAGCAACATAATTTTACCTGAAAGAAAAATCAGTATTTTGACCATTTTTTTCCTGAAAGTATTAACTGTGGTTTTCATGTTTGCCCTTTTGATTGTTTTTTTCTTTCTTTATCAGCATCTTTTCTTACATCCTTGATAAAGCAATCACTAAAACATTAAATGACCCTAATAAAACCAAACCCAGGTTTGGAACTTTCCTAACAGGATAATTCCAGTTTATAACCTCATGGCAATTTGTAAGGAGCTGTAGCATGACTGATAGGAACCTCCTCCCATGCCCATACACACACCAATGCGCCCAAGAACATGCATGGGAGCAGAGCTCCTCTTCTGCCTACTTCTTCTTGGTGAGTCCAAAGCTCTGTCTTTCCAATGCCCCACTTGGTAAACTACATTTTACAGTTATTTCTTTTGCCTTAGAGGAAATGGAATAGCTGCCACAGGTATCGTGACAAAATCCATGAGAAGATGATGTTAGAAGTAAAAGAAACTATCTTCAGGAAAATATCATGTGTCGTCCTCAGGATGACTTCTGCAAACCAGGAAAAGGATTCTCCAATTGGGTTTCTGCTGGAGATTTGCTGCTATGGCTCTAGTAGAAAGTGTCTACAACCCACTCTGGTCCTAGTGTAACGCTAGACTTATTTAAAAGGCTTCTCAGCCGTTCATCTTCCCAGCGCTCCTGAGGCACACGTAATTCAGCACTGTTACTCGTGTCATGCTATTTGACAGACAGAAGAGAAGGAGGATGATCTGCCCAAGACCTGCAGCCAGCCTATGGTAGAGCACAGTGTGGATCTGCTCCCAGTTTCTGCTCGTTCCTCCAGACCTTTCTTTTTTTTGGCACACCCCCAAACTCATCTTGTGGTTCGTGAACCTTAACAAACCTTTCAATGAAGCTTGTCTGGGTTTTGGATTGGTAAAGAAATTTGAAACCAAGGCAAGGCTTTGTGCGGTGTGTGCTGCGCTGTGAAAATTTCACATGCCTGGTTTTCACCCCACTTGTTCAGCCATAATAGCATGGCACAGTGGGCCAGAAAACTACAAGTTTTACTGAACGGCCCAGTTTATAAGAAGAAGGTGATGAGAGTGGCGGGTATGGAAAATGGCTTTTCAAGAGCTTATGAAAGTTACCACTTCCTTTGGGAATCCACATTCCTTGCAAAATCTATTCCTATTCCCACCCATACAATCCCTTTGTTTTTACTGCAGTGGTCCTGTGTATCTAAGACTTTGGCACTACGTATTTGTTAACAGACTCTTCATGTGTAGTTTGAGTTGCTCATAAAATCCCGATTTCCGCAACCTGCATGGAAAAATACAGAGTAACTAGGTTAACTGAAATCAAAGGAAAGCAACTTTAAGTCTTTTATAAAATTTTAAACAAGAAAGGATAAAGGCCTCAAACAATAGTGGTTTTAATATGCCTGCGCTAGTGCGCTCTTGAAACCGGTTTGCAAGTCAGCCGTGAAAATGTGCAGTCTGAAACATGTTTTCTGCTTACACTGAGGCAACCAGCCTGCTCACATGTAGGCATATACTGTAAAAAGAGCACAGCCTGCGCAAACTCTTACTCAGCACAGCAGTCCTTATTTATTCCCCTGAGGCTTTTTCCTGCTACCACTACAGTCTATAGACTATGAGATTAGTGCAAGCAGAGTTAGATTCATACGTGAGATCAGGCCCTATGCTGTTGTTTTGGGGAGCAAGAGGCTACGAGAACCTCTCTCACTTTCCCTTCGTAGCCTGCTTGTGTTGTGTTTTAAGGAACAAAGCTCACTGTCAAACCACCATTTAAAATTTTATTGTGTCTACCCAAGCTGTGCTAAAACGGAAGGCAAGTAATTTGCCTCAGTCCCAGTGTTGCTGTATTTTTCATTTTCTCGGCACAGAAAAGGTGGTAGGCAGACATCCGTTTTCAGATCCAATTGTGCTGACCAAAGAATCAGCCATCTCTGGCTGCTTCACACTTCCCACCATCTGTTTAGCACTCCCCAGTTCTGCCAGCGGAAGGACCTGTGGAAGAGTTTAGGCAACCTGCTGCAGACAACGGCTGCATGGAGGGCTCAATCCACTTCTGATTTGAAGGACATTCTTTGTACCACACTGGTTATCTCTTTTTTTTAGCCATGTCCGTTGGTCTTAAAAAAAAAAGGTTACCACCTCACCCTACTGAACTTGCAAATAACATTCCTTATGTTCTTATCCACTGCTACAACGATAGTAAACACAGGTATGTAGGTAAGTGGGTAGGTAGGCAGAGAGAGAGGGAGAGAGATAATTTTTTCATTGGGTAAAGGCACAGTCTTAAAAGCTACCACACACTTACACAAGCAACCACATTTTCTCACACTATGGGCTTTTCTCTTAATCTGTATCTGAACATCTCAGAACAGGCTGAGGTGCTCAAACTTTTCTGTCTAGGAAGCTTGACCGTTTTCTTTATCTCTGTCTTTCAATTTGCTGAAGAATTCATTTTCCATTGCTTTTCCAGAATACAGCAAATGCAATAGGGAGAAAAGTGTTACCATTAAAGGGAGTCAGAGTAGTCACTGGAGATGCACACACATTAGGTGTGTTTTGATGATGCTGGCATGAAATCCATTGATCTGACCACTAGTTTTTTCCTGTTTTCATTCTTCATGATATATGTCATGCATGGTTAACACATTTTGTTTCAAGTTTCTTGGTCTCTTACTTTATCTCCTTCCTTATGAACATGGTAGTTATGAGAAGATATTTACCATGCATACCTTGCCCCTCCAAGGAGAACACATCAGGAATCGATTTCAAAGGCAAACAGCAGGAAACAATATATTAGAAAGTTTACTCAAAATTATTTGTTGATAATTTTACTCTTGAGATTCTCCTTTGACAGACTGTTTTTGATGGTCACCTTCCAGACAGCTCTGCAGCATCTAAACTGAACTGAACATTCTGCTGCATAAAATGAAAATCACAATCAACAGCACTGGGACACCCCAGCAGCCCAGCAGATCAAGGAATTCTTTCTTAAATCTAAGCAGCTTTCTGACTCTGGAGTCATATTTTTATTTTCTAAAGATATCTGTAATGCTGATACCCATTTGGCTCCAAGCATTCAGCCAGTGCACAAACCCTGTACTTGTCAGTGAAAAAAACATCTAAAATGACATTTTCTCCAAAAGCATAATCAATGCAAAGTTATTGCAAGGCTTGTTCAGAAATGGTAGCATTAACCACAAGAAATTTTAAGTGCATTTCTTTTTTCCTTACAAAAGATAAAGGTCACACGTATGTTGACCCATCACACACATGATTACGATTCCCAATTCTGTATTTTTGTTGTAATTATGATTTTAATGCCATTTTTATGAATTGCAATATCAGAGCTAACTGCAATAGATAGGGGCATAGAGGATTGTTCTAAACCCTTGTAAGTGTCCTGAAAGTTTCTTTTGTCTAACACACCAGCTAACTTCTCGATTAGATAAAGACCTAAGAAAACTCCTCTGGTGGAGAAGATGGCAATCAAATGTGGAAATCTTCACTGTATAGAGCACCCTGGGGTTTGTTAAATATCTGCAGATCTGCTTGTTGTAAGTGACAATGTTTATTCTTGCAAGTGAATTCCGAGATAGCCTGGCTTCCTTGGGATTTAATCTCAGCCTTTTTTTGTTTCTCTGATTAGTTGGAAACTGTAGCAGGTCACCCCAGCTCTTTGAAGAATGAAGGGTCTCATTCCAGGGTGAGGCCCGACGAATTTGTGAATGAATGAAAAGTTAATTGAGGAAAAGGGTAGAGCATACTTCAGTCATAGTTAATTTAAGCAAAGCTGATAAGTTAGTCAATAGAAACACCAGTGTATTCTTTCAAGTAGAATTTTTGCTCTTACTACTATCTTAGGTGCTGTTTCTCTGGCCCTTTTAAAGATTGGTGCTTGTCGTAGACACTTTATTATCTAATCTTCTGCCCAAAGAGAGATTCTGTAGTGTTGAGTAATTACAAATAGATTGAGCTCTCTTAGAAAGTACATTTACAAAAATAAAAGGAGAGCTTATGTACTGTAAATTTAGTGACTTTTTTTACTTTATCTTCTTAGAATTTTTAATTTTAAATTTTTTTTTACAAACAAACATTATGGAAAATAACATGAATGCCATATGTCCATTTTTTAGGAAGGTGAATGAAACTGTTGAATCTTTCTGGATTTTTATTGTACTCAAAATGCCTTTTGTATCACTTTGGGATTTTAGTAAAATATAAAAATCTAATAATCACTTAAGAAAAGGCATCTAGTAAATTTAAAACTGTTCTATTAAAGCTAAAAACTAAATGCAGAAAACACACAAGCAAATGAAAGGCACTCTTTCTTCATGCATAAAGAAGTGGAAGAGAAAGTTGTATTTTGCTAGAGGAAAGTTGCTTAAAGAAAAGGCATAACTGTGCAATAAAGAAAGAACAACAAAAAAGAAAAGGCCACAGGCAGGGGCTTTTAAAGCTTCTATGGCGACATTTTTTGTAAGTCAGAAAAGCCACACCAAACAGCTGGAGATGAGCTGGAGATGGAATCAAAGTCTTCCTCAATTTTAAATATGCTTTGGGCTTAGAACTTGTCACCCAAACATCTCAGAGCACCCTGCCATCACTCATGACTTGAGTCTCCTACAGTCCTCAGAGGTGAGTGTTAGTCTTGCTCAGTAGATAAGGAAAATGGAGCAGGAAAAGGTTAAACAATTTGCCATACATCACACAAGAAGACTGCAAAAGAGTTAAAAATAAAAGACAGTCTTGATAAAGACAGAACAACTTTGGGCTGTTGTATGGTTGTACTGGCACATCTCAGGGGCGAATGTGTTTAAGTGCAGCCATGGGTGCCAGAAGCTGAGGAATGGATGGTCTTTCATTAGCTACACTCAGGTTTTCCAGACCAGGCTTCAGGAGGGCTGAGATCCCACTATCAGATGCTGACACTGCTTTGCAGAGTGACTTCAGGTTCTATATGGCCTCTCCCTACACTTCAGCTGCTTGTCCAAAGTGGGGACCATGGTGGGGACCATGACACAGATCTACACAAAAAATCTGAATATACGGAAAAACAAGAGGCACTAATTCCTTAGACACAGTACCGAAACTTTGTCGATTCATTTGATTTAATTTCAGGTCTAGATTAAGCTCAGTGATTTGGATTGAAAAATCATGAAAGAAAGAAGTACGACGCTCCAGTTCATAGATGTCCAATGTACGGTTCTTGCAGGTTTCTAATAGAGCCCTACGAGAGCCCACATCTCCTTCTCCCTTTACATCTCTAGCAAAAGGAATGACTGCAATTCAAATGCGGTCTTTCTGTTTCCCCTGTGAAGATCAGGTCCTGCTGATTTGAGTGGACAGACATTGCCACCCACTGCTTTATATTTGTGCATGTGCATATGCACAAGCTAATCTGCAACAACATTTTGTTTGGGGGACCCATCAAGCTAAAAACATTACAGCTGTCACTGCTTTTACTAAAAGAGGAGCCATTTAAGCCATTGTAAATCCAAATCCTAACACATGACAGTGTTAAAGGTGACAGGTACAAATCTACTGCTTGTCTGTACGCAACAGCTACAAGTAATGAAAACCTAATTTAATTCATGCATAATCATGTAATAACACTTGCAATGTGATCTAAAGATGTCTATACTGGCAGAATTCGTTTCAGGGACAAGAAAACAGGCCAGAGATCCCAAGCCTACTTAGACCCGGGTTCACAACACGCAAAGCTCAGGAGGAGAAAGGAAGAACCTATGTGTTAGTCTCATCTTGACTCCACGCAACATCTAAGGCACTGAATCTCCATCTGCACCTTACCACAAATATTAATGACTAAAACTCTCCCACACATCATATTTACTACGTTAACCAGTTCAGTGTTTTTGTGCTTAAAGAATGCTAGACACAGAAGACATGGTCTGCGCCATCAAGAGGGCTACAAACTAGCTACTTTGCTGACCTGTAGCTCAGCTGAATCAGGTAGCTGTCTTACAAAAATAGAAACAGGAGTTGCACTCTGCTGATAGCAAGACACCATTATCAGAAAAATAAACATTAAATGAGAAGCTAAAGTTTTAGTTGAAGGGGCAACTTCTAGCAGTTTTAGGTCACATTCAGTAATTGTGGTCAATCCTATGCATATCCACAACTAGCATGATTTCTATAATTTTTCACCATGGATACAAAGTAAAAAGGTTTGTTTAATGATGTGGTGATTAAAACAAGAGTGAGACCAGTTCAAAAGCCTTTTTAAAATCCAGATCAAAAAAAAAAAAAGGCACCTCAGAGTTACATGATGCACTGTTTCATTTTTAAGCCCCTGATTCCAGAATGCAACACAATACACGTCTCAACTATGATGTTTGCTGTTGCCTCTGCTCTGAGCATGTAGGTGCCTCCTTGGGGATCCGATGCAGCCCATCAGACCAGCTGTGAGCTGCCTAAGACCAGCACAATGCTCTCTAATCCTGGGGAGGCTGCTTTCCCCCTGAGCTTCCCTTCACCTGCAGGCCTCAGCTTCTCTCCAGGAGGCTGGTTACTAAGCTGTCGTGTCAATATGCTGCCTTGTTCTGGTAAACATAGTGGAGAATTGATCATTTACCCAGGCTGGGAGAGTTAGGTGAAGTCCCATTCTTACTCCGATGGGGCATACACCCATCCCCTGCCACCCAATCTCTAGCCTAGTTAAGATCAAGAGCCACCAGGGAAAGACTTTGGCTTCCTCACTGAGGGGTGGACAGAGTCCTGGTTACCAAATGGCACCAGCTCTGTCTATAGGTTATTACTTGCCAGTTAACTGAAAATAAATAAATGTCTCCAGTGATGGGGACCAGAATATAGTGCTCTTCCATCTCAAACCCATGAGACTTTTAGACCTTCCTCTGCTGTGGCTGCAAATGGGTTTTTGTGAGAAGCCTGGTCCAGCAGGCATGCAGTAGAGGTGTCCTGGCCAGGCAGAGTCCTCCTGAGCAGCAGCTGCTTTACTTTACCTTTTGGCTGTGTGGCTGGGACCCCATATGCCCCTAGAGATAGCAGTCAGTGCAGAGGGACATCACCATCATCCAGATGAGGCATGAGTTGGGCAGCCTGCAACAGCAGCGCTGCTGCCTCCCTTTCCCACTGCCCCATCTTTGGCCCCTAGTGGCTCAAACCGAGAAACTCGGAACACCCAGTTCCTGGGAGTGGAATACAAAGCACGTGGAAGAAAGATGCTGCACTCGTGTCTGCCACTGCCTTTTGCTCTCCTTTTGAAAAGAGGGAATCTTTGGAGGCTTTGTTATATTCCCCTCTTTCTTTCTCCTCCTTTTTTTTTAAAGGTTTAATCCTTATTTCCATAGCTTCTCTGCTATCTGCTGCATTGGCATGTTCTTTTCTCTGTTCTCTGTAACTGGAGAGAGTACACTTTATTTATTATAGCTTAAGACACACAACCTTTAATTTGCAAGAACTCATTTCCCTCCAATTTTGTTTCCCTTCTAAACTGCCTTCATCTACCCAGGAGCAAGGGGCATGCAAGGAAAGGACGGATCAAGCCCTGTGTGCAGAATTCAAACAGAGACCCCCCAAAGCAGCCAGCTCAATTTAAACTTTGACCTTATCCCTCTCTCTGCTGTGATACACAACAGGCACTTACCAAACCGAAGCTGGTGAAATAACAGCCTTTTTTTTGGCTTTGTTTTATTTTTACGAATGATGAAGCTGTGCTAGAGGAAAAGTCACTCTTTTTGATCTTTTTGTAAAACCAGCAAATACCTCCACATTACCAGTTTAGATATAGGTGTGAAAAATATTTACAGGGTTCTACTTAAAACTAAATAAAAATAAAATAAAAATCAGTGACCAAGTCTCCTTCCACTCTCAAAACCAATAAACCATGCCTTCCATTAATTCTTCTTTAAAAGTTTTCTTCTCTTAGGTATAGCAAGCTATAATCCCTTCTGGAAAATACACTTTTATTTATACCTAGCACTTTGATTTTTGTTTTAATTACAGATTCATTGCTTAACAAAATTATATTTTAAATTAGTTGAGTTCTCTATTTTAATTTATTTCCATTTTTTAGGTATTTTAAAAGTCAACAGGATAAGTCTTTTATATCTCCCAGTTAGTTAAGCAAAACAAATGCCATTCCTACTTGACGATCTTTAAGCTTCAGTGATTTTGTTATTTTAACATCTCTTAAATGTAAAGAACTTTTCAAGATGTCAATTCTCCCACCAATAAACTTAATTAAAATGTACATTTAAATGAAAGAGATAATTAATTCACACCATTCCATTTGCTTATTACTTGACAGTCGGTGTATTAAAAGCTCAGACTTGTGAAAAGAAAACACAGAGAAAGAGGCACAAATAAAACAATCGGCATCAAAATATCATTTTCTGTCACCATTTTCCTATGTTCCTATAATAAAACTGTCAGCTGCATGAAGTTATTTTCTGCTTTTTATGAGCATGGATTATCCTCACTTTCCAGTGAATTAATTTCACTGACACTGTAAATTTTTGTTTGTGCTTGTTTTTCTTTGTAATTTTAAAAGTCATGATAGCTATGACTATTGCTATATTTAAACATTCCCCCCACCCATTCACACCCCTGAACTGCCGCCTGGACTATCAGTAACTTTTTCCAGTTAATTCTCTATAACAAGTCAGTGTTTCCTTTGTTTGAAAGGTGACTTCTATAACTACTCACTTCCAAATAGGAGTAATAGCCATTGCAGGTTTTATTATTGTTATTTTCTTGGGAAAAAAAATAAAATCTAAGCCATTTGGGATTTTGTATGGAATGTGCTTTGTTTCAAGGTAAATAAATAATGTTTGTGGAAAGTCTAATAATTAGCAAACCACTCTTTTCTTGTGCAAGGGGGGGCTGTATTGATTGGGGCTCAAACTCCCTCCAGTAAAGCTGAGCAAGAGCTGGTCTTTCGCTAGCCAGCTAACTAATTCCTACATGTCTTCTATCACAAAGCAAAAGGCACAGAGAAATAAAGCTGGTTTTGTCGGCAGCTCGTAGGTGCCCGTAGGTGCCTCATCGATGCAGATGGGCACGGTGCTTCCCGGCTCCCCCCTGGATGCTCACAGGGAACACACCGGTTTCCTCCCCGGCTCCCCAAAGGAAATCAATAGTTTTCAAGAGGCTGAAATGCCCCATGTCTCTGATGAACCCTCACTAGCAGCCTTCTGAACCTCGCAGATGGGGGGAAGCAAGCCCCAGAAGCTGAAAAAAAAAATAAGAGGGGAGAAAAGCATCACTTCTCGCAAAAGCATCCTGGAGAAGCAGGAGTTGTCGCTTTGGGGTTGCTTATTTTGGATGAAGAAAGAGGTTTGTGCAGCCCACCCGGGAAAGTAATGGTGGGTGATGAGAAATCCCAGCTTCTGGAGATCTCCCCCTTCATCCTCAAGGTCAATCAGATAATCCCTCCCCAGGTCAGTTTTCCAGGGAAGGATAGGTCACATTACTGAAAAGTGTGGGTAATGGCCAAAACATCTACCTAAAGCCTCCTTTATGAAGCTGTTCTTAGGAAGTTGTGAGAAGTAGCTAGGCTTTGTGGTACACGCTGTCTTTGGCAGTGTGAACACAGTTGATCTGTTCGTGATTGCATGACTAGCTCCGAAATTTGACTGCAAAGACTCAGTGTGACTGCTGAGAAAAAAAAAAAAAAAAGAGTAAAGTACAAAGGCTATTTTGGGCATAATAGCTAGTCATGCTGGACACTAAGGAAATACCCACATACACATCACAAAATGTTGCATATATGGAGATGCTATGATAGTTTATACTGTCTCATATTTTCCTTTAAAAAGTTCTATTTTTAAGGATTTCGTCATTCACCCCTAAGCATTTACTCTGGGGCAAAAGTAGACATAAAGTATCCCTTGAAAAATAGGAAGAGAGTTGTAAAAAACCTACTCTCCAAACCAAGTCATTTGATGCAAAAATAGTATTTTATTAGTAAAAGTTCTAAAAAAAAAATAAGTTGTTAGAAGTAGAATAACACAATTGTTTCCTGCATCTATACTTTCAGAGACCATCAATATATTGTATTCCTTTGATATTCCACCTCCCACTTGGGATTTTGAAAGCATTTACAAACAATTATTTCAGAGTTGCTGTCAGGTAAAGTATAAATTATTCCAATTTGACATATGAGGAAACCAAAGGCCAGAGGTTCAGCTTGATAAAGAAAGTAATGGCATAAGATCACATGATCCCAATGTCACTAATTCTCTGTCTTCTTTCCAAACATCACTGCTTTCTTCAGGTACAGCAGATATGTGTCTCCTTGCCATTGCAGCAGAAAAAAAAAAAGAAAAAAAGACAAATTCATTTGATTTTCACTGTAATCTAGAAATGTACTGCAATAGATATGTACTATATCACCTACATGCTGTCCTCAAGGTTTTTGTCTCTGCAGTGAACGCTTGACCATAACAAAAATAGATGTACTGTCACCTTAGAACATTTGAGCTTTAATCTTGAAAGTGGACAGGGTAATGCATTAGAGGTGCCACAGCTGTGCAGGTTACAAAGTGTGAGGTGGTATCTGTCCTGGGAGGAGCTTTCCTAACATTTATCCAAGTGGAAACACCCTTCCACTTACCACTGGTTGTCAGTACTGAACGTCTTAAGACACATCAATTCACTAAAAATTGAACAAAACCAAATTTAACACAACCTTTCCACCTTGGGTGATTTCTTTTAAGTCATTAAGACACAATTTTCTCATCTTTCATGTTGTTTTTTTTCCACAATATAGAAAGGGATCTTGTGCTCCCTGATCTCTGCCTATAAACAGATCCATGCACTCCAGGTGCTGTAGCTTCAGAAAAAATACCCAAGTACTGGGTATTTTCAGTATGGGCAAATACTAAACATTACAGTTTCACTTCTGATGGGCTTGCAACCCCAGATGCTGCTGTAAACAATTTTAATTTCTGTCAAGCTCGTGACCCCACTTGTAACTTCTGTGACCCCACTTCTGGTCATGCTTTTAGTTTAGGAACTGCTATTGGAGATAGCAAATTGTTTATTTCAAACACTATTCTCAAAGCTGCTAATTCCTCCCCTGCCAAGTGAAAACATCAGGAGTCCGGACTCCAAGAAAGTTGACATGGAAGATTTTAAAATATGGTAATTTAGAGTCTTTTCTTTCTGTTTTAACAACTCCTCCCCTTCTGCAGGATGCATGCATGACAATTACAGTCCTACCACCTTCCACAGTGGTAGTGAGCAAGTTAACGGTGACCTCCTCTGGAAAAGCATTTGTGAAAAAGAAATGCAACACAGAAAGCATGTGCTATCTGATACTGTTGAGAACTCACAGCTTTTCCTTAATGTAGAAATTCCCAGCGATTGATACCAGTCTAGCCCAGCCCATACCTTCCTCTCCCTGCAGCTGAACCTGCAGTGACTCCCTTTGCCAGGAAGCTGTGTCCAGGCCCCTATCCCAGAAACTGCTGAGAAGAGTGCATGGGGCTGAAAAAGCGGTTGCTCTGGCTCCCACATCTGAAATCTGGGACAGGTTTAGTTCCTATGTCTTTCCAAACAGCCAGCTGTGTGTTATACCTGTAGAGACCTTTTGTCCTTCGAGTTCTACAGCATTACCATGGTCAAAACTGGGTTGGTACCATTTTGTGGAAGCAAAGAAAAAGCAAACAAGAGATAGAACTGGTTTCCACAGGAGAAGGAAGATCTGTCTCCTTAAGAGCAGAGGTCGAGCTTTTCCTGGTTTCTCTCTTTCCCTGAGCGCTGGCAGCAGCAGTGGTGCAGGGGGGCAGGAGCAAGAGAGCAAGCAGCCTGGGAAGCCTCCCTATGGGCAGGCTGCTGCTAATTAGAGCCAGAATAGTCTTGGCTTGCCAGCTGCCAACACTGCAGCTTGTCTGAATGGCGTGTGGCCTTCAGTGCTTCTTTATGATGCCTAAAGAAAGCCCAAAACTTTATTTTTCTTTTAGTGTCAGAAATCGGCCATCATCTGACTTGGAAATCTCCCTGACATTACAAAAGCCAAGAGAGTGAAAGCTGAGCAACTGAGAACCATTAGCAGAGTTGCCAGCTCTAATGGTTTTCCTTCTAGGCTGGAGGACTTCAGACTCTAAGGTTTTGGAGGGAAAGTTAGGTCTATAGGATGAGTTCCTCTAACTGATTGTTCCCTTTCTCCCACATGCCTCCTCTGGAAAGGGTCACCCAAAAGCGCTCCAGGTGCCTGGGGCTTTGCTTTCCAGCTGCCTTATTCTCCTGTTCATCACTTCAAAAAGGAAGGGAGACAATAATCAGAGGGAGAGGAGACAATAATAGAAGGCATACAGTAAGAAGAACTAAAGAAATCGTGGGAGCTGAGATAGCCTCTCTATTAATGAATGCAGCAAGGCTAAATTGTGTTTGGAGATAGGGAAGGTCAAGAATTAATTTTGGAGGCTACAGGGATGAAGGAATTTTGTGCAAGAAAATTAATCCATCTTTATACAAGAGAGGAATGCATAATTATGTTTTTGTATAGAGGCTGGAAGACGTTCCTGGGGATGTAATGTGAATAACTGTAGTCCAGAGTAACTGTGCCCGACTTCCCAGCTTTCCCTGTCAGTGCTATGGGTAAAGTCAGGAGTTGGAACCATGGCTGTAGGATACAGAAACTGAGGCAGAAATGAGTTATCCTTCCTCAAGGTTGTGGGACTCTGCACGGCAGCACTGCCCTCAGATTTGGGGTGAATGGCAGTGGGAGAAAAGCAGCAAGTGGCTTCTCTGTGGTAAAACACAGTTTGCCAATTATTTCTTGTAACAGTGCTGTGAAGAACTCTATTTAAGCAAGCAAACACGGTTCTGACATAAGAACTTAATTTTGAGTTGTAGATACCAGACCTAATCACCACCTGGTCCTTGTATTACCGTAAGTTCTTCTGACTTGGTTCATCTGTCATGTTATAGCTGTTTCTTTCTTTTGGTGGTTAAAGAAATATTTATGGAAGGGCAACAAATTAAATATGAGAGAAAAGTCTATGATAGTGGTAACTCTGTGGCACAGATCATCTAAATGGAGTTTAAAGTTGTGAAAAATCTCCCCTTGCTTTTTCCTGGCTATTTCACAGTTGCTGTGTATGTTAACATGTTCCACACAGGGGTCAGCAGTAGTTAACCATAATGAGGTAATTACAAGGTACATTGAGTACAGATGTATGTTAAGGGACATACATTAAGGATGTAGACTAATGGTGCTGTGGTGACAGCAAGTTTAAGACTTGTAGGAATCTTTGCTACATTGAGTGCCTTTAATATCACCTTTTTTTTTTTTTTTAAAGTAGGCTTTTTCAGCTTTTTTTTTTCT
>VWZK01011421.1:56960-77906 GCA_013396935.1 Baryphthengus martii | reverse complement strand
GGAGGAACCGACACAAGGGCCGGGGACCGGGAAGCCGGCTGGAGGAGCACCAGGGACGGGGCTCCCTCACGGCGCGCGGGGAGGGGGATGCCCGCGGGCTGAGGCAAGGTCTAGGACCTCCGGCCTTGGGCTGGAAGGAGCCGCTCCGCTCGCCTCGGTAAGGCATTTACGATCTCTGTTTTGCCCTTTTAACTCCTCTGGCGCCCTCACCCTCCTTCCCCTCCCGGTTTATAGACTGTCCCGGCGGTAGTAACACACACACAGAAAGATGTTTACCAGACACAAAGGTAAAGGGTTTGTCCCACTCCCGAGGGCAGCTCTGGCTGCTGCCCCATCCCCAGCCGGGTGGGCTTTGCCGGACTGCCTGACACCGCCCGGCCCGGCGGGATCTTTGCCTGCGCGGAGACCCCAACGGAAAGACCCACTTGCTTCGCATCTGCACTAAACTTCGCCACTTACCCGTGTTTTTTAATTTCTCTGCGCTTTGAATGCGCCCCGCCCCAGCCCACTCCAAATACTCTACACCGATTATTTTTATTTTTTTCCTTCTTTCCTTTTAAGATCGAGAACGTGGCTAGTCACTGCCCCTTAGTCCATTCGTTCTTAAACAACATGATTCATTTTTATAAGTTCCCACCACCCCTCGGCTTTCCTAGGCGAAGCGAAGGGCTTGGGGCGGGGGCTGCGTGTTTTCTGAATGGTGGCAAGGAGGAGCGTAGGGAAAGTGGTGATCTCTCGCTGCTGTCGAGCTGGCTGCCCCGATCGTGGGAAAGTGGCTCCACGTAAAGCAGCAGATTCTTTGTCCCTGTTGTTCTTCTGTAATCGATCTCACTTCAAGTCGAGGGGTGGAAAACTTCAAAGGCAGATCAGGCTGTTGGAGGTCGGGGCAAGAGCACAATCAGCTCGTAATGCGCCCGCTTTGCCTCCTCCCCCTCTTACTCCTCCTCCTTCAGGAGCGGGGGGGTTGGAAGGGGTGGGGGTGAAGGGAAGAGCCCTCCGATCTCTAAAGTACATCCAATCAATAAATAAAATGCAGACTTTATGGAAAGAGTGAGAGGGAGGGAAAAGAGTTGAGGGAGTTAATGCACCCAAGTCAAACACTCAGGCTCCTGACTGCACTTTTTCTGTCTCTCCTTTCTTGTCTAAATAGCTTCATTATAGTTATATATGGAATAGTAGTTCGCCTTTCCCCCGCCCCCCCCCTCTCCTTTCCTCTCTAGGTCAATTTTAGGACTGTACAGCTCACAGTATAAGTTTGTATGGGAGGAAAAAAAATAGCTGCTTGGCACCAGCTGGGGGTTGTCCTTCGTAGCGTGTAGTACAAAGCAATCTTCTATGGCATGCAGTCCTAGCAGCTGAGGGAAGGGGGTGGGGGGGAAGCACGGATGATGCTAAGACAATACATAACCAAGCTGTGGACATCTGCTATTCAGAGCCAGCTGCGGTTGGGACTTCGCTCCTATCTGCCAACATGTGCAAACTACATCTAGGAAATGCTATCCAAAGTTACGGAAATGTGCTCTTGCACTGAAGTGTGTTGCTTTAGAACACCATTTTGATACGAGTTGAGTAGAAAAAGCATGTAACTATTTTTGTTGACAGTGGTTCATGACATTTTCTAAATAAAATATTTGTGGTAAGATATCAGAAAACTGCACACAATCAGCTCCAGGTCCACCTCCAACCTGCCTATCGTGATACCTTGAACTTTTAGTACTACGAGAAAGTTGAATTTAACCTTATGTGATCAATGATGTTGTTACTTTATGCTTCTCACCAATGTGCCTTGATGAAACATTTAAATATGCTTTGATTCTATCATATTATTTTTTTCTTTCTTAGCTAAATGTGCAAAATTGGACATTACTGAATTTGGTGAATAACTGCTTGGTAGAGTTTAGGTTCCTTCTCCCACCTAATTTGTGCCCATCTAGCAGTAGAAAAATGCATAAAGCAGCTGCTACCCAGGCCTACCCCTGAGCCTGTTTCAGAATTCCCTTGCCGTAAAATACGCCTGGTAGCACATAGCGAGCATGCAGCTGAAGCAAGCTATTTTGAATGCTGGGTTGTGCCAGCAGCTATAGTTTAGGGTAGTCCTGTGGCTGCTGTAAGTTGTGACAGGAACTAGATTACTCTCAGGCAGAGGAGAGGTGGAAAGATAACTGCAAGTCAGTTTGCTGTATTTACTACCTTAGGTATCAGCTGTCTTATACTAAAGACAGGGGTTTAGTCTTTCTCAGAGTTTTTGTGATAAGTAGTAATATTTTTTTAATAGTAATATTCTAGCATTCTCCACATACATAATAACCCTTCAAATACCTTGTACAGTCAGCAATGGTCAGCTTCAAGTATTAGAATAGCAAAATGGTTACTTACTCTGTGTAGTCACATAGTATAGGTGGAGCATATGGCAACACCCCGTGCTATGTTGGGACATTATAAAGCCCATTTCCATTCAGTTGATTGCAGCCTTCCAGTTATTCACCCTTTACATCATAATTTTCTGTCTAGTTTCTTTCCCAGAGTGAGTTTTTCAGGCGCTATTTCAGAAAAAAAAGAATTCAGCTCTGTTTAAATACAAAGAAAAAATAAAAAATGCTAAAAGCACTTGCCTGTTGTTTTACATTGTAACTGCATTCTCAACAGGCTTGTTTTTTCAGTGTTACCGGGTAGAGAGTTAAAAGCAGGAAGAAACCTCAGTCAATTAGGAGCACGCCTTTTAGTGAAATACTTGTACTTGGTGTGATCACTGGGGCTGGATTTTTATCAAATGAACGGGTTATTTAAAAAAAAGTAATTCTTACATCCAACTAACCCAGCCTGTGCTGGCTAAGAGAACTATCGTTGCATTGTACATTTGCACACGGAATAGGAGTCGTATTATAAGGACAGGGCTACCATACATCTGATTTCTTTCCCCTTGGATGACAGCTCTCCTTCCCCTCACCCACCCTCTGGGTCCCATCTGGGTAACCTTTTCATAATTGCACTCTGTGTTTTAAAATCTCTGCCAGAGTGGGAACTGGGGCTTTCTGTTTTGTTTTCTCTCTCTCTTTTTTTTTTCTTTTCTTCTTTCTGCTTTGTTTTGCTACAGGGAGAACTAGACCAGGGGTGGGCTTGGTCCCATGTGGTATCTGATGAACCAGTGGTAACAAAGCAGAGAAGCAGAGGCAAGCAATGCAATGGCAGCAACATGGAGGCACTAAGTGGGACAGCTTAGTGCAGTTCTAAACTACAGAAGGCAGTTTGAAGGATCCTATTTAGGCCCTAGATTGGGGTGACAAAGAGAAGAGTATTAGTGTTTGAAGGGGCTTTGGACACAGGGGAAGTTTGGGATATTGTTCCACTAAAAGTGTCTGGGGAAAGGTACAAGAGGTTGGGGTTCACTGACGCCCTCAAACTCTGAATCAGGAAAATTTAGGATTGTCTCCCTGAGCACTTCTAACAAGGACTTCAGCTTGTGGTAAGGAACACGTTGAGGGCTGCTGAACATCATCTCCCACCCTAAAACAGGACAAGCAGTAGTGCTGGGCATCTTCTACAAACCTGCTACAGGAACAGACCACAATGCCTACCACTACTCTGATACCTTTTATACATGGTCAGTAAGGTATGGAGGGAAATAAACTCCCTTTCTAGCTCTCTTTCTCTGTCCTACCATTCCTCCTTTGTTAGACTCTTGTTTACCAGTTAATCTTGATGGAATAGGAGGATTTATCCCTGGGAGGCTTCATCCTGTGATAAAGGCTGCAGGACAAGGAGTGTTGAAGGTGCTGGGAATTGATCCTTGCACCCCACCTACCTCCATCCATATACCCAGCGTTCCTGCTCTAGCACTTTGCAAAGGTAAGGAGAAACACCTTAACTCAAATAGGGAAGAGAAAGGACATCTCTTCTGCCTCATCATTAAGGTGGAAAAGGTGCATGAGTAATATGAAAAAGGCTTGAAAGAAAGGAGAGGAAGGGGCACAGTACAGCTAGTTGGCACAGGGTGGTGAATAGTGTGGCCCAAGTCGAGTATCAGAACTACTTTAAGATTACAATAAGATCATCCACCTTTCTAGGCTAAAAAATTTGGAGTTTTACCAACTTTTAAATATTTGGATACATTCTGAATTATAATGCTATTGACACCTGCCCTTTGTCTATTTGTCAATATACACTTAAATCTGAGGCTGAAGTTCCATCAGTTTAGGGTTTTTTTTTTCCCCCTTTTTCATGTTGCTGTTGAGATTGGACATGCCTCATTTTCTGTCTCAGCGCATCCTTATCACACTACTGTTGGAGAGGAAGTATTCCCAGGTGAGAGACCAAGGCAAAGAGAGACTTGATGTAAATCTTGATGAATGTGCACCCTTTGAGGTGAAACCTTGGAGTCCCCCAGCTGTAAAAGCACTTCCTACTCCTCCTTCTATGTCTGAATGCAGACTTACAGAGCTCTCCATTACCATGGTGTGATACAGACTGATGTCTTCTGTCACTCGATAGAGGAGAAGCTACAGTGCAGACCACCTTTTCCTAAATACCGTGCATGGAGCCTTGCACCAAAGCTATCCCATGCATGTGTCTTGTGGATCTTCTTAAGACAGTTGTGTCTTTCTTCCCAGACATGTCCCTGTTAGAGATAATTAGGGCTAAGAGGCACTTCTGACCTCAGACTCTGTGATTTTGCTTGCAGGCAAAGCTGGTTAGTTCTCAGAAAACATGCTAAACATATTTAGCAGAGATGGTCAAAGAAGCTCAATGGTCACCTTGAAAGTGTTGGCATTCAACAGCCTCTGACATAGCGGGAAAGTGAACCCAGACCTCCACAGTGCTCCCTCAGTTTGCTAAATGTGAGCTCTGCTTCACACAACCAATATCACACATTTTGTTTCCCTCCTTTTTCTTTAATATCTCCCTTTAGCACTTTCCTACTCCTTTTACTCTTCATATTCCGTTTTCTTTCACTTTTCAACTTCAACTTAAAATGCTCTATTTAAAAATGAAGGGGCCAGATCCTCGGAGCCAGCCAAACCACACATGGTGCAGGCCCAGGGTATAGGGAGGGGGAAGGTGGCTCTAAGCCATTTTTCATCTCCCTGGATTCTAGGTTGACTTGATGCCAAAGTGGCCCCTGGCATAACTGAGAGCAGGAATGCTCTAAATTACACTAGTTAGAACAGTTCCCAAGGGCCTATCCTATGCCACTTGCTCCTTTCCGCCTTGGCCACCTATGAAGGCCTCCTACACTGCCTTATTTTGTGCAGGGATTTCCTACATCAGTGAATGACCAGCTGCCCTGTTACGGTACAAAGGTGATGGAGAATCATTCCTTAAGCATTTCCAGTATAAATAAAACAATTCAGTTAAAGAAAATTACAGAACTAACAGAACATTAGAATTTGTCATCTTAATGACTTTGCTTGAACATCACATTTTTCCTACCTACTTTCCATGTGTGTTTGACAGGGAAAGGGCTTGTTTTTAATTAGGCTGTGTCACCCCCGAAGATGGGCTCTGTGTAGATCGAGTAAAGAATGGTCTGGAGAACAATACAGGAAATGTTTTATACCATTAGAAAAATCAGCAACTTTTTTCTTTTATAAGAATACTGCATGTGGTTCTAGTCATGCCATTTCCACAAGGAGATGGCTGTTATGGAGATGTGACAGAAGAGTTGGAGCATAGGAAGGATGAAGTAAGACTGAAAGGACTGGAAATGATCCACTCAGAAGACAAGTAAGAAAGGTATAAGAAAAAACAACTAAATACAGTCTTACATATGACTGGGAGCCCTCTCTTTTAAGGGACATTTCTAATGAAAGATGGCAAGCTGAAAGCTAGCCCAAGAAAATGTTTTCTCATACAAGGACATATTGGCTGTGGCATTTGAGACCTCACCAAAAGCTTGTAGTGAAGACTACAGCAAAATATTCCAAGTGAGGTAAACACAATAACATCCTCTGCTAATGTTTTAAAATAAATAATTTGAGTATGGAATAAAACCTGATGCTTCATAGTTCATTGTGGCTCATAGTTTAAGACAACTTTTTAGGGGTTAGAATGCACTCTGATGAGGGCAGACTATCCCACAGCTACCCAGAAAGGATTTCTAGTAGCTATGTCTGAGGTATCTGGTTCCACCAGTTGACACAACTTCCTGGACTAAGCAAGTCTCAGATATGATTCTATATTGCTGTGTATAAGCAGAGACAGGGCGATGGAGACTTGGCTTTGTATTTGGGGAGGTTTAAATTCTTCTATGGGAGCACTGAGTGCTCTTGCATTGTAAACAACTATAATTTTGATCACAACAAATACAATCAGAAGTCAACACTGGGACATAGTGGAATGACAGTTGAAAAAAAGAAGACTATTTTAGAGCTGAACAGATTATCTTCAAAATGTGTGGGAGAGTATGGTTTCTGAAGTGTGGACTGAAGTAACCCCTGCATTTTAACTACTATCCACGATATCTTACCTTCATCTTGAAAGCATTGTTCTTTGTACCCGTATCTTCCTCTTTTATGATGGTAAGTTTCCAAAAGGATTGTGGTTTGGTCTAAATTTAGCAATTTTAGCAGAAAGCATTGTTCAAAGCAGTTAGAATTTGAGCTGAATTAACAAATCCAAGATTGAATTGGGTTTGGAAAGACCGATATATTCCTGAGCTGCCTCAGCAGTAGCTGGCAGATCCTTATCTTCCTACTTGTGTGTTAAGTGTATCTTCCACCTGTATTTTGAGCAGTAGGTACCAAATCTGTGGGTCTGGTATATCTACTGTGAATGTTCCACTCTCATACAGCCTCCTCACATGGGAAGCTCACTCAAAGAGCTGATGTCCTAGGTATGGACAGAGTAATAGTATAGGTGAAGGAACATCTGGGCAGTGAAACTGTCACAGCAGACATCTCCTTTTGAGCAAGGAGAGGAAGACTTGTCTGCCGAAAAGATCCTCTCCTATACTTCTTTGCTCAGAACAAATGACTCAAATCAATTGAGAAATAAAAGATGTTAGGGGTTTTTTCCCTGTTAAATGCAGGAGAACATGTTCCTTGAGCTCCTAGAACTGCTGTGTGTGTGAGAGTGAGAATGGCAACTGTATGATCAGACTCTTAAAGGGGTGTTACGGTCATCAGACAGAAGATGTCCTTTGAAGAAGTTAAGAGACAGATCACATCTGTAGGACAATTTTTAACTTGGTTTCAATCTCCAGGAGTGGTCTTGTGACCCAAGACTATGTTGCACTGCATTTTGCTTCACATTGTCAGCTCTGAGAAACTGGAAAAATACCTTCTTGCGTGGTGGATTGTTTGTCTAGCTATTAAGTTACAGGCAGCACCGGATAGCTAGTGTGCAGACTTCTTGGAGGTCAGTCGGTGTTCAGTTTTAATTCAAATCGGTAAGATTTTATTGGCCTGACAAGCTACCCTAGCACATGCACATGCTGAAAGTTTAGCAAAATCACACCTACTAAAATTGCCCTCTTTTATAGGGCAATTTGTGAAGCACTGGAAGCACTCGGGTGGCATGTTACAGTGTCAACAGAGACTTTCTGAACTTATTGCTGCCACTGACCAATAAAAGCACTAAGAAAGACTTGAATAGCTTCTATTTTTCACAGATAGCTTAAATAATCATGTGGTGGCACTTTCAAGTACTGAAGACATTCTGTTATGCTTTGGGGAAATCTAAATGCTAAGCTATCAGGGTACAGGATATCAAACCTGCAGTAAGACTTTGTCTTACTGGGAATCTCAGCCCCATACAGACAATTTAGTCTTACAAGATATCTGAGAAATAGATATGATTCTAATTTTATAGGGACAGAAACTGAGTTTATACAATTTGAGCAAAGTCTCTTGGATTGTCTGTAGCAGGACCCAAAAAGAACCTCTTAGATATGTTTTTAACTACTAGTTCAGAAAAATGGTGTAAGATGAGGTCTAACTTTCTTGAGAAAGATTGGTTTAGATGGAATCATATCAAGAGATCTGAACTAGAGTTCACTAAAGTCAGTCCAATAGTATCTCTGCCTGTACAAGCTGGATGCCTCTTTGGATGTCTAGTTCAGCTGTGGATATACAGACAATAAGGACTCTAAGGAAGAGCATAACCTACAATCAGTACACCACCAAGGTTTATTGCGTGTCTCAGAGGAAGAGGGAATAATGTTGAATGAATAGTCTCTAACTTACCAATTCAAATTCATAAAATGAAATCAAATAGTTTGCAGTCTAAAATGGAAATGCGTCATGTAGAGTGGAGAAGGAAAAATCCATCAGGGAACTCCAATATTTTGATGAGCATTTTCATCCAGAGCAGGGATGAGATGTTAAAACCTTTACTGAAGTTTTCCTGAAAGCTGTTTTTCATAGTTCAGAATACTTCATTGCAACATTTTCAATCAACTCCAGACACAATCACATGATTTGTAAGTATAACGAAAATGAGGGACGTAACTAGGTTTTCAGTCAGTCTAGATGCCAGCATTTGCAGGTTGTGCTTTTTTTTTTTTTCCTTCCGATATCAGTTGAGAACATTGATATCTGTGTCGCTTCTGATTAACCGCAGAGCCTGAGTCTGGGGGCAGTTCTTTTATATAAGAACTACTTATTTACATACGAGAGCAGTTTTGTCTGTTAAGTATGTGCACTAGACTATGGGTTTCATTAACCAAGGAGCTGGGATTTCCTAATGATGCTTGAGAAGCCCAAAAGAGGCTATGAAGCTGGCCACAAGGGGATCTTCCCAGTGCCAAGGTGGCCATCAGTGACTGCATCAGCTTGTGCCAGGGGTCAGAATGCTACAAGCCACATATATTCCCTGGAGAATCCAATCTCAAATCAACACACCTGTCTGGTCTCTAAAATTCAAGTCTTTTGCAGTACACAATCTACGATTCTAGCACAGAGGAGTATCTGATGTGGTCTAGCTGAGTGCATATTGTGGCACGTGAGAAAGATAATGAAAAATACTGGACAGGATAGGGCACATTGGTAATAGTTAACAGCAACTGCTAATTTTGCCTTCTCAAGTGTCAGTTTCAATTGCATTTTTTTTTTTTTCTGAGTCCCAATGATTGTTCTTCTATTGGTGGCTTCATCATTGTGGTGTAAGTATAGTCATCCAGACAGATGAGTAGGTGTTTACCACAACTGACCGAGTGAAAGAACTGAGGGAAGGAATGGTAGGCAAAAATGATAATTAGATAGTTAGAATGATAATAAAAATGAAGTAAGTTGACATTGCTTAGTTCTAAGTATCCATACTTTTCACTGCACTAGTAGATGAGATTTTTGGATTGTGTTCTAGAGGAAGGAATAAATTTATTCTTTTGACTCTTACGACTGTGAACTGCCTGATTGGATTGACTGATGGCAGAGGGAATACCCATGAGAGAAGAATGTCAGGATCAGAACCATGCAGAGTTGTTGCCATTTGCAAGGATTTTGCCCAAGCCTGACATTGAAGTGTTACAGATAAGAACATGGATTCACTGGTAGCTCTATGTGAAAGTTTGAACAGTATCTGCCTGCAGTTCTTGACTCAGGCCATTGTGGTTTGTCTTTTGCCTTTATATGCACCAAATTCACCCACATTTTTTAGATATGAAAGTATTATATGTGTTTAGTAGCCAATTTGAAATTACCATACTTCCCAGTTTTTATTACAAAAGTGGTTTTAGAAAAGGCTAATCATCATTATGGACTGGTTTCATAAAACATAAACCAGCTATTTTTCAGCTACAAAACAGCTTCCCACACCACTACTGGCTTCCGGCTTTTAAAATGGCCAAACCAGTGTTCTTGAAAATGTGCTAAGATGAATTTGTACTTACTTGGAAGCCTGATGTAGAATGATATGCGGTGTGACAGGCAGTTAAACCTCTGTGGGATGGGAGAAAATCCTCTGTTTTAATGGAATTGCTTGGAGGTATCCTATAGCGCTGCTCTGTTCAGTTTTAATACAGCTTTGCATGGCTTCCTCTTTCCTCATTCTTCTGAACCCCGGTGCAGAAACTGCATCCAGACATTTACCCTCACACTTGCTTAGTCTCAAGTGAAATTATCTTTGTGATCTCCCCCCATGTATTTCTTGTGTTATACTGATCTTTCTAATCCCACACCCACTTTGTCTCCCTTGCACCACCCTCAGAAAATCACCAACTCCCATTTTCTCAATGCGTTTTCAGCCTTGATACTCTTTACTAGTCTGTGGGAACCACAGTTCCTCCCACAGCAGTGTTGCTCCAGAAACACAAGTGTTCTTTTTTCCACACCCATTCAGATTCTGTCCACATGCATCTACCCTAACCTTTAGCTCATCTAATGCAGGTTGGTCTTCGGGCAATTTCTGAAATGAGGGTAAGAACTCTGCAACTGGTAAGGTGCTGGCATGCCCTCCATGCTATAGTAATTTATTACAGATTTTAGAAAAAAAATTTCCAGCATATAATTATAGAGCGAGGCAGTGTCCATACTCTGGTCTACTAGTTACAGGTGTTGCTGGGTAAAACTACTATAAAATGCACCAGTTATTCCTATTTTTCATGCTTTGCCTTTTCCCTAGTACTTCTAATCCCCATCTCAGGCTTGTGAAATTATACTCAAATGAAAGGCACAAATGGTACAGTTTAACCTTGCTCCACAGCCTGTGAATGCTCACATAGGTTTACTTTTTCTTTTCACTACAGCAACTGTCCTTTTAGGAAGTTGTCTGATCTCGCTCACTGCTAAACAAATGGAGGGCATGCTTTCACAAGAAATGGGCAGAAAATAAGGTTCAACATACTCAGGTGGCTCACAGTTGCTCAGATTGCTTTGAGAGAATGGCCATGAGAAACTGAAGGGCAAAGCTGGAAGCTAGAAGATGAATAAAAAGTGAAGAAGAAAAGGTATTTGAAAACACTCTTGGTTGTAGCCTTTTCCCTGAATAGACATGTAGGTACTGAAAAGAGTGTCATTCCTGCCAATACTCTATGGTGGTTATTTTCCAAAAACTTCACAAACTGATCAACATCAGGTTTTCCTACAGTAAACAACTAAGAGAGCATTGCTGAGCATGAATAATTTGGGATCTCAGAACGTGTCTTCCACTTAGTGCAACTGTCATCCTGCCTTTCCTTCAGAGACTCAAGAAGTGAGATAGAGACCTGAATTTGGTAACTGAATAAAAAAAACCCTTTTTTTTTTTTCCTGGGTTCTAAAGCGTAGTTAGAGCTCTCCAATAGAAAGCAGAGTCAGACAGAAATGTAGATGGTAGTTCACAGCTACTAACCTAATGATAGAGTGCAATTTGTAATGATAATAACTCATTATCCATGTAAATATAGCTTAGCGATTTTTAAGTAAACATAAAGAAATCTTAAACGAGAAGACTAACGTAATACATTCTTTAAGAAGAAAAGACTAGACAAAGTAACTCTTTTCTTTCTTGGCTGTGAGCTGCAGGCTGTTACTGTGCCCCAGCACATCTGTACATATTTAGACACTTTGGTATAATCCATGAGAAAAATCTTGCAAACGTGCTTGTTTGAGGTTCTGCCCTACCACTAGGATATGTTAACTAGTTAAAGTGAAGCCACTAATTTAGATTGTTTACAAAGAAGGGTGCTGTTGGTGGCTTTTGTGGAACACATTAAGTGTATAGATTTCAGAGGCATTAATTTTATTTTTTTTTTCCTTTAATTATATGAAACTCTCAGGTGGAAGAGAGCTGCTTAAATTAATATGATCTGCTTTATTGCCTTTAAAAAGTTCATCTGGTCCAATCAGTTTCTTGTCTCTCTAGCAAATTAGGATACGTTCCTGTTATGTCAATTACTATAGAGTATGAAGAAGAATATAAAAAAACAGATGAAGTTCAATAAATCTGCAATACATAGAAATACGTTACTGTCTGGGTAAAAACTGGGCAGATTATGGGGCTATAATTTTAGTAAATCCACTCATTTTAGAAGTCTGAAAGTTGAGGCATCCACTTGAGAGCTAAAACCTCAATGGAGCAAAGAATCAGCAAAATTAGTGAATACTTTAACTGTGAATGGGTGGCTCCTTCACCATGACAAGAAACATTTACAGTGCTTCTGTAAATCTTTGCAAGTGCTTCACATTTTAATAAATATTTATAAGATCTTTGTAGGTCTTCATGAAAGTTTTTTTAGAAACTGCTCCTGACAATTTTTGTCTTAAGGACGTGCCCTTCATGGTGCTTATCCTCCTCAAATTCTATTGAGACCAGGGACTGATGACCCTGAGGTTCCTGCAAGACTGACCCTCTGAGAGAAATTTCTTCATTAGTTAAACTGGTGTTCTAGAAGTTGTTGAATTGCCTCCCATTTTGCTTTCTATTGATGGCCAATTACTGTATAGGACTCCTCTTTAGAGACTGGTAGAAGCACATTCAGAGTCTTAACAGAAATTGCCTGGTTGCTGGCAACTGTATATTTACTTCTTGGGTTTGGGTTTTTTGTTGTCTGTTTGGTGGGCTTTTGTTGTTGCTGTTTTTTTGGGTTTTGTTTGGTTGGTTGTTTTTCAAGTAAAAAGAAAGCAGGAGTTAGTGATATTTTGTCATGTTGCTTTGCTCAGATTATAGGAGAGAGATGGTAACTGGGGAATTGATGGCAATGATACTGGTTACACTCATAAGCTTGCTGTCTGAGCAGGGCTCTTTGCTTAGACAGAACAGCTGCTTCAGGTAGTTCAGAACATTAGAGAGGCACAAGCCATATCTATCTCTTCCCCTATATTAGTTCATGGTTTTATCTTTAGTTCCTTTCCATTCCAAGTGGACTCTAAGACAAATTTTTCTACTGTCTGTGTAAAAATGAGTTTGGTAACAATGCAGAGAAAATTAAAAAGGAATGGAATCTTTCAGAATTGGTTGGTTTTGTTCTTTTCTGTACTGTTAGTACCATCTGTCCAGATTTGTCAAACTATATTAAATAACTTCCTAGAGCTGGAATAAAAAAAAAAGTCTACTTTTGGATAAACTGTAATTCCCAAATATTTGAAACTCTTATTACTCCACAAAAAAAGGAGAGTTCTGTGAAGGAATTTCTGGACTTATTGATGATTTTGAATAATTTGCCATGAGAGAGAGACTTAGAAATGATACAAGACTGACAACTAATCAAAATGAACTAACTTGTTTATTCTTAGAACATGCACAACATAGGCAGCAGCTTCATTACTTCACCACCAAGCTGCCAACATTTTCACGCCTTGCTCTGTAGGGAGCATGATTGTTCACTCTCCGCCGTGCTTGTATCTTTGGCCTCACTTACAGGGACACCAGTGATGATCTAAGTGAGTTTGTCAGGAGATAGGAAATTAGCCATTTATCTTATGCTTTTAAACAGCATATCTAAAAATAAGATATAAACCCATCACTTTGGAATATGTAGCAGTCTTATATAGAAAAGAATATTAAATGTCATTCAAAGATTAAAATCTTTGAATTATCTTGCAATTCAATACCTCTAATACACCTAAACAAAAAGTGCCTGCATCTGCAAATAAAGCTTTTCACTATCTTCATACATACGCTGCCAAAACTAAGACAAGATACAGTTTCTTTTAAAAAAAAAAAAATCCCATGAATCACACTTACTCTAACAGCACAGTTGCTATAAAAATACATTGATAAATCACAGGAACAGCCATTCTAGCTCAGACCAAAGATCTATCTGGCTTGGCATCCTGCCCCCAAGAGCAGCCAAAGCAGATGCACAGCGAAGGATATGTAAGCGGGAAGACATGTCTCCTGGTCTCCAATAAATTGCAGTGTGTGGATATCCTGTGTCAAGTGTTGTGTCTTTGTGTTTAAAAGTCTTCATTGGATTCCTTTCCCCATTAATTTGTCTAATAAACTTTTACTATCAACAGTATCCTAGGGCGTGTAATTCCACAGTGTGAGTACAGTATGTGGAGAACCACCTCTCTTTGTTTTCAATCTGTAGACAAACAGACTGTTCTTATTTTCCTTCTCTTTGCTCCTTATTGCTTCTCCTGTTCATTTCTTGCACTGTACTTACATAGGGCAGAAATCAACCACGGCAACAGTATTTTTTTAATCTCTGTTGTTGCCTTGCACAGGTCCTCCTCCAAACTTAGTCACTCTCATGTTATGAAGGTTCATCTGGCTTCATTTCTCTTTCTCTTGAGGCAGGTTTTCCAAAACATGGTTTGTTTAGGGAAGCTTTTATCTTGCCCCGACTCTGAGAGTACTAGAAAATCATCCCTGCTGCTAGAAAATTGTTGTGCTCCCTCCTAGACCTCAACAATTCTTTCTGTTCTGTTCATCCTGGTGCAAGCAGTGCCTTAGAAACTGTTTAACTTTCCTGAGATAGATTTGTTCCTCCATGGCTCTCATCCTCAGAGGAGTATGCTTAGTACATGCCAGCAAAGGTTTACAGTTTAGATTTTATGCCAGTGCTTTGAATTTCCATATCAGAGTGAAAAATGCCACTAGCCTTACTCAATTTTAGCAATTGTATAAAAAATGCAAACTTACATGGGTGCTATTGAAGCAGGGAAACTCAGCAGTGTTCAGAGCCTTCCCTGTTGCTCTCCGTTCATCGTCACCACTTGGCTCTTATATTAAACACAGATTTGGGATTCATCTCACTTATTTTGGTATGCCTGCAGTGAAGCCTCTACAACTTAGAGAATCACCCTAGGCTTTCTCCTTTTTTAGGAGAGAAAGAAATACTTTTGGAGCACGATTCATCAATTCATCAACATTGTTTGTGCTGTTTACTTTAGAATCAGATTATAACTTTTTACTTTCCATTGACTAATAAAACAGTCTCAACAATTGAATCAGTTAGGCTCATGCATTGTAGGTATCTGTAGTTGGTTAGGTGAGTCATGATGTTATGGAAGAATTCTTCAATATTCACTGTTGTGGTTGATGTAGAAATCTACAGTATCAGAAGGAAAATGTTAGTTCCCATGTTCCACACTCACACATCTTTAGAAAAATAGGCAGAGTCCTGAGAGGTCCAGCTGATGGAAGAATGGGCTGTTACTGGAAACAAGTAGAAAACACATAAGCTCAGGATCTATAGAAGACAAACCTTAATCAAATCAAGCCTTTCTTCATTGGACACCATGGATTTCGTATATACTGACTTGGAATTTCTCTTCCAACTCATATGCAATTATGAAGTAGAAATAATACTTCTCTCCTTGGCATCCCCAGGGGAGTCCATGGACTAGTCCATGGGCTACTGTTCTTCTGATGGGCTTCTTCCTTTTCTTTAAAGCCAGTAGAGCTCTAAACCCATAGTAACTTTATGGAGAGACTTCACAGAGAGTGCTTGACACTTACCACACTTCATTTTCTTCTGTCTTGGAGAACTTATTGTCTCTTATTAAAAAGATTTGAGGAGTTTGGTATCCACGCAGTTCCAACCTCACTTTCAAAGGAGGTGCCAAAGAATTGGGGCTTCAACTGTTTCATTTCCTATCCCTGATTTTCTCTTTTGTTTACAATTGGTATTTCTAGCAAAAATGTTTGCATGTGTCATGCATTCAGTAGTGCCTGCCTGAGTCAGCAAGTAGCCCTTAATAATAGCACTCAGAGAAGTAAACTGCTGTTTTCATCTTCGCCAAAGAGTTCTGCAGATGGTCTTGCAGCTGAAGAACATGCCATTTGCTCAAAATCCCATGGAATTGAATCTTTGGCTGCATCCAGACAACCAGGATTGAGTGTTCAGTCTTACCGAACTGGAATTTCTTGTCAGTTTCAATTATTCTTGCCAATAATTGATTTCATTGTGTGCTTCAGTATTGTACTATGGAACAAAGGAGCTGGGAATCATGGAACCATCTTGCAGAAGTCAGAAAGTCAGGCTGGAGAGCTAGAGTGTGGAGAGCAATGTGAGATGGAGGATCGGGGAACAACGTTATAACGAGCATGATAAAACCCCCTATATTGGCGGTAGCAATTAAGTTTATTTTCATAAGGGTACTGCTATCAAGATTCGCTAGGACAAAGTTTTGTTCTGTTGTACTAGAAAGTACACAAGGCCGTGTCTGAGTTTGCTTTGCCCTCCTCTGTGCCTTCTTGTAGAGGACAGCATCTGGACCACTATTTTTAAAGGGAAGTCACTCTTTCATGTTTCTGTATCTGTTAGCACACTCCTCAGGCATTTGACTCTTTCAAACCTTCTAATCATGTAGTAAAACATTTTAAAAGAATATATCTAGCCAAATAGGCAACTGACTCTCAAAAGCAATTGTTCCTTTCCAGCAATGGCTTCTAGTTCAAAAATCTCAGCCATCTGCTTTCCATCTTATATATATTGATGTTATTTTTTATTTAGTCAGCATTTTATAGGACCATTATTATAAGGGGAAGTCTGGATAATTAAAATTGTATCATGGCTTCATGTTCTTTAGTGGTAAAACACATCTGTTGACACAAATTTATCTCTGGTTTTTTTATTATTTTTTTTCACTACTTCAGCTACTTCAGAGATTCTGATGCTTTTCTTCTACAACATCCATTTACTAATCTACTGTACTCCTAGGGTTGGTGTTAATGTTAACAAGGGCTGGCTGCAAGTGTCAAGTACTTTGAAGATAAATGGACAGGGCCATCCAAAACCACAGTCTGCTGCCTCCCCTGTTTCTACTGCTCGGTCTTTCCTTGGAATATAGAAATTTTCCACTACTCCATCTTCCAAAATATTTTAGTTACAGCACAGGAGCAACTCTAATATGTTGTGCTCTAATTAGAATTTATTATTTCAGTATTAATATAGAATAATGCAGCATGCACATTTAAAAAGTGATCTTTTTTGTATTAAGCTGGCTAGCAAAAGTCACCTTAGACTGCTAGGTTTAGAAAGTGTACTCTCATTCATGTCCACTGGTAACCCGTGATCATCACCTTTTTCTCTGTAGTGGCTGCTACGTTAAAAGAGACTGTTTTCAACCATTGAAAAATGGGAATGCCTGATTGTATGGGCATGTCTACTACACTGTCTTCTGACCAAGTATTCTGGATAATATATATTCATATTTGGGAAACATTTCTGGACTAACCCTTTTCTTTAAAAGGTAGCTCTGTGAACCAAACTAGTACAGTTTTACAAAGCTCACAGTGGTCAAATGATAGGCTTGTTGACATTTCTGCAGTTTTGCTGGCAGGGCTGCTCCTTAAAAACAGTTCAAAATGGAAAATATATTTTTTTTTCCCTGTGTGATTGCACCTACTACAGGCTTTGGAGATTTATTTTTTATGTTTTTTATTCTGTAACTGATATTGTAATCCTGGCAAGGGATTGGCGTGATTAAATCCTTAGGACATATCTGTGGTCATGTCCAAGGAACAAGATGAGCTGGCTGTCAAACTCAGACTCACCAACCATGGTCATTGTGAGCCCTAATGTCTGCCTGAAAGGGTCACTTCAGCAGAACTACCTGTGCCCTCTGGAGTCTGTAAGCCCTGTTATGATCTAGTCACTGTTCATATAGTCTAGTTTCTGTGCATGGGGCCGAGCCTGTTATAGCCCAGATAGGCAGTAGATATCCACTCTGTGGATGTTTTGAGCTGCAGGATAATGCCTGAGAGCATAATACCTGGCAACGTGGGATGATGGTGTGTAGATAACAGAACTCTCAATACTTAGTCTTGGTATTGAGTCTCCTTTTTACCCTAAGTCATAAGCATAAGGTGTTTATTTTCACCTTAGCAGCTAACAGAGCTACCTGGTTGTACCATACATCCAGACAGGAGGGGCAGCAATTTGCCAGTGCTGTGGAGAGAAAGGGCATAGGGAAGGAATTTTGGCTGTGACCATCGCTTTCACACAGAGCTTCTAAATGTCAAAAAATCATCCAGAGCCAAGGAAGAAACTCAAAGCAGAGACATGCTATAACACAGGTCTTCTGACAGCTCACCATATGGTTCAACCAGTGATTGCATGCGACAAATACACAAATATGAATAGTCTCACTTTTAGGGACTGTTTGGGATCGAATTAGAATTGATTAGTGGATAGTATCCTGCACAAACAAAATGTCTCTTTTTAACCCTTGCATGTTAATGCTCGAGCTGATCATTAAGTAGCATGGAAGTCCCCCATTGACTTCAGAGGAAGGGGGATGGAAAAAAAATTATGCAACAGCATGAAACTCCATCAGTTATTTAGGGTTTTAAATACAAGACTAGTCTGTGTCTGTTTTCTGCTCTGAGTATCCTAGTGACAGGAGTTTGCTAGGTATCTTTCTCTAGGCCTTTGAAAGCACATACATTTTCTCTCCTCTTGTCCCTCAATAGAAGGTGCTTTCTATGGATGTAGGGAATTTAATTATCTAAGCTTTGTTCATGTCCTGGTACTTTATAGATAGCTGTACCTTGAATCTCCTACAGTCACATAATGTGTATTGGGATTCTCAAGGGAAAAAATATGCAGACAATATGGTCACCACTGTAACACCCCTTTATTAAGCTGCAATTGCAATTCATGAAATCATTGGAAAATAATTAAAAAATAGTTGGAAGATAAATACCATAGGTACGGTCCCTAGAAACCACCTCTCACTTTAATTGAGAGCAGCTGCAGTATTGCAGAAGCCTAGGGAATGTTGCAGTTCATATTCTCCCTCCCTGGCTCCTTCTAGAGAAGCACAATACATTTTGACTAACATACATCCTGGCAGGTTTGTATGCAAATACTTTTCTTAAATACAAACCAAAATTAATTTAAAAGTTGCTTGCACTTTGGAATGTTGATCCATAGGTGCTCTACGGCTTCAGAGTCAAACAGGCTGCTGTTTTTCCATTTTCTTTGTGCTTGAAAAATCGCCCATACACTGGGTTGTGCCTTTAAGATTTCCAATTGAATGGGGCATCTGGGAACTCAAGGGAGCACTTGCTCTGCCAAAAATTTGCAAGCACAAATAGAAATGAATTGGAAAATATATATCTGTTATCTGGTTCATCTTCCAGTTCAAAGATTTTGTTTGGGCTGGTCTTTCATGTTACTTCTTTATCATTACTTCTGGAAAAAAAATGCATGAAGTCATACAGCGTTCCCAGAACTCATATCTCTATTGAAACAGGCATTAGAGCAAAGAAATAGTAAGAACCTGGTGTATTTCAGTCCCACTTGTATAACTGATGAGAGACTACAACATATCCTTAGGCTGAAAATACTGCTGTGTGCATTTTTGGAAACAGAAAACAGGTATTAAGGACACAGAGACAAACAGTTTAATAGTCCAGGTGCATGACTTGCACGGCCATATAAGCCATTTTATTTTCCTGAAAGCCAACTCAGATGCACAACCCAATATAACTGTTTTAACAGCATCAAATCTACCTTTGTGTACCCCTCCTCTCGCCAGCATTAAGGATTGACTAAAGTGAGTGCAATTCTCTGGAGGAACTACCAAGATTTAGAAACCTTCAAAACAATTGCCAACCAAACACATTCAGTTCCTGCCAACGAATAGCTCAGTCAGCTGAGCTAAGGCAGATTTTATAATGTGTGTATGTAGAAGAACACATGCAGACAGCAAAATAGCATCTCAGAGAGCAACACTGCACATCAGGCAGAATAAATCTGTTAACGTAAAGCTTGGAAGTTAATCCTTGTCCTGTGCATTGCACTAGCCATTTGAAGTGTGTGCCACGCTTACTTTATTTGTTTAAAAAATATGTTGTTCCTCTTTATGAGATTTTTATAAACCCTAATAAATAATCTCTCCAGATGGTTCTGGGAGGGACATCGGTAGCATTAATCAATTTTTATTTTCCAAGGAAAAAAATGAGGCACAGCAGCTGTGTCTCTCACCCAAGATCTCCTAGAAAGCCAGAACAAGAGAAAGCACAAGAATCCAGATCCCCCTCTCTTCCTTCACTACTAATCTTCTGTATTCTTCTTTAATATTTCAGATTAACATACACTGTGTAGGAAAAGGTTTCATAATGAGGTTTTCTTCTGTGGAATTTTTCCAGGGTTCCACCTAGACATGGCATTTTTATTTTTATTTTCACAGAAGGACTCTCCCTTCCCCAGGCCCCACAAAAGTTTCTCTGATGGGGAGATGGGACAACTTGGGAGGTCCGTGTGAAGAGCTACATTTTGCTGGATACACTCCTGCTGTTAGCAAATTGCTCCAATGGGAGGACCAGCCAACTAACTCAGTCAACCTGCTAAAATGGATTCCCTATTTTATAGAGATAGATCCTCTCAGTTAACTCATCTGTTAGACTGTAAAAAATGAGAGAAGACAGAGCACACACTACATGGGGAGAGTAAACAAAAGCTAACAGGTAAGGTTTCGTTGGTATCATCAAAGGTTGGTACTTTTTGCTCTTTGCCCTACATCAGTTTTCATGCTTTTCCTGTCTCTCTTCACCGATTCTGATTTTGATTCTGTAAACACAAACCAGCCAAAAATTTCCACAGGGAGCAAACAAAGAACTCCTTGCGGATTATTGCCAGGATTGTCAAAGAAAATAAAAGTATATGCAAAGCCCCCAAAGAATTCTCAGGAGACCCTCATCAGTGTTTGGATTTAACCTGAACTCTGTGAAATATGAATCCACTGCTCTTTACTGCTACCTGTACAAGTCAGAAACTGCCCAAGCAATTGGAAAATTGGTCCTAAGTTACAGGCTTTGACTGGATGTTTCCTTCAGTCAGCTTTGGCAGCCTATGAAAGAATACCATCTTTTGGAACAGCTAGTTCATCACATGAAAACCATACTACGGAATTGTATTATTTCTGCTGCTATCTTCAAAGACAGGTCTCTGATTCTCTCTCTTGTAGCTCATGAATACTCTCAGCTGGCTCATTTTGCTCTTGTTAGTTTTCTGTCAGCAATGCTGTTACATCAGTGACTGACATTCTCACAGTCTTGGATAGTTTTTGAAAGCTGGTCACATTTTTTAAAGGAGCAATGGGTAGTTATAGTGGTGTGGCTTTTTTTTTTTTTTTT
>VWZK01011421.1:38159-56952 GCA_013396935.1 Baryphthengus martii | reverse complement strand
TTTTTTTTTTTTTTTTTTTTTATTGTAGCTAGTCAAAGCAACTGATATGTCGGCCAAATCCGAACTGTGGGCTGTAAAAAGCAAGAGAGCAGGGCATAGATGGGTAATGAGTTAGAATTATCTGTCGGATGGGAGATCCAGCCAAGGCAAATGACAAGATAGGAACTGTTTATTGTGCATCTTTTTAAAGGCTGTATGCACTAGCGAACAATGCAGAGAAGACAAATAGGATCCTTCTGCTTATTCTCTCAGTGTAATTGAAGGTCACTCAACTGCGAATGGATCAAAATATGACTTAACATGGCAACCAGCTAGCTAAGGAACTGATTGATGCACATTTCAGACCGTGAATTTAGCAGGCACAAAGAAAGCAACTAGATTATTACAACCAGTAAACAAAGAATGAGAGCTTTAGAGAGACAAACCCTCAGCTCTTGAAGCTGAACTTTTTCTAATGGAAGTTATTAGTGGCTGATCTAAACAGTTAATTGAGCACAGGCAGCTTTAATTGACTTATAGCTTCCTTCTGTTTGGTTTCACGATCCTTCATCAATTGCTGACATTCTTGGAGATGTGGTATCAGACTAAAGACAATATTTATCTGATCATCATACTCCATATCAATATGCATGCTCCTTAATGACTTCTTGCTATTTTCAAAGCCACGGTACAGCACTTTTGGTCAGTGTTTCTGGCAACATCACTGAGCAATGGCAGCCCAGAGGCTAGGAGGTTAATGTTAGCTCTATCACGAGTTCAGCTATCCAGGGCTGCAATGGGTATAGGAGAAACTAGTCAATGTTTCATCTCAAAAGCAACTAAGAACAAAGGGGGGAAAAAAAATGTAATTCCCAGACTCTTTGTCAGAACCCTGTGGGAAACCCATATTCTTGCATCTTTAAATCATGGGGGCATTTTCATTGTGTTGGTTTTTTGTTGTTGTATTATATTAACTGTATCAGTGCATTAATTGTATAAACTTCACCGTATCGCAAATTAGCTGTAAAATCATAACAAACAGATATTACACAATATTATTTAGATTGATCTTGATTGTTTCTTCAGTCACTGTCTAAAGCCAGTAAGTACCGGTATCATAAATCTATTACAAATTCTGTCTCTTCTTACACAATTTTTGCATGCCTAGCAGTCTCCTCTCTCATTTTGCTTTTTTTGAGTCAAAGACTCAATATGTTGTGTAGAAAAGCACCTTCGTCTCCTTGTTTACTATGCACTAATGCTTTTTACAAGGTGTAACCATTCTGCTGTTCTAGTAGGTGGCTATTTTATATTTTATTGAGGAAAAATGTTGATACAGAACTAGCGTCTCATTTATTTAAAAACATACAACAAGAGTTTTGCATCAAAAGAAAAATACTAACTTGCAGTATACCATCTAAGTTTTGTTAGCTTATATCTGGTCCAAAAAAATAGTATTTGTATAAATTAATGAGGTTGGCTTCTACCTTAGAAGAAAAATGACAGAGCTGTGTAATTTCAGACCTTGCACAGAAATGCCCAAACAAAACAAAATTATGTATCTGCCTATTTGTACACCAGGTTCATTGAGGGGACAAAGGAGGGGGACTAGACTCTCAGTCTACCTCCAACTTGCAGACAAGGGCAGCTAAGGCAGCACACTTTTGCAAATGCAAGCTAAATGACATATGCTTTCTTTCAAGAATGCAGGCACTGCTTTGCCCAGCAAGACCAAAAGAATCTACACTGTTGGTTTCGTATTCAAAATGGTTCACAGATGCATGAAGCCAAATCCAGTGTGGACTTAGGTGCCTAAAAGTTAATTCTTGCAACACCAGTCTTTTGACATCTGCTCCTTGGGGCTCTGTGCTAGATGCTTAGGCCCCCTCTGCAGGAGGGGAAGAGCTGGGTTCCAAACCAGCTGGCAAACAGAGCTGCTATAAATGCCTGGAATTTTGAGAAATTTTAAGAACGTAGGTAAATCTGTAAACTTCCTCCCTAGTAGATCTCATTCAAGGCTGCAGGAACCGTTTCCATTCTCTCTGCATCTAAAGCCTGGCACTTCTTGAAGGAGGTTATCAACATCTTTTCTGTCAGGAATTCAACACAGCTTATTTTCCCATTGAAATGAGCCTTCAGTTCTGGTAGCCTAACCATCTCACCTTTGGTATAACAGTTTGAGTGCACACACAGGGTCAATCCCCAGCTCTGCGGGTGGGGATTCACCACTCAAGAGAATTGCCTTCCAGCAGGGTGCTTTAGCAGATTAAAGGCTACCGGAAGGAGAGAGAAGATGGGCTTTCTCCATTCCTTCTGTTAGGGTTGTGCCATTGCAAAATATAAATAAGAGTCTAAGGCCAAGCATGACTTCATTCTAATAGTTAAGAAAGTTCCGACTTGCTACTTTCAGTGTAGTTTCTGTATTTCAGGTGAGGATTGCTTAACATTAACTTAGAAATATGAATGGTCCTGACAAACAGGATGAGAACTCAGAATTTCTCTTTATGATTGATTTAAAAGAAGAGGATGGTTGATATTGCACTTTCCAAGACATCTCATTTCTAGGCCTGATAAAGGACAGTCCTGCGCACGTGGGAATACAGAAGTTTGAGGATTTTTCATGTCACAGATAGAAGTGTCTTATTTTTTTCAGCTAGGTACAGCTGAGTAGAGCTCTCCAGGGCCACATCTCTCTATGAAGAGTTAAGTCTCTGTTTGGATTAGACCCATTTTTTAAAAAAAAAACCTAGGCAAATATGATGGAACATTGGAGTGAGGCTCCTCTGCATGCCAAGCGCATGGCTCTGTGGCAGGCTGCAGCCTACTGAAAAATGCCTAGATCTGAAAGCAGATCACATGTCAGTTGGACCCATATGTTGTATTGGTGTGTGTATATCCATGTGTACCAATATTAATCAACAAAATTAGACAATGTTCAAAGCTAGAGAATTAAGCAATTGTACGATTGTCATCTGGCTTGCCATCTGCTTTATATTCATGCATGTCAGTGAAATGTCTTTCCTACTCATACGTGTAGATCTAATTGTCCCAGTATGAATCCAAACGGGCTAGAAAGAAACAGTGTGTAAGAAGCCTACAGTTACCATAGTACACTCACTTTATGTTCCATCAGGGTGCACGCCTAGGGCTCTCTTGGAAACCATGTTCTTCGAGACCAGGCACAAGCATCTTCATAAGGGACTTCTACCAGGGCCTTCTGTTTGGTATTTCATGCAAATATGTAGAAACACCTCAGAGTTCGGGTTTCTTAGGTTTTTACTCTCTTTTGGATTCACATTGCTCTTCAGATACTAAATAATGATAGACATCGTTATAATCAGAAGGACAGTATGGCTCTTCTGTTGGGTGTAAATCTGGAGCAAATCCATTGATGTCAGAAGTTTTAGCCTAGATTTTGGTTTGTGTATACGAGAACAGAATTTGGACCATACATCTTATTGTTCTTTTGATATAATCCAGTGTATCCGGAAACAAGAAAGGAATATCAAGCCCCAAATCACAGAACTCAAGTTTTTAAAGATATCAACTTTCTTTTACGATCTGGGTGGCCTTCACCATGTCTGGGAAAACATGAACCCAGTGGCCCTGGTAATGCATCACCTGCTTTATTCCAGACTGCTGTAATCAATTTGTCTTTATCCACCACATTACCAAAAGACACTATTAAAATTCATATCTGTGTGTTCTCCCCAGAGGGTAAACCATCAGAGATCTCCAGGGTTTTGGAGGTTTTTGTGAAGATGCAGAAGGCTTTAATTAGATTTAAAATAAGATCAAATTTCTTCCCTGCAGTAATTTCAGATACTTCCACCAGATTCCTGTAGGGCTATTTTGCACTCTGAAAACTTGATCAATCCTCAACCACACAAATTACAGTTTTTGTTTACATTTTTTCTAGAACATCAAAGCAGAGGAGTGTTGCCCTTAACCAATGTTCCTAGGCTTAAATAATGACGTTTTAGTTTTTTTCTTAAAGACTTATGATGATCTCTCCTGTAGACCCTGGAATAATGCTTCCCCTGGTTAATTTGAGAAGCGTAAGAACACATTTGAGCCTGGAGATTCTTAGCTGCACTTAGGGTAATCTTTTAGGTACTTGGTATCCTTTAAGAGCTGAATCCTGAGGTTATGCCTCAGGCAAAGCTGTTGAAACAAGTGGAGTTCTGCCCAAGGAACAAATAAGTAAGAACCAAGTAAAACTTTACATTTTGGCCTCGAGATATTAATCTCTTCTAAACTGTCAGGAGAGACATGGTGTTGTTTTATCTAAGGGCTGTGTTTCACTACTTTGACTAAAACCCTTGGCAAGAGACCCAATTCTTCTTCCAGATGCCCCTCCCTGCAAATCATAACCCCAGAGAAGTTGAACATCCAAAAGAATATGTCTTTGGGCTCCCTGGTTGTGTTTGAAGCATCTTCTTTCAAAAGAGCATGTCAGGAAAGCAAGCGGCTTTCCAGAAATAAGTAGAAATGCAAAACTGATTGGAAAGAGGGAATACATGTTAGGAATAATCCCACAATGAGAATTGTCATGAAGAATCTACTGTACTCTGAGAACAGAGATGCCGGTAAGTCTGCACTTGTGTCTGGCCACTCATTTACTATGTTCTGCCTGTCCATCCTGCTGCAGAGTATTGTTCTGTGGAAATCCATGAGAACACTTGATTACTTTTTTTTTCTTTTTTTTTTTTTATGAGAGACAAATATTAGATTTCAAATGCTGTACAATTTATTAGAGGAAATGAGTACATAAATGTGGTTTGGCTTCTCTAATATTCCATTTTAATAACTCTCTATATCTCCTTTTTTATTGCTTTTTCCAACATCATATTTCTCGTATCCAATAAATGTATCTTCTCTGTGTATTGCTCTATTGCTTCCAGCGTGAACAAAAAAATTTACTTTCTATAGATGAAGTTCCTACTGATCACTTTAATCTCTTTTTGCTTCATTCATACTGGTTCTCACACTCTCCTGCTTTAGCTCCTATGGGTTTCTACATCTATCAATTTAAAATCTAAAGTCTTAAATGACAGCTGAACCTGGAGCAAGCATATGCATTGTTATGGGTAGCTGATGAAGCCGGAACACATTCTCTGTTGGTGTTGGTTATCCTCTAATTTCCCTCCTCTTTTTTACTGAAAACAACCCCACATTTGACTTTCCCATTTGACCAGTCAAAAATTGTTTTTGCAGCAAGCCTGGAACAGTACATGTTCTGAAAGGTCAGTCAATCATTTGTACTGATTGGATAAAGGGTTACTGTCACATTTAACACATTGCACCTGAATTCTACCCAACTTTCCCTCTATTGGAGCACTGATTTAGATCTCCTTCACTTACTTGTAGAAGCCTAATCATTTTCGAGACTTTGACTGTTCTTTCAACTATGGTTGAAATTAGGGGGTGCTTTTGAAAGTATACAACTCTGAGAAGCTTGTCCTCCACCTAGAATACAATAAATGATCAAATCACGACATTAAAAGTAATTTGCCTTTCCCAAATATTCCAGAGCTCTGCAGTCTTCCCCACACTGTATCTGCATTAAGATTCTCAATTTTCTGCAAAGTTAGCAGAGCCTTGCAGTTTGCCCTAAATGTTAACATAATAGGGGGTACTGATGGAATACTAATATATTTCCAATAGCACCTATCTTCAAAACTAAGATGGTTTCAGCTGATCTTCTCTGCTGACTGCAGCAGTGGCAGAATTCTGCAAAAGAAAAAAAAAAAAGATTGGTGGTCACTTCTGGATCAAAACGGAGACCGATTTCAAGTCTTTGTTCCTAGTTTCATCAGTTTCCCTCTTGATTCTACTTTTTCAAATTTATGCAGCCCTATAAAATAAAACAAAATACAAAGTGTCAATATATTTAGCCTGCAGATGCGAATCTGAAAAAAATCCAGAGTACCTGCCCAAAGAGGTTGTGGAGTCTCCTTCTCTGGAGACACTCAAAACCCACCTTGATGCGTTCCTGTGTGACCTAATTGAGGTGATCCTGCTCTGGCAGAAGGGCTGAACTAGATGATCTTTCAAGGTCCCTTCCAATCCCTAACATTCTGTGATTCTGTGATACTCTACATTCTGTGCAGCAAAGCACATAATCTCCTGCTTAATTTCAGGCATGTGGCTAACCCCACTGAAGAGAACAGAATTACCTACTCAGCTGGGTCCTGGCCAAAGTACTGAGCCTATGCAGTACAAGTTCTCAGTGAAGATAAGATGTCTTGGTTTGAGTGAGGTAGACTTTTGCAAATAGGAGAGTATTATATTCCATGCTGCTCTGTAATTTCATTATTTAGTTATGCCAATTAATGCACGAAGATTCTATCGAAATTTCTTTACTTCATATGAAGTTCATGCACTTAGGAGAGTTTTCAATATGTCAAACAGTAACGATTCCAGGCAAATATATTCTGTTTTAAAGGATATACACACTTCCAACAAACCAACATTCAAACATTTGGCATCTAGATTTTTGGAATTTCCTTACAATTTACACTCACAGAATGAAAACATCTGTACTATTGTTACTGGACAAATGTTACCTTATACATTGTCAGAAACCAAAATAATGAATGTAACACTTATTCTAACTTTTAGTAAATACAAGATACTCTGCTATAAAATAATAATTCTTCGTGAAACTGTGACTTACATGTTTGTATTCAAAACGTTTGTCACTAGACTCATGGAAGTTTAAGCATCTGGCTTTAAGGACAAAAAAGAAAAACAGTGACTTTCTATTTCTTAAACTCAGAGTTCACATTTTCATCGAGATACACATCTTTATGGACTAGACATCTAGACACTTGAGACACATGGTGCAAGTTGCATATATTTTACTGGTTCTTGTTTGGAGTGGCTTGCTTTCGGCTAGTCTGTACTGAAAGGGGACCAAACACAAGTAGTTAAATATACCCTGCAAACACCCTTTCCCCCACATTTCACTTTTTCAATAAATATCATCCTTTAATGGGTAGGATAAACAATACTCCACCTGGATCTATGTTAAATTTCAAGCATCCATTTTAACCTATCAGGTAACATAGAATATTATTCTACAAGTGAGATGAGAATCTCTAAGGCATTCATTGTTATACATATTCAACCACATGGAAATAAATCTGAGAACTGCCATTGGACTGCTGTGTATTAAACCGCTTTACGGAAAAGCTATTTTGGATAATATTAAAAGGGTTTTAATGTGTTAATACTTGTTTTATTCATTCCATCAGGCCTGGTAGTTAGACCTATGGTACTAAGGTAGTGAGACTATAAAAGTGCAATAAAAAAGTGCTTGAAAAATACTGTCAATAAATTACAAGCATTCTCAAAAGTGGGATAAATGCAACAATTTTCTGAGTTATGCTTGATAGGCCTTTCTCAGCCACCCCTGACCACAGATACAGTCCCTTTCCTCTTCTGTTCCCTACTCATTTTTCCCTCTCCCTCAGTATCCTCTGTCACTCAGAGGCATGTGTGGTTAACCCAGCTCCCTTTATGGTCCCAAAAATCAAATGGACAAGAGACTGTATGTGCTGTGATTCCATGTTCTATGTATATTCACTGCCTGACCAGCCTGAGTGTACTCAAAGGGGTGGTGACAAACAAAATAGGAAGAGGACGGCTGAGCTCCAACTGTAGCTTTTCTGCCAGTGGAGGCATTTTTATCTTTTTCTGTTGGGCTCAGAGAGTGTTTTGTTTTGTTTTTTTTTCTTCTGTTGGGAGTGATTTTTGTGTCTGATGTGACCCTAAGATTCTGAACTAAGTTAGAAACCTGGTAGAGAATTGCTGTTATAAAAATCGTTTTAAGTTCATCGCTCTTCCTAACCCTTGACATCTTGGGTTCAATTTTTGCCAGTTATTTTATGCACAACTCTCGATTATAGTGTAGTACTGAGGAATTTGGGAGATTCCATTGTTTATATTTGATGAGGCGAAGTATAGAGCCAGACAGGATTTGTGACTTGTTAGCATTTCAGCTCTTATCCTCTTGATAGGACTTGCACATTGACTGATCAGGCAAAGACTAAACTTTGAAAGACTGCTCTGGTGAGGACTGGATGCTGAAGGTGCCACTGGACTTTTTAGTTCCCTGGATTTTATCTGAAGGGATGGGTCTGACTCATTTTGGAGCATTCATATTTGCTACTTTAGCTTTTTAGAAGCCAGTCAGAACTACCAGGTGATCCATACTATGAAATGCTACAGAAAAATCTGATAAGGTTGATATTAAAGCTTGACTTCCATTGCCAGTGATGTGAGTAACACTATGCACTACTTCACAACATCAAGTGTTCATTATGCAGATATGTATCTTAGATATGTAAGATAGATACATTAAATTTGTCCTAGCTTAACACACAGTTAAGAGGATGTGATAACTAGGAAATGGTGATAGAGATTGACTTTGGAGAATTAGTTTACGAAGAAAAGTGTAATAGTAGGTGACATTTTTCTTCATCAAAGTTCTTGCACCAAATAAACTATATTTGTTTTTCCTCACTGGCTAAGTGAATTGCTTAGGATCTGCTGGGAAGAATCCATATGCATGCAGAGGGACTTCATTCCATGCAGATCCTGAACAAGATGATTTTCTGCAAAAGCATTTCTGTGAAAGATTTCTTCAAAGCCAGCCTTGGAGCTAGTCCAGAAGGGCAGTCTGTTCAGGAAAGCAAACCCAAAGAAAGAATTAAGAAGTATATAACCGCTACACCATCTCTCGCCCTTTCTGCCCATACATTTCAGTTAGAACTGATCCATTTCTGGTGTCAAGAAAAAAAACACAAAACCAAACCACACACACAAACCCAAAAAAAAAACAACAAAAAAAAACCCCAAACAAACCAAACCGAAAATAACATAATCATAAAGAAAGAAAATAATTGCTTTTGCTTTGGGAAGCTCTGGAGATTTTAGTGCCATTTACTGTTGAAATCAGAGGAGGGAGCAGTGCTATAAGGACAAACTACAAAGTTTGGTCTAATAAATGTGAATGAACATATAGGGTTTAATTGTTCTTTCACACCAATGAAACTCCATGGACTGAAATCAGGCACACTAATTACACGATATACTTCTGTAAACGATTTGTAACTCAGGAGTGGCTGAACTGTAATATAACCTAAGGCACAATGTGAATGTGCACCCATGGTCCCTGAGGCATGTGTTAATAGTAACACAGCTTGTCATCATGTGTTTTTAAATTTTTAAATCTAAATAAAATATAACATTGCATGTAATACCTAATTTAAAAGACAGATGTGTAATAAACATCTCTATTTATGACAGACTTAGGCAGCAAAACATAATGAGGTGTGGTTCTGGTACAAATTTTGCTTCAGGTTCACTTTGTACTTTTAACCACCCCAGTTAATTACACAGCTAAGATCATGCCCTGGAGAGTTTTAATTTTCTTGTGATTATATAATGGACTCTTACTAATATCATTATTCAAAAAAAATTAAAAAAAAACCAACAAGGAATATTTTCAGACAGAATTTCAAATACAAAGATTTGTTTAAACCTCTTTTTACTCATTCTGAGTCACAACTGAAAATATTTAAAGGTGTTTCTTCGCCTTAGGTAACCATATAGCTTTTCCTCACTGTCTGCATTACTCTGTCTCATATATATGATGTTTGAATGACTGCCATTACCCCAGTTTCTATAGGCCAGGAATGTCTTCATCTTCATAATGGCCTTGGAAGACCGCGAGTACTCACATCTGCCTTTTCCTGACAGGGCACAGATTTTTCATTCTTGCTCAGCTAGGTGGGAGGTAGAGGCATTCGAGCACCTCCACAGAGCTGGGTGTATGCGAGTTGCTCAGGGTCAGACAGGAACGAACGCTTGGCTATGGGAAAGGAGGTATCTCCATTTCCTGAGCTCCCAACTGGTGCTATAAGCCCTGGACCCTCCTTTGTACGCCATATATGCGCACAAGGAAAATGAACAAGAAGCAATCTAATTATCATAGAAACGGAATAGCTTGGAAACATGATGACTGTAGGCTGTAGGAAACAGGTGCTCATCCTATGCAGTGCAGGCTTTCACGGCAGACAGGACGATTTATTAGGCCCACAGCCTGTTCCCAGCAGCCTTCTTCCCTGGGTGCAGCTCTGGAGCGTACAAGAAACGGGCTGTGTGTCAGATGAATTGTTCTGGCAGCAGCCGCAGCTCCCACCCGGCCCCAGCCTTTCCTGATGGCTGCTTGGCTGCTCTCCCATCACATGAGGGTTACATGTCTGGGATGTGACAGGCAAATGACCCCTGGGCAAAATGGCGGCTGGGAGCAGCTGCCATTGCCGGAAGAGTTCGTTCAGCTCGCAGCCAGCTTCTCCTCCCTGTTCCCAAGCCGGCCAGGGGAAGGGGACGTCGCAAGGCGCAGGCTGAACGATTTGGCTGCTGCGGTCGCAGCTTGCTCTCGGTGGCCCTGTTTGCTGGGGCAGCTCAGGAGCAGGGAGTGACTTACCTGCCCTGCACAGTTTTGCTCGTGCTGCTGGGGAGAGGCTGTGGGCCCCTTGCTGCTGCCGCAGTCAGTGATGCAGTGTGCCCAGCTGCAAACCATAGGCATCTCTTGACACCTAGGAACTAGGATACATTGTGCCACTAAAAGGAGAGGGGTGTAAGACAGAGAGCAGATCCAAATCTTCAGCTGCTGGGAACTGTCGTCATTTTGCTGGCCAGCCTGTATCTTTCTGCACCATACTAGTTTCTTTTTCTACCCCCAAGGTTCACTTTGTTGATAAATTTGTTTTGTCCTAACCATATTACGGTGGGATTAAGGCTTCAGCAAGCAACAAAAGATCTTAAGGATTTTAGTTTTAATGCACATTCACAAAATATCCATTAATTTGAGTGAGAATGCTGATTTTAACACCTTTTGGAATATGTACTAAGAATTTACTGTAATGTAAATAATTTACTACATACTTTGTGAAAGTATAGTGGAAAATTATATTTAGCCACTAATTTCTAAACTGAAACAGCAATATACTTCTCTGGTGTAATATATTTTCCAGTCATAAGCTGAAGAGAAGCATTTTTTTCAGCTGAGCTCACTTAAAGTTCAAAAGATAAATATATCACAATGACAAATTGCAAAATGCTATTCATACATTTAGGTAAAAATCGTTCCCTCATTTGTTTGTATTTCACATAAACTATATTACTGTTATTTCCAAAGAAAATACAGTACAGAATAACTCTGATTAAAAATACAAGTATTGTCAATGGACCTAAGCAGAAATTTATCTTAGCTTGTGGGGAAAAAAATTATAGAAACTAAGTATACTCTCTTTGGGTGAAATTAATTCCGGCACAAAATGATATCCACTCAGACCTCTGTACTGCCTAATCCCTGACTCAGGGTCCTACAGGGTGGGACAAGATTGGAATAGTTAGTGCAGGGGTTTTGCATATGTTATGTTCTGGGTGGTTGAGAACTTCTCAACATGTGTCCTAGTTTGAGTTAGAACAGAACAATTCTGTTCAGTGATTTTTACCTTTCAGCTCAGTTCCTTTAACTAATGGCACTTTCTGAAATGAGCAGCCTGTTTTCACAGGCAGTGGCTGCTTCTAGCAGTGATAATGCCCGATGTTTAGAGTTAGTACCAGGGACTGGTGTGCAGACCAAGGCCACTGCTAGATCTTGAGTACCACATTGAGGGGTGCAGAAAGAAAAAAAAAACAGCTGTACCTGCAGGGAGGAGCGGACAGATCGGTGCCCTTAAACTGGCCCACAGGGTATTCCATCCCATAGACGCCATATTCGGCTGCTGGGGGCCTCTGCTCGGTTGCTCTTGGCTCGGGGGCTCTTGCTCTGGGTCCTTGCTCGGATTCTTCCTTGTTCCTTCAATGGCTGGAATCCAAAGAGGACTCTTGTTCGTTCTGCCTTTGATCCTGATCTGAGTGTTCCTGAATCCAGTACCAGAATCCAGCTCCTGAACACGGTTCCTATCTGCTGCTGGGCCCTGTCTGGGACTTTCCCAGTGCCTGCTACACAAATCAGTCGTGATGGTGACATAACTGCCATCAGGGGGGTTTGGGTTCGATACTGGTCTCGTATATATTTGTATACATTCCATTTTATTCTTCTTATTATTTTCCTTCTCATTAAAGCTGTTCTAGTTTCATTTTCTAATCAATAAGTCTCTCTCTCTTATTCCTTTTCTCTTCCCCTTTGGGGGGGGAGGGGGGTTAACAGAGAGTGTCTGTTAGGTTTTAGGGCTGCCCTGACCCTAAATTGCGACAACATGGGAAAGTGGTCTGACTTTACATTACTGGCAGACTATCTTAGGATTTACCCACAAGGACAACATAAAAGAAATTTGGGAGCAAATTTGCCATGCACTTGTGGTTTCGTACCCGCATCTGTGAGGACACTCAGCCTGCTGTGAGTGTGAACTGGTTTGTCTGATGCGCTGTGAGCTAGATCACACGTGCTGGGCAGGTTAGTCCACATAGCGAATGAACATGCAGGAAATTGATGCTGTCTGTTTTCCACTTAAATGTATCCTCTATGCAGGGAGTCACAGGCAAGAGTCAAAGGTGTCCACTGGTACAGGTCTACTCCTTTTATTTTATCCTAGGAATAGAAAGGCATTTCTCAGTTAAATCCTCATGAGCTCTATCCATGCATTATGACATCATGAGTAATTGTTTTGGTTAAAGCTTTTGATTTGTCACATTAAGCATCAAATCTCTCTTTCCCTAGATTGCTAACCTGCCCTACACGTGTACATTCTCCGTACGTTCTTTAGCAGGTAATGAGCTTTTTGTATAATGAGAAAGGACTTTCAGCTGCTGCCTTAGTTTCCTCTTCATGTAGCTTCCCATTGACTAACACATCGTATGACTCTGGTCATACGATTTGAAGGATTTGAAGGTTGAAGGATCTACATTTAGAACATAAGTAAAAACTAGGAAATGTGACAACAATAAATCTGATCTTTAAAATTATAAAGCAATGAAAGGTGAATGAGTCATTTTATTGGTAGAATATGTATAGTAGAGTAATACGTTAGGATCAGAAGTAGTATTTACCACACATACAAGGTAATGCACTGGAGGTCTATAATTGCAGTGCTCACTATTTTTATCACTTTCATGTTATCAGTTCAGAAATCACTTATGGAATTAATATATCCTGATTTCTCTTTCCAAACAATTATATGCACCCTGCCTCGTTTCCAGCACATATGCATGTTCTCTCTTTCTCACACACACAAAGGATTCTGTAACAACAGGACCATTATAAAGAATGATCTAAAACATGTGGACTGCAGCCAATATTTAGATATGGTATAGTAAATTCTGGAAGGTATAAAAAGGAAATAACTGAACTCGTTGCAGAGAAAAATAAGCTAGCCTTAAGTACTTTTAATCACAGCGTTTCATATAAAAACATACGCAAGATACTGAGCCTAATATCGAAGGGAAAAGGGGCTAAAGGAGAGGAGAAATGCAGTTCCACTGGGTTTTCTCATGGGAGTTTTTTAGTATTTTTAAAAGAACATTTCAGGAGATCAATGCAACCATTTAAGCAAATATACATTTACCAAGAGGCAGGCTCCTTCTGTGACAACTGTGACCTGAGAACTTTGTCATGCATCTCACAGCTCAATCTGAGCTAAAGGGGTAGTCAATACATTGCTCCTCCTTCCTTCCAGGGAGTGCTGTTGCACCTGCTTTGCAGGCAGCTCAGTGACTCTGCCCACTCTCTCACTTTGTCCAAAGCAATCCCTGGGAGAGAGAAATAGCCACCGCAGCCATATTAGAGATGAAGGAAGACTGACCCAGTTCTTTTCTCCTTTGTCAAAATACTCAGCTATATCCAAGTTTCTGCCAAATCAGGGTTTTTTTCTCAACATCCTAACAGAGTGAGCTGAACTCTACAGCTTACCGCTGCAGCTGGGAAGCTGTGGACAGCATCTCCTCGGTGACTGTCCCGTTGCTATTTCCCTGGGCAGGTACATTGAGCCTCTGTAGATATTTACAGGCACATGCAGTCGCTCACCATTCTGCATATAGCTGTGTTTCTTATTTGCATAATATGTTGTGCATGAAATCAAACCTGTTTGTCATTAATCAAGGGCTTTAGTGAGCTAGTTTTTCACTGAGGTTTTTGCAGAGCCTGGACTTCAACATTTTCATACTTGTAAACTGCACTTAAAAAATCCTGACTGCCAGCATCTGTCTGATAAATAGTTGTTCAAAAGTACAACAAATGCAAAACAACACTTCCTTGTTTTAGTTAGTGTTGGACATAGATGTGGGAGAAGGATAGAGAGGGGCTTTCCAGAAGTATTAGTCCTACTCAGCAGAGGGTGGAACACCCATTTCACCGAGCATATTTCATAACTGCTTCCTAAAGCATATGGAAACAAGTGGGACAAATTCTGACAAATCTGCTCATTCAGAATAGAATTTTACTCCATCAGAAATCCATTTGAGTCTTCATGGTGCTGCTCTGCATAAATAAGGCTTTACTTTTAGCGTTAAAAAAGGCAAAACTGTTGGAACAAGAATCTCCAGTCATAAACTAACTAGACCTGCATTAAGAAGTCGAAACCAAAGGGCAAATTTTATTTTGAATTAATGAATGTATGAATGAATGAAAATACTCTACCAGACAATTGGCTCTTCCTCCACACATATTCAAGTCCAGAGCTAGTGAGAACTAATGAGCAGAGGTAGTCCCATGGAGATGACAGGAGCACCAGTTTGCTCAGATGAAGTCCATGGAGTACTTCATACAGATATAAAAAAAAAGTACCTTCTGAACTGAAAGGACTGTAAGAAAAATCTCATTATGTAAGGTGACAGACTAAGTGCATAGTTGTTGAGGTGCAGCAGAAGCATGTTTTGGCCCATAAGGTGGCTACGTTGAATTTTTAGGCTGTTTTTAGGTTGGAGAATTGTTACCAATATAATCCCACATGGGCTGATTCCACTGCAGCTGCACCAGGGTTAGCAACAATGGGAGCCTTAGTATGGACAGCTTTCGGCTCCAGCAGCCGTTTTCAGCACTGTATCAGTTAACCCTGCTCTGAGGAGGGTTAATTGACACAGTGCTGCAAATGGCTGATGAGATGAAAACTCATATATTATGACTCCAAACATGCCTAACAATTGTGCAGCTGCATTCATATTAGCAATGGTGGGAATTTGGAGGAGGGAAGAAAATTCCCCAGTGCAGACATGGCCCAAGAGTGAGCCTTAATGTTCTTTTCTTGGTCTTGTTTGTCAGTTGCAGTCATGCTTCCCTAAAGCATTCTCCCAGCCATCTGCAGATTGCTGATTATGAAGCAGCAGCCGCTGTTAGTTCTGCCAGTTGGATGAAAAGAAATGAGTGGAAGAGTGGCGATTCACCTTGGCGTATCTGATAGGTAAGGTGCACCCAAGGTTCCCGTGCCTGCTCTTCTCCTCTCTCTTGTACCCCTGAGACCAGAGGGAGTCCATTCAAAACGATCCAGGGAAAACAAAAGTTAACTTTTCCCACAAATATAGACAATATTTGCAAAATGTGCTTCTCCTTAGAGGATCAGTTTTCTAGAAAGTATCAGGATTCCTAGCTCCTTGAGTATCCATTGTAGCTTTTGACTAAGTTACGCATCTTTGGCTGCTCTAGTTGCCCAGAAAAGTGAAATACCCAACCAATCTACAACCCTTATAGGCAGTGTAGCCTCTAAGGCAGTTAGGCCAAGACTTCCTTTAAGGAGCTCTCTGAGGCAGTGTAGAGCTGTGGAGCTCTTTGAAGAACTGAGGGAACAGAAAGAATTCTTCTTAATTTTACCATCTGCTCTACCATCCCTGACCAGACACCTCTTTCAAAGTCAACGCATTGCTTCTTCCTCTGAGCTAGGGCCTTAAACTTGCCTTATCCCTGTCCCTTCTGAGTAGCTTGTGCTTCATGAGAACTAGGGTGGAGAAAACAGAACCTCCCCCGAGCAGAATGGAGGGGTGCCCTGACTCTTTGCATTCTTACATACATGGTGAGCAAGCACTGTAAAGTCAGTGACACACTTCCTGTTAGTCTGCATTGCAGACGTTTAGGGGAATGTAGAAGCTTGGAAAAAAGACATTCTCTCCTTCTGTCATGCACTACGAGTTGAGAACGTGTGAGCTCCCAGACTTTCACAGGTGGGAGTTAGTTATAGTTATGCAGAGGTTATGTTAGGTTCCTATCTATAGGTGACTTCTCCCCATGATGGTGCACAGCATGAGCCTGTTGATTTACAGGGTGTGTTTCTGCATCCACAGACTTTTGAGAAAGGAGGCAGATGAAGAAGTAAGCAAGGGAAGGGGATTTCTTGTTGCTATTTATGAATTCCAAGGCCTATTTCACCCATCATTTTCTTTCTAAAGAATACTTTGCTGCAACCAGTTCTGTGTTCTGATGCAAAATGATGTTAGACAGCTGAACTCAAAATGATCCCCCCCGGAAACAGAAGCCAATTAAGCCTCTACAAGCCATCACACTGACTACAGAATAATACATGGCCTCTTTATAAGCGTTCCAGGTTAATTAGCAAAATCTGCATCTTATTTTTGATTCCTTCTTAATCTTGTAGGAAGTTCCTCTAATTTCTTTGGAAATTCCCTGAGTTTGTAGGATCATGAAGAGTGGAAACCAGGCCTTATTTTATGCTTATAAATTTCCCACCCTATTATGAATGCTTCCAGGAAAAAAAAAAAAAAAAGGAAAAAGAAAAAAAGCAATGACAATTAATACCGCTGTTGACAGACCAATGTTTAAATCTCAGACCAAAGCTGGTGGAAAGTAGGTCATCTCTACTCCAGTAACTTTACAGTTATATTCACTGGTGTTTGCACTGGATGGAGCATAATCCATACTGTCAGAGGACAGATTGGAACAGTAGAAGGAACAGTTACCACATATTTTTTGGGAAGGAATCTGGAACAAAACCAAGAGCTGTTTCCAGCTTCTCAGCCACTTGAGAAAGTTGGGCTTTCTGGGTTTTGGATGCCCTGTTGCTTACCTCTGTTCAGGTACTCTTGATATAAACGATGTAAGAACAAGTTTTTTGATTAGTCTAGACAGGTGAGCTGCCATCAGGAATATTGTACTAGTTTATAATCTTAAGACTTTTGGTTAAGGAGGGAATCATGACAGTTTCAAGTAAATGAAAGATTGGTTAAGTCAGTTAGATCTGTGATGCTAATTCTTGTTAGGATAGTGAATCTGTAGGCAGACATCTCTAGCAGGACTCAAACTCTGTTGTGCTGGGCATGATGCAAGTGCCAAAACCTTTCTTGTCTGCAGCAGCTTTCAAACAGGACATCCAGAATATTGCTCCCACATGAAGACTATTTGCTTTTGGCTGTATATAGAAAATCTTTAGACTATGGTATTGTTACTAGAACTACTCAACAGAAGACTAATGGAACTATTAATAGCCCATATAGAATGAATCTGTGGAGATGGCAGTTTTGGAGCTACAGGCCCTTAGCAATTACATGTACTACTTTTTTCCAGAGAAATGGATACATGGAATATGCTTCAAAGAGATTAATGGGTGTTTTAAAAGTTATTTGCTGCTATGGTTTAAACTATAGACTTTACAGTCTCTGCTTGGAATCCTGATCTCATATAGCAGCTTAATCTTTTGCTGTACAGAATGGATGTAGGGTCCTGCAGATTTCTTCATGGTGTGATGGGAACTGAGTATTTTCCAAAGTATAGTTGGGACTCCAAGACTTCTCTGATAGCTATGAGATTTAACAGGTGGACTGTGTCCATCTTCCGTAACTGGTTGCCTTTGGGGACGGGAGGGAAGCAGGCTTTGGGAAGCTTCTGATTGGATTAAGAACACTTTGGGAATAACTTCAGCCTTAAGAAGTGGTCTAGAATTACTCTTTCTTTAGCCCATCTGTCTGCAGTGTGCATTTCCTATTCCACAGAAAATAACTCAGCTGTCTCCTCAGCAAAGTCCTTGCTCGTCAATGATTGCGCATGTTTGATTGGAGTAAATTTTTGCCTGATTATGTTTCATTTACCTATAGACAGCTATAAGAATCTATAAGGCATTAAGGCAACAACTGGATTTATCTAGATAGCCAGCAGAAGAGGAGTTGCAGCAGTGTCTCTGCCCTCTTCAGTATTAGATATGATAATGCAATTTTTCATTCCTTTCTAAGGGCTCTCTTGTGTTTGTCCACTCCCGACTGGGGAGGAAGAACGTGAGGAGATCGTTACAGAGATGGATTTCTCTCAGCCAAAGTCCAAGAGCTTGAGAGAGGTGTGGGACTGGGGGAAATGCCAAAGTCGCACATGGCGCCCAGGTGTGAGCGTTTTCTTTGAGGGATGCACAGACATCGGGGTGCTCCCTGGATTCTGTGGCGATCTCCTTGTGCCACAGTGAAGGGGCGCCTAACCGTGATTTGGCCAGGAGAGGACCAAACCCTAAAGGAGGGAGAAGGCTGTGTGGGACACCCTGCCCGCTCAGTAGACCGCAGTCTAGCCGTGCTCACGGGAACGATGTCGAGGCAGGGCTCTTCAGAAGAGGTCGTTCCGCACGCTTATCACTGTCCCGGCAGGAAAGCTCCGACCCGCCGTCGGGCTACACCACCCAAATCCTACCCGGGCGGCTGCCGTNGGGCCGGTGCGGGACACGTGAGGCGGCCGCGGCGTGCTCTGCCGCCGCTGCCCCGGCTGCCGTGCTGCTCGTGTTTTATCTGGCCGGCCGCCAGCCCCCGGTCGCTGGGTTTTTCGCTTTTTCGCTCTGCCTCCTCCTCTTTTTCTGTCTTTCTTTCTTTTTTTTTT
>VWZK01011421.1:0-36737 GCA_013396935.1 Baryphthengus martii | reverse complement strand
GGGATTTTGCCCGCGGATGCACCAGTGAACCCGGCAGCTTCGCGGGGGCAGCGCCGAGTTGTTCTCAACCCTTTCTATGCCTCCCTCGGAAGTCACGACTGGGAAGTAGGGCTGCCTGTGGAGCTCATTTTAAAGCGAGCTTCCGCGGGCTTTAAACATGTTTACTGCCATTCATTTAGCATCAGCCTCCTGCTTCGAGAGCCTGCGAGGGGCTCCGAAAACACGGAGGGAGCTGAACAGTGGAGCCCCGAGCCGGCGGGGGAGGGGGGGAACCTAGCTGCTCTGCTCCACCGCCTCTCCCACCGATATGCTCCTGCAAATTGCACAGAAAGTACTTTTTGGAAAGCTATAAAAGCGGAGCTCCTGGTTTTCCCGCTCTGTCCTCAGTGACATTTGTTTCCCTGGAGCGGCTCCGGGCTCTGCCCCCAGTCCCGCTTTAGCCTCCGGGCTGCCTTCTCCCAGTCCCAGCAGCCGGCATCAGCCCTGCGCCGGGGCTTCCTTGTTTTTTTTTTTTTCCCCCTTTCCCTCTCCTATAGCGTTTGAATGTGTGGAAGGGAAAGAAAAGTGCATCTCGTCAAACGTGTTCAGCCCAGCTCTGCAGTGCCTGCGAGGCTCGCAGCCCTGAGCTGGAGCGGTTGGGGAGTCCCCTCGCCAGCTTCTTCCTTGGACCTATCCGGGAATGAAAAAGCTGAAGGGTTTTAAGCTGGTTTATGTTAACAAACTGCATTTAATTAGTTTTCCCACATCCTGTAATCTGAATGAAATGTATAATATTTAAGGCTCAAGAGTTTTATAGTATTTATGATTCACTAAATAAATATTTGGAATCCGAACTCTTAGTAATTCATACCCATTTTTAAGGACTGGTTATTTACTGTCAGGCGGAGGAGCTAGTTAAGAAAATAGCTAAAATAATCAGTGTTCCTGTTGAGTCATTTTAGAGTTGGGTTTTTGTTTCGGATAATTTCTTTCATCGTGCTTGTGCGCTATTTGAAGAAACTTTTACATTTGCGTTTTAATACAAATCAATTACGTTTAGAATAGGTGTGAATATAATGCTGACTGCAGAACAACAGAAAAAATAGCCCCAAAATGTTTGTGCCATTGAGAAACAAAATAGTCTCATTTTACTTTACAGTTTTCCAGTAGTTAACTTTTTTCCTCAGAAGTTTGTTCTAGAAACTGCATATGATAATTGTAAGACTGCATAAGATAATTGTATCTTGCTATAGTGAAATGCAATTGAAATTAAATGTGAAACTAGTATTTTTTGGAACCATCATTCTTACACGAGGGAAATCATAGCCATATTCTTTTAAAAAAGCATTTTCTGCTATAATTTATGTACTAAAATATGCAAACTTTTCCAAGTTTTTTATACAATTACAAGGGAAGTTAGACTTATTGTGCAAAATACATTTTTTCTTTCCTCGAGTTAATTTTTCATATTGCATTTTAAATACTGTGTTATTTATTTATACTGTTAATTCATTTGTTTTAAGAAACTTCTCAGTTATAGTTTATCCTGCAGATCTTCTGGGTTAGTTGCAGCCTCTTGCCACAATAGCATGTTTTCCTGTATTTAGGAACCAACTGGTGAACCATCTCCTAAAAGACCAAGAGGAAGACCCAAAGGAAGCAAAAACAAGAGTCCCTCTAAAGCAGCTCAGAAGGTGAGATTATTAAAGTGAGAGTTCCTAATGCTGTTTTTTCATGAACTGATAGCAAAAAATCCAGTCATTTAGGCTGTAAACTGTGGGGTTGGAACTCTTAATAGTGGAAGCTACATAAAGCATATATCTTCACTTTTTAAGACTAGAATTAAAATGCTGCATGAACACCCTACCTATAAGGGCAGCTTGCTTTTTGAATACTGTACAGATTAGTGAAATAACATATGTTTGACAGATTTGCAGAGATCTCCTATATCTAGTAGGGAAATCAATATTAAGAATATTTTTTTTTCACAATTAAGATTTTTGAAAGAGGAAGATTAATTTCTTGTCCACTTAGAGTCGTTACTGCTTCGTACCAAATCTGTGTATTAAAGCTAAGTGTTTTGTCAAACATAGGTTAATTAGAAGTAAATCCAATTATGTGTTGATGGAAATAAGTGCATATAGTGAAATTTACAGCTTTAAAATGTGATGGTAAAGTAAACTGTGAGTTATAGTAAAGCCTCCTATGTCTTGTTTAGTAATCAGTTTCAAAGAGACTTTTACTCGAACTGCTATTAGTCTTCTGAACCACTACTGCTGCTTGGTGATGGGAGCAAACTTTTATTCTGGTGGTTCTGGACGCATTTAGCAATAGGAGAAGCCCCTTGAAGTCATGGCATTTAGGGCATGGACTTTACATCAGAAATACAACGTGAGGGTGTGACTTAGTTTTATTTGAATTGGGGAGAGCTCAGCATTAGAAAACTCTGCTATTGAGGCAAATAATACCTTTCTGTAGGAATTGTTTTTAGGGAAGGCAAATAGTTGTATCTAGGCTCGAAAACAAACGCAGGAGTTTTGTTTATGTTGATGGTTACACAGCAGTTAGCACTAATTTACAGGTACTAAATTGGAAACAAAAACTTGCAAAATCTGGTTAGTGAACTGTAGTGCTTAAGTGTACCAGTATCTTTTAAGTAGGTCTGTGACAAAATGTGTGTGGAAGATAGCTTCTGGCTTCATCTAATTATGGTTCATTTTTCAATATGCCTATGGTACTCACCATATAAATTTGATAGTTTTCAGGGTTATAAATTGCTATGGCAACTACCGATAAATATTAAATTATTAGAGGATGACTGTGGTTTCATGTCTGTTTTGTTTTAAGTGTTTTCAACATTTGTTTGAGGGATGTTTTCCAAGTCTTTTAATTTAAAATTGTTTTTTACTTCCAGAGCTGGAAAAAAGCAGTATATTCTATCAAGAAGTTAATGAATTAGTAAAAAGTGCTTTACATGTTAAGTATTTAAAATACTCTGCAACCTAGTGAGCTTAAAATGTTTTTTTTTTTCCTTTATATAGCAAAAATGTTCCTCAGATTCACTTTAAAATAGTATAAATTTCACTCTTCAAAAGAAAGAGAGGAGTTTTTGTTAGTCTAACAAATTCAAATGTGAGCTTTAGTATTTTAAATATTACTCTTAGGAATGTTGGCTTTCCTAGGAGAAATATTTGCAATAAGATTAAATTTTAAGTAATTCGTAGAAATGTGTTTTAAAAAGATATTTCTAAAAGAAACATTAACATTATTTCATTTATATGAGTGATTTGGAAATCAGTATAAATGGAAAAGAACTTGAAAACGTTCATATATATGTAGGTTTATCAAATCAAGGGCTTTCCAGATGATTCTGATACATGTAGTTGGGTTTTTAAATCTAATTTACGAACTGAGCAATTTCATTGTAAGGTTTTGATTTTCAGAATGCATCAAGTTACTGCTCTAATTAAAGCAAACCCATTTTGGTGTTGATAATGTAAAAAATTGACGGAAGACCAAATGTCCTTTTTATCATAAAAAAACCTTTGAAGGAGGGGTATGTGATTACAAGTCTTGTTTGTTTCTAGTCTTATAGATAAAATATGTAAATGTTTGGTAAATCCTCTAAAGCATAAAACACTTATAAAGCCTTACTAGAAGAAAGTCACTGAGATCACATTTCTAATAAATATTTTAGGTCTTTTTCCAAATTGATAATTAAGCCTCTCTAAAATGCTTCAGCTTCTCACCAGGCATCTCAAAGTATCTTTTTATGTAATATTAATTCCAGTACTTTTTCAAACAGTAACATAAATGCAAAAGTTTTGGCATTGTAAGAAAGCTTCATTTGGTGGTGAGGGTACCAGCTCTTAAAAGACTGAGCTATGTGTTAATTTGGTGGTAAACATATTTACACATACATATGCATGCATACATTTATTTAAGGCTTTATACAGCCTGTCTCAGTTCTCAGAAGCGAACCCAGCTTAAGCCCCTCTACATGTGAACCTGTGTGCTATACACGCAACTGAAAATTGCTGGAATTTCTACAGAGTAATGTGTGGCCTCTGTGTTTCAAAGGGAGCTCATTGAAATGTATTAGAGTGTTCACAACATGTAAGATAAACGTCGGGCCGGAGAACCCACCGAGCAGCCATGAGAAGGCACTCATGATTAATTGATGGGGTGTTCTCTTGCAAACCATTACACATCACAATTAAAAATGTATTGCACAAACTGGCAGTGAGTTAAAAATACTCCAGAACTGGGACTTTGTTTTGTTATACTTCAAAAAAGGATATACCCTTAAATCGGTTGAGGGACGATTTAGCCTGGAATTATGGTTGTGTTGTGTATTTAAAATCTCTTGGTTCACGGGATTTTATTTATTTATTTTTTTAAAAACAAATTTTTTTAGCTTTCAGAGCTTGTGTTTGGTCTTAGTAAACTGGCCTTGAGGCATCTGAAAACAAACTGTGCTTGTTAGGAAATTAGCAATGTGAAACTTGACAATGCATACAGAATGTTGCAAGACCAATTGGACAGCTAATAGTGTGGCAATTACTCTAATTTTAGGTAACAAGCATTTTTGTTTTTGAAAGCCTTGCATATCACACATGCCTAACGTGTAATAAACTGGACACAAAAGGTAAACTGTGTTTTATAGAAAACCAAACCGTTTCTCAGTTGTTTAATTTTCTCCAATAGAAGGAGCACAACATGTTAGCAGATGAGAAGAGATAGACACAAAGACTCTTAATCACCTTATATTTGAGTCCCCACAATTAGGCTGTTATTGAGGTCTGCGCCTTTAAACAAGTCATTCTGTTACTCATTTAAAATATTTGTAAAAAATTAGCAAAAAAAAAAAGGAATTTTTTTTTTTGTGAAGAATGACTAATTTTGTGGGAAGATCCTAGGAGGAATGTTCCTTTTTGGTTTCCTGGGTGTTCCGTGGTTGAGTTTTATTTGTTAGGCTGAGCCGTCTTCCCAGCCCATCGCGCTTCCCTTAAGCATTCAAGAGCTTTTCTTTATTAAGCTCCAGTATTTGGACTTGACAAAAATACTGTATAGGCATAAACACCCTCCTGTTTGGAAGCAGGAAACACAATAGTGATGTTAAAAACAAGGAGCAGTGTGTTTATCTCCAAAGAAAATCCAGGAATATCCCAAAGCAAGCGCTCTTTAGTAAAATTCACCTTCAGTTAAAATGTTTTGAGTTTTGTTGTAGTTATTGGTGTAGTGAAATTCACTGGCAATAGCTCCAGATCTTGAAATATCATCCTCTGAAAACCAGAACTTGTGGTACTGTGTGTGACCACACTTACTACTGTCTCTACATTACATGGCCAGGGTTTGTTATGTAGGAGGGCACGTCCCTGAGTTAAGCAGTCCAAAGGTAAAAAAAAAAAAAAAAAAAAAAAGCACACGTGACCAGCACTCTGCCCCTAAATTGGTTCATGAAAATCTATTTGGCTTCTCCATGCTTCGTTCATTCTCACCAACACCAGTCATTACAGGCTTAAAGGGAAAACAAGATCAGATTTATCAAGTGATCGTAGCATTATTATTGTACCTAAAAATGAGACCTCAAAATCAGATGTTTTGTGAAAGATGGGAGAAGCACGAGAAGACTGACACACCAGTTTAGAATTAAAATGCGTAAAAGTGCATGGGAAGTAGGATATTTTTCTATCTAGCCAATGCCTTAGTTTGTTTTAAGAAGTTTTGGGGTTTTTTTTACAAAGTAACTTCCTTGTAGGAGAGGTACACATTCTTGGGCAAGGTCTTTTGACATGGTTTGACCACAGTGATCTTCCTCCTCCAGTTATTTCATCTGACACATTTTATCTGAGGTCTCCAGCAGATCGTTTTGCAAAGTGGATAGAGTTCTTCAGATTTGGATTCTGTTGCATTTGAGATCTTCCTTGACAATAGATAGATGCCCAAAGAGCACTTTATAGTCCTTCAATTATTTATACTTGTCTTGTTAATTGCTTTCAGTAGTACAGCCTCGGTTTCTGTCTGGGCATGGCACATTTATGCAACAGAGATGATGGGCAGGCAAGTCCTACGGTTGCTGACAGCAACTATTTGGAAGCAGGGTTTGATGGCCCTGTGGTACAGGGCTTAGGTGAATTGCAGATCTGTCTGGGGACTGTTAGCTTCTTCCAGACTGCAATGGCTGTCTTTCTCACCAGGGACAAAAACCCAAACATTTCCGTTATGGAAGATGCGCTTAAAAGTGAGTAAATCTAGTTCTGTTCCTAAAATGTGACGTAGCAAAAATGATGTATTCATATTGTTGGTTATAAGAAATTTCATAATTTTTCATGGGAGTGTCATAAACCTGTGTTTGATAACACACGCGTCCTCCTTGAAGTTTGGTCATTTTGTGTCTTAGCTGTATAAAGCAAAATCATACCTCATAATGTAGCACCAAATGTTTAGAAAACCCTGACCAAACACATCTCAGTTTCACAAAGTGCTTTAGAGGATGAAGGCAGCAGCTTCCATCTGGACTAAGCAGGTACCAATTGCTGCGTGTAGAGTGGCTGGAAACATGTGCATCTTACTGCCCGGATGAGAATCCGTGTTACTTCTGGGTGGCTTGAGGCTCTCTCTGGATTTGTTCCTAACTTCAGAGGCAATTTTTCAATTAAAGCAAAGGGCCAACAGACTGGCATGTTTCTGGTTGTGCAAATATCTATTTCAAAGGAAAGCCAGTGCTTTGGCACTTATGTGGTCCTTTTCTTATTAATTACTTGAAAATTATATGGAGAAACATTGAATTATTGTTAGGCAATAAAGCCTTTATTCACGTGCTTCAATTAAAACAGTCTTATGCTGTTGGAAAGAATATAGGCCGTGTTTGCAAAATGCAAACTAAAAAAAAATCCAGAGGGAAAGAAGTGGAATATTTTCCTAAACTTCATGTCTTTATCATCACCACTGGACTGCCACTACTCCATTTGGTTGTTCTAGAAGTGTTTTGTCTTTCTCTTCCCTTGGAATGGAGATAAAAACATCCACTTTGGAGGTTCCTGTCCTTCATTTTCTGCAGTTTAGTCTGTGGAAACCTTCCTATTTACTTACAGAATCACTCTGTACCAAAACATCGTCTCTGGCATGCCGCGATGTTTGCTCAGCTCACCTCTGGGAGAGATTTGGTTTTGATAAGAACTATGGAAATGTTTTTCTTCTAACATGAGGTGGAAATCATATACAGCAGGAATATAGCGCCTTTCAATCTGAAAGGTCCCCAAGCACTTGACAAACTGATACCCAAACTAGCCAGCAGGAACATTAGCCACTTCTGACATGGACCTTCTTGGGGGATAAAGCGCAGCACTGTTCATGGCAAGCGGCCATGCAGCGTGACAGTTTATGGCAGGAAGCAAAGATTAGTTATTCAAAGAAATCTCTCATGTTCTCTTTCCCATCAAACTAGATTATACGCTGTAGTTAAACTTACAATTTGTGTCAGGTTTATAGGAACTCTTAATTGTGAGACCAAAGCAGTTTTCATTTCCAAATAGTTAATTTTTTTTTCATAAGATTTGGGAAAAGGGTCTTTCCTTCAGATGCGGTAAAATAAAGAAGAAAATAAATGGCGTCTGTGCTTTGATAACACATCAGGTGTTGATTTGTTAGTAACAATTTTAACCAATGTTTTCATTTAAGATTTGTGCCCATTATTTTGTGAAATAAACTTAAATGCAGGGGTCTACAGCCTGTCAAAACTAAATCACATGGGATATTTGCATCCTTCAGGTTATAAGGTATAAAGAAATGAACACTTTTAAAGAAAACAAAACTCTGAGATAGACAGCTACAGTATGTAGTAAATGCACTTTAACAAGTATTCTCATAAGAGGGTTTCACCTTACGTGTAACACTGGTATAAACGATTAAAGAGCAAGTTTACTCTTAACAAGTCTGAGTGATAATTTTGCCCTTTAAGAGTGTGAATTTTTATTTTTCACAGCTTTCCTCTTGGTGAGATATTTATTTCAAAGTAATAACATTTAACTCATGGGGCAGGGTTTTTTTTTGTTTTTTCTTTTAGAGATTCCCCCACTACTTCCTCAGCTCAAGTTCTCTTTTAGAGAGATCCGATTTACACGGCATTAGGTTACAGTATATGTTACAGAGACTGACCAGCAAGTGATTTATTTAACGACACAGTTGATTTCTAAGGGCAAATCAAATACAGTTAACTGGAAAAAAAACAATTCATAGAAATATGGAAGCACATTTACAGAATGTGTACTAAATGTCTTCATTTGCAAGGACTTTGTATGTGGCAAGTCCTGCCCTCACTAAAGCTGGTGATGAAATCCTCATCACCTTCAGTGGGACAGGATTATTTACGTGATGAGGTGTATGGCTGGGCAGAGCCTATCTAGAGAAAATAACCTGCAGTTTTCATTTTAAAGCCTGTAAATATTTTAGTGTAGTTCATAAGTAGTAGCATTCACGGTGTCATGCAGTGAATTCATGGAAGAGTCTGTAAGAGAACCCATATTTCCTTTCTGTTGAACTCCAGGACCAACTGCTGGGCTTATATAAATATAGTTGTCACTTCAACAGCACCTTCCAGGCTGTTTCCTTAATCCTGAAAAGGGAAGGTGTGTTTTGGACCAGTCTAAGGTTTACTTACATCTTAAGGATGCGCTTTTACCTGGAAAACTTCATGGGAAGCTCTCTGTATGAACACAGACACATTCAGGACAATAGTCTGTCCAAATCCATTTCATGCACGAACATCATGAGACTAAAAGAAGGAATTGTGGCTGCTATAAAGTGCTTTGATCAGGCTAGAAACAGACTATTTTTAATTTAGTGTCTTCGGGTAATTTCTGACAGCCTGTGAAAGATTAGATTTGATGTTATTGGGAGTTCTGGGATTCCTAAACTGCCCAGCGCCCCCATCCACAGCCTGCATGCCCCATGGCTCATGAGACCTGGGGCACTCTAGGCTGTACTGCAGGCTTTGAGGGGCTGGGGGTGTGTGGACACAATCTTCCCTGCCCCTAAACACAGTGCGGGCCAGGGCTGGGGCCACTCTTGGACACAGGCGTGGCATCCCCTGGCCACTCTGGCTAGGAAATGTCAGAAAAAACATCATAATCACATTCCTCCAGAAAACCCATAGAGCCAGAATGGGGCTTGGTGCCACCCAGGAGATATAATTATGGATAATGTTACAGGAAAAGAGTTCCTGGTTACTGAGGCTGTTAAATAATGCTGAGGTATAAAATATGTTGTGTTTCTTTTCCCTTTACAGAAAGCAGAAGCCACTGGTGAAAAGCGACCCAGAGGCCGACCCAGAAAATGGGTAGGTATTTTACTTCCAGTCATTTGATTTATTTGCTGTGTTGTAAAGCATGTTATGAAGTCTGTTCTTTTAGAGAACAATTATTTCTGCTTCGTTTGTAAAAAAAGAGCATCCATCTTCTGCGTGTGTTTGTTCTGGTGGATTGACCAAAGGGTTAAGATAGCAGAGAAGTTAACCACAGTTTCCTACCTTTAGACTCTGGGAGTTTGCTCAAGACACTTTACTATTAAATGTTTGCTGGGAGTGAATATTTATGTGTCTCTTATCAGCATGAAAAGAGGCACAATTCTTCCTTCAAAAGAGAGTGACAATGAGATAACTTGTTCAGTAATTGAGTAACAAAGGTTAAAGGGGCACTATCAGACATCATAAGGTGATTAAGAGAGGTGATAACATTCAGATGTAGTGTGCACAAGATAAAAGTTCGAAAACCGAAATGTCTTTGTCCTGCATTGCCTGGAAACACAGCATATTTTCCTTAAATCCGGTGAGAAAGAGCAGAAACGAACAGCAAGATACTTGCCCTTAGAATTTATTTTTTCCATCCTGTGCCGTCTTCATGCCTTGTATAATTATCGTGACTGATAATATGTTTCTTTAAAGGTTTCCTCTTTGCCTGAGGGTTCAGTCTGCAGACCTGGCTGTCAGACACATGGGCTTTGTTTCTTTGGCCATGGAAAGATTTCAGTCTTGGATACTTGAAATTCTGTGTTCTCACTGAAGTTTACAGCTAATGAGAGTGCCTTGCGCGCCTCTCCTCTGCATGTCTTTCATATATGCATAGGCTTTTGAAAGAAAAGTGGTGGGGGTGTCACTTGGAAAATATGATTGGGTATTTGGAGATAGGAAGGTGTGGCTGTGTGCACCATCACAAGTTAATGTTTCAGATTTCCTTTTCTGGTCAATATTTTCCTTTAAACTTCTTGTTCAGATCCATCCCTCCCCATCTCAATCTTGCTCCCTTATTTTACTCTGCCAGCTCTTTCCTCTCTGTAGTCCGACATTTTTTCCTTTTTTAATTTTTTTTTTCAGTTCTTTTGCGTAGATGTTAACACAACTGTAGAAGGACATACTTGCAAAAGCTCAAACAGCACCATAAGGTACCTAAAACTACAGCTGAGGTTCTCCAGAGTAACATGGGAGAGATGGCTTCAGCAGTCACTTTCAGTAGCGTTGTCCAGTGATAAAGTACCTCCGGAATATCGCTTTGGACAAAACAGACCATTACATATTAGATGTATTGCTTATGCCTGTGGTTTTTAAGTCAGGTAGATGTCAGGTATGTGAAGAGGCTCATTGGGGTTGGGAAACAAGGTGATGTGTTCAGATATACTGGTGATCTCAAAGGCAGTTTGCGGAAGGCAAATGTCAAGTGCAGTAAAACATGGAGTGGTTACCGTCTGCTTCTTCCCATCCAGCTCGGACTTTGCACATGCGGATGCTGAGTGTTGCTTGCTTGGTCCTTACCTTGGGTGCAATCCCAGGGGAAGCAGCAGTTTTATGAGTGTAACTTGTAACCATCCCCAGTGGCCATCCCCACTGAATTAGGAATGTGCAGCTGTTGAACAGGGATGGTTGAAGAGCTCTGTGAAAAGGGAAAATGTAGCATCTGAAATGTTAAAAAGATTTTCTCTCCCAAGCACTTACAATAAGAAACTAAGGTGAGCTTTCAGTGAAAAGGGCTAATTATAATGTTTCTGGCATCTTTTAGGGTAGAGTGTTTCAGTTTTATTTTTGTGTCTTTCTGGGGAAGAAAAAACTGGCAGTATCAGTGGAGTGCTGAGTTTAGTATGGGCAATTTGTCAGGTGAAAAATTTGACTTGCAGAAATAAATCTAGTTATGGACTGGTTATCTAGCAGGCATATGCATTTCACTCATTTTTTTGAAACTAAGGCGTATTTTCAAACTTGGTATTACTTTGCTGTTGTGCCTGTTGAAAGGACAGCCTTTTTATTTGCTTGTTCCAATGATATGATTGTTTCTTGTGATTTTCAGAGATAACACCCCTATCTGCAGCTTGCATTGAGATAATTCTATAGACTTTGAGAATCAAGTGTGCCTTTTTTCCCCTCTCCTTCTTCTCTCTTTCCAGTTTAAGCTGGTTTCATGGGTTCCTCCTCTGTGCATGATGAAGTGGAGAGTGATGTTGCATTTTACTCCAAAAGGAAATGTGGTTAAATTATGGTGCAAACTATAAGCAAAGCTTATGGTTAAAATTGAGAGAATTCTACCTAAAAGCAGATGGCACAGTATCATCTTTTCTGTTTTGACATCTAACATGTACTCAAAAAATGTCCCTTAGTGATTATTTTCTTCTTTGATCCACTTTATTTATACGTCAAGCCTTAATGATGACAGTTCTGTGTCAGTGAAAGTAAGGAGTGTATAGGTGTTTTTTTTCTTGGAGAGGACAGAATTCTATATGGCAGATATTTTCCTAAGTTTGTAATCCTTTTTTTGCAAATCTAGAGGTTCTGTGTCATATGTTGTTCATCAAATTGTAAAGTATTATTTCTTCTGTTTCCTTCAATATGACCATGCAGAGACGTACAAGCTAACAGATTACTATAGCATTCCGGTAGTCGGTCTTTCTGCCAGTTCAAATTAAGTATTTAATGTTTGTGACTTGCAATGTATTTATTTATATATTATTTTTTAGAAAAGAAGTAAATCTTTTTGACTAGTATAAAACTGGGAAGGGAGAGGGAGAGCTCAAGCGAAGAGGGCAAAGAACCCACTTTATCACAAGCACGAGACATCTGATGATCTTTTTAATGCAATAATGTGTACTTTGCAAAGCTGTCAAGAAGACCCTTATGAGTAGAAAAGGCAGTAAAGATTGACAAACTCTCTGAATAGAAAATATTCAGCTACATAGAAAAGCTTCCTAAATGTGGAGAGCTAATTGAATAAAAATCCTGAAGATAACAAGGCCAAGCAGATGGGAAATGAACATATCAGGAATCAGAAACACAGTGTCTGCTGTTGTAAAACTTTACTGTAGGTTTGCTGCATGTGTGTGAAGCACATTGGAAGCTGTGAGTCCTGTTAACTGAAAGTCCTATTAAACCTCTTCATGACTCTGGTACTCCTTAATTGTACAGGTTTGAATGCAGGAACATGTTCTAAGCTCTTCAAATGCATCTACATTAGCGTGTTAGGTCACATCAGGAGTGTGCTTTGGAAATGCATCTCCTAATTGTCCCCATGTGCTGTATGCATTATGAAGCAGTCTCAGCGCTCATGGGCTGGATACCTTTAAAATGAAACAAAATTGGAAGATGTGCTGCAGAAGTGCAGTCCGGTAGACATTCAACCCATAGGACTAGATGAGAATGAAACAAAAACCTCTTGAAAGGTGCATGGTGTGGACTTTGTGCTCTGCACCAGCCTTTTTTCTCCTGCTAGTCCATATTGTCTATGTATTGTACACAAAACCTTTGATGCTTGAAAAGGCAGATTTTGCAAGAAGAATTATTTTATGTAGCATAGACATAAAGTAAAATTCATAGCTAAGGAGATTCACATTCCCAGAAGTAAGTGGAAGGTTTGTTGTTTACTTCATCAGTGCCAGGTTTTTGGCACTGAGACCTGATGCTGCTGCTCATGGAATCAGCAACAGGTTTTATGATGGTTTCACATAACCCTTTGTAAAGAGTGTACAATTGAAGCTTTTTTTATTTTATCTTTTAATTTGTGTATGTCTTGAAGTTGACTGAAAGGAGAGGACTGAAGAGTTATGAATAGAGCAGGAGACTGAATAATCAATTATTCTGTTGTTTGTTCCAAAGAGCTACGTTGAAAATCCCTAGAAATTTCATAGACTTCTACTATTCTCAGGCATTGGCTTAATGGAGAAAGCAGAAACCCAGTTCTGAGGTTCTTTATTTCCATTGTTTTTGTTATGTCTTTAGATAGAATTTTTTGGCATTGTCTGATTTCACCTCCACGTTGTTTAACCTGAACCACAGATTAACTTGCATGGCATGACAGAATTCCTCAAAAGCCCCAAGGAACATTCCAGAGCTTTTTACACTTTAAGCAGGGCTTTGGTGGGAAGGAGACATGGCTGATGCCATGCCACGAAACTTTTTAAAGGATGGAAAGATACAGTTCTGGAAGCTGCATGATTATTACAGCAGAAGAGAATCAGTAACTTTTGAAGTGCAGGGTGCACTTGAAGCATCCACTTCCACATCTCATCACCGATGCCCAAGTAACAACTGTGACTTGTTCAGAAAGCTTCTCTCTCAGGAATTTTATTTGCTCCTAGTCTAGATAGCACATTTTGGGTTGGTAGAAAATAAAAGGTAATCAGAAATGAACTTAAGTTCTTAAGAAGGAGCTTTATCTTATCCATTCATGATTAGCTAGACATTATAGTATTTTTAAAGCTCAGGTTTTCCCCTTTTAATGAGGGCAGAGTTTCACTTTATACTGAAAGTCAGTTCTAGTGGTGCCAAACAACATTTAAAAGAATCATTGAAAAAATACTTTTCCCTAATAACTTTTTCATCAGATTATTTCTCCTTCAGTTTTGAGGTAGCTGAGATATCAAACCTTAAGCATGGGATTTGCAAGATGTTTCTGTGCCAGCAGTTCCAGAAGGCCTGTGTCAGGACAATGATTCCTAATGCTCATTCACTTCTAAAATTTTGGAAATGAGGTTCTGAATTTTGAAGAAATACGTATCAGGAGAACCCTATTGCCTGAGAAGACCCATCAATGTTTTGAGACTGTTTCTTGCCCATAATGTGTCTACAAACCTAAGTAGAAGTTTCTGTCTGGCAGTGCCATGCTTTGTGATGTGGAGCTATTTAATTTTGCTTATTTCTCATTAAGTGCAGTCATTTTTGTCTCATGAAGTCGTAGTCTAGTAGGTGCTTAAAGTCATGAAGGCTGCTTCCCTAGGTGGTGGAGAGAGAAGGATGTTCTGAGGTCATAGTCCATCCTGCCCTAAAAAAGTATGAATTCTCATCTGGAGATAGCAGTCTTTTGACATTGAGAAAGACAACCTATATGATAAAATAAGACACATATCTGACCTTTAGATAGCAAAAACTACATGTGAGAGACCCCCCTCTTTGATGCTGTGATGCTTACCAGTGCTGGACTAGAGATTCCATTGTTACGAGAGCACACATTTGTTTGAATTAATTGCTTCATGGTCCATTTGGAGCAAAGCATGACTGAGGTAAAACTTAAATCATATGTATTGGGTGAAGAATGTAAAAGGAAGTTGCTATTTATGTAATTATAGAAGATGGCACAGATTAAAATTCAGTTTCTTGTACTTGGAAGAACAGTGTAATTTCAATTACTTCATGTCTTTCCAACTTTTGACTGCAATATCTCTGATGTTACTGCTTCGCGTGAAGCACATCATGAAAATTTGCACATGTTGCTGTTATTTTAATCTTCAAAACTACCTTACCTTCTTTGTGAAAGTCATAGATAGTATTTTATAACATAGTAATATAACATACCTTGTTTCATGAACATATTTTACATCTGTGTGGATAAGACTGTCGCCTGGGAGAGGTCTTCGTTTCAGTTGTCTGAAGAGCTTTCATGAGGCTTTTATAATTACAAAAAACAGACTATTGACCTTTCTCCTTCAAAATTCCTAAACTTAAGAAGTGGGTGAAGGACATAAATTAAAAGCCTTAAAAGCTTTATACCTATACATTTACTTTCCAGTTCAGATGATCTGTAAAAGAAATCATCTCTCAAAACCTGAAAATTTTCACAAAAGCAGTGATTGTTGAACTTTTCTCCTATGAATAACAGGTATTTAATGCTCTTTTTCTTGCCATTTTTTTTCCTTTTTTTTCTCTGTTCAACATTCTCTGTAAGGAAAAACATGTTTTGTGCTTGTACTAAATACATAAAAAATCACTGGGAATACGTTCTGTCTCACCTGTGCTCGGAAAGATATGTGTCTTTATTTCTCTAGAATCTTGTCTAAGGAAATAGTGTCCTTTGGAATCTCCGAGCTGTATTCCTTGTTGATGTAATTATTTCAAATACAGATCTTCCTATAGACCGCAACAGAAAATTTAGCTGTGATATTTCATTTCTAAAATACATTTATATTACTAAAAGGATATTTCACTTACTCTCTAATTCACTTCCACTTCTCTTAAGGGATATTAAAAGATGCCTAGTTTAGCTGAAAACTATTTTTACTTCAGCTGCCATTTCAAAATCCTTAAAAGAAAATCTTTTATTATCTGAGATCCAAAGAGGAATTTGCAGAAAGTAAAAATGCAACATCTGTCATGAAAGGTAAGCTGAAATTCTGAGCTGTTTCCTTTTTGTGATCTCAGACAATGGATGTTCAAGAAGTTTAAAAATTAGGTTTCTGTTTAGCTGTGTGTTTTGATTTTATGAGCTTCATTGCCCATTTTACGTATGAGGAAACTGAGCACTGAGCCTGGTCATGGCAGTGTGAGGAGGCATTTTTGCACCGGTGGTGTTTGAACTCTTGGGTTTGTTGCTAGGACAGTTACTAGCAATTGTGCATCCAGCTACCTGACAGAAACATATCAGGTAGTGGAAAGTACAGGGACTCATTCTTGCTCCTACAATTTCATTTTCACTGTTGAAAATGTTGTGAATGCAGAAAGGGAAGCTGGGTCTCACCCCATTGAAAATGTACTCCACACAAGGTTAATTGCCTTGCCCAAGGAAATCTGTAGAAGAGCCAGGAATAGAACTCTCATTTCCTGGCAGCCTGCCCTGTGCCTTCAGCTCAAGGCCATCCTCCTCCAGTAAAGCTAGCTTGCAAACAGGTTGCATGAGGGAGGGAAACATGCTTTTCAATTCTGTGTCTTAAACCCATATATGGTTTTTACCTGTTTCTGTAAACTCAGATTTTAGTATCTCAGCACTTCTAGCATATGTCTAAATGGTGGGCTATGAAGGATAGGAGTAAGATAAGTAAAAGATCTGTGTATTCTCCATGGAGGTGTTTAAAAGACATAGACGTGGCACTTCTTAGGGATGTGATTTAGAGGTGGGCTTGGCAATGCTGTGTTAACGGTTGGACTTGATGATCTTAAAAGTCTTTTCCAGCCTAATGAGTCTGTGATACTATATACAGGATAGAGTGGAGAGTTTTGTGATAAGAAAGGTTTTGAACCAAACCTAAATATAATCCTGAAAACTATTTGATGTGTATTGATGGTATTTTCTCATCTTTGTCCCTTAATTACATATAGAAGCCAAATACTGATCCAGTAAATGACAAATGTAGTCACAAACCCAAGGTGCCTACCTCCTTGAATGTTTTGAATGTGGTTACTCCACTTTTCAGGACTAGCCAATCTGGGCCATAGCTGCAGGACCGGGCCATTCCTGGTCACCTCACTCAGTGATGGTATTTCCGTTCCCTGTACTCCTGAAGAGTAGTGGTGCCAAGGGAATGAAAATCCATGAGTTAAAGTGTGATCCAGGACAGAAAAATTGGAGTCAAGACTTTAGGTCTTACTATAATTTCTGACTAATTGTGCACCTTATTTAACGTAATTTAACTTGAATCTGCTTTATACTACAAGCCCTATTAAAGCAGTGGCCTTACAGGAAAATAACACTTTTTTTTTTCTCTGCTAGTCATAGAAAAGGGCTGTCTTACAAATGGCAGTCAGTCTCTATGTGGGTGAATTTATTCCTCGCAATTAAGAGTTATGATAATAATTAAAAGAGTAATACTTTTGGCTTCATTCTGCATTCTTTACAGACCCAAGCAGGCGATACGGATGCTGAAGGAATGCAGGGTTGATCCTCTCCTGTAAGGGCTGGGAGAAGGCTAGTTCTGTGGTAATTAATATTTGGAGAGTGCTTTCAGGTGTTTGAATTAAATTCATTATATACTTTAAGTGCAAGTGTTGTTATTTCCTCTTCCTTAATCCTGGGACTAAGCCTCACTTCAAATTGCAGTTCAGTATTACATTTTAGGTGCAAGGCTAGATTTTCAACAAGGAATTTGGCTTCTTTCAGTAAACAGCACACAATTCTAAGTGAGGAAAAAGGATTTTTTTTCTATCTACAGTAATGTACTTTATATATCATTCAGTTAACACGATGCATTCCTGCTCTGCTGTCTTCAATTTATTTTATGCTAGGTACCAATTTAAAATACAAAGGGAGCATGGTTCACAACGGTGTTTACAAGTGCACCTCTTTTTCTGTTCCAAGACCTGAGATATTTATGAGACTGCAAATGAAAAACAAAATAAAAATAGAACCTTAGATTTGAAAATTGTGACTTCACAGGCTGTACTGTTTAAATAGTCAGATTGCGATATGCAGTTTAGTAGAGTAAAGATGAAGTAGCGACAGCTCTCCTAAAAGAGAAAGAGATCTTTTCAGGTCCACGAGAATCCAGATTTTTTCAGTCTTTGGGGGAACGCTGAAACAGGAAACACCAAGGCCTGGGAAGATGACAAACGGAATGAGAAAGCCGTATGTTGAGGAACATGTAATCATGGTGTTGAGGCTGATAATGCTCATAGTGCCCTGTTTGTTTTGCAGTCTTTTGTTATTCCCTGTTCAGCATGATTCTGATTGCACAGAAAATACTTACCAGCTTTGCTGTAACTGGAGGCTGTTGATGGAGCATGATTTTCTTCTTTGCCATACAGCAAGGCAGGGAGGCTTCTTATCGTTTCGATGTTGTCGCGATTTCTTTATAGGGAGGAAATCTTTCTGCTGTGCAAGGGCAGCCTCTTGCCACTCTGAGCTCACAGACAGTTGGAAAAGGTGGGTTTGTTTTCTGACACAGGCATCTCTGGGTTTCATTCCTTTTCTTTCGTAGCCTGACATTGTAGGAAATCCATTCCATGCAAGCTACGTGCTTCCTCGCTAGGATTTTAGGAGCCTGTCGTGGAAAGGAGTAGATGATTACTTGACTAAACTAATTTTTATTTATTTTTTGTACAGTCGATGCTGTGAAATAGGTGCCTTAGAAGGGCTGCAGAGAAGGATCCGTTCACCTAGCTTGTGTGCATCCCACTCTTCACAAAATGATCCACTGAGCTTACACTGAATCAACATATCTACGTCTCTGCACTGTGTATGGGGAATCAAAAATGTGGTGCTTCCCCTCATGCTACTTAGAACCAGTTTTCTTAGCCATCTCTTAAGGATGGACGCTTAGTGGAGGAGGATTTTAAGCCCAGCTTTAGTATAATAGACTAGTAGCTGAAGCACTGAGAGACCCTAGGTACTGCTCAGCTAGGACTGAACCTGTGTGCCAAGATAAGTGATGTGCCATGAGCACATCATGTGCATGTGTCACTGGGTGACAACTCTTTAGACCCAGGGCTGCAATTCAGCCATGCATTTAAAAGTGAAGAAGGCAGGAGGAAGCCTGACCTGGTGCTTTAGGCATCCATGTAAAGATCTGAGCTGACATCCCTAGGGCTGCTTTTTGTCTGATCTAAAATGCAGACGTTGGAGTGGAACCCCACTTCTGTCTCACTTTGAGAATGGCCCTTAACTGATACTCAAAAGATACACTTTTCTTCCTTGTTTTTCTTTGGAGCCTTTTCTCTGCATGATGTTTCGACTTCAAGAGAAGGGCTGAAGAATACTTCTCATCCAGGAAAGCACAGGAGCTGGTGATTGGGGCACTTGTGTGGGAGGTGTGGGTTTAAATCTTTATCATTTACTAATGGGCAGACCCTTCCTTGTGAGCACTTGCTCTGGGAGGCTAATGTTGTGTGTGCACACTGTGGATGGAGTGTCCTCACCTTGCATAACTCTGAAGGCTTCTCCAGAAGGTGGAGCTGGATTTTGGGTGCCTGTCAGTTGAAATTTGAAATGCAGTGAAGTGTTATTTGGGAGGTAAGGCTTGCTACCTTAGAGTAACGATTTTAAGCACGTTCAGCTAATAAACTTCAGTCTGCAAAAGGTTTTAGGGTTAAGTAGGAAAATACTAGGCAGCTGAGGAACTTACAGAGATAGGCAGTTGTGGAGAATAAATGGATTGAATCCCACCCTAGAGAAATCTCCACACGCGTAAGACATTATTTGTGTGTTTTATAGCGTGGCTGCAAGGATTTTGCAGGCAATGGCTTTGTGTAATCTACATGCACGTGATTTTAATTCTTTAGTTTACCAGCTCAAATGGTATTGCCTGATATTATTGCAAGTATTGTAGAGTTTTAGAGTTTTTTTGACAGTTCAGTTATATACCTCTGTGTGTGCTATTTCCATAGCAGGTTTAGGAGGCTCGTAATGTATAATGCATGTCTTTATTCTGCTTTTTCTTTTTACTTTTTAAAAATAAACTTACTGTTTTCAGTTTGTTTTATTCTAGTCTGTCAGTCCTGAGAACTGTTGAACTGCGGAACTGCAGGGTCAGACTTTGGCCCCTCTTACAGTGATTTAAATAATAGTGCTGATAAATTACAGCTGGAGTAATGTATTACTTGTGTATCTGTATCGGTGTCAGTGAGAATGGAGTTTGGTCTGCAGAGGTTGGTTTGCTTTGATTAGAAGTGATTTACCAGTAGTGGCAGTCTCCATTTTGGAGCCTTTAAGATTATCAGTGAATTGGCAAGATTTAGAATTTTTACATCCTGTCTGTTCAGAGTAACTGCTGGGAGCTTGAAAAAAAGTCAGACTGGTAGTTCCTGCCTACAGCAGGAGTATATCTATATTATCCTAATCCATTTTGACTGTTATATCAATTATCCTAATAGACAGCAATTGGGGCCTTTTACAAGATGTAATACAAACACATATGTGAGCTTAACTGTTACGATCTTATCAAAGTTGCATTGTGTTAACATGTTCTTGGGGTTTTCTTAGTATTCACACGGAACCCATTCATGCTCTGGCTGTTCCTCCTGCATTGTTTCCTGTTAATGATGCTAAACGCCTTAGGAAATCTCCTTGGAGACTCTACTTCCACAGACAACTGTCTGTTTGGGCCTTGGAAAAACAATTCACACAACACGTTGACAAAGTACATACAGTACTTGGATCACAGTATTAAAAATGTAGAGGAGATGAGGCTGTCTCTGCCATGGCATGCACTCTTGCATGCCATGGCAGAGACATTCATAAACTATTTGGAGGAGGCAGAGATGTATGCAGTTTTTAAGGTGCTTCTCATGCACGCTTCACATTCAAGTTAGCGATGACCATTCAAGCGTGCGATTGCTTCTATTTTATGTAAGTTTGATTGAGGTAGGTAGATGGGCAAATGGTCTGTCAGTGACATGTGGTGCCTCTGGACAAGTAGATTGAATATGCATCCAGGAGATGCATGATAAAATCTTAGGCTTGTTGAAATCAGTGGACAAACTCCTAATGAAATCAATTGCCTGGATTTCAGACCTTATCCATCTGCCACTGACGGGGTGTGTAACTGTGTGTATTGGTTGTTTATAAGCTCTATAAATTGTGCAAAGAAAGAGCCATGTTTGCATAAAAATCAGGTCCTTTGGGGAAGAAGATCTATACATGTTCAAGTTAGACACTGGGTGAATAGAAACTTTACAGTGACTATCACATAGCAAGAATAGCACTTGAATCTATCCGTGAATATTTATTATTTACATCATAAATTTATTATTTACGTCAAGAAGTTTTGAGGAGTCACTGAGTGAGTAACAGATGGGCTAGGCTTGTACAGAGAGACAGCAGATTTTTATTGATGCTTTTTTTTATTACAAAGCAACTTGTGCGCCATTTAAACAATGTTGCTTCTCTAAAAAGTACAAGTATTTTCTTGCTTAATCACTTCAGTGGACTACTTGAAAACTGGAATATGGGCATCTCTGCACTTCAACCTTCAGCAAATTTTTCTAAAATACGCAAGGCCGTGGCTTTGAAAATGCCTGAATGATCTTGCTTTTTTCATGTGTGTAACCTCTGTTAAGGATATGCTCAGCTGTGGTCGTAGGTAGATACATCCTGGATTATATGACTCAATGAAACAACTTCTTTTTAAGGCAAGTCTATATAAAGTATTGGCTCCAGTGAAGTGAATTCAGTAGCAGGACTCCAACTGACTTGGTTGGAATGAGGATTTTCTCTCCAAATACTTGTAAATGTTGATATATAAATTGGAAACCCTTTCTTAGTCATTCTAACAAAATGCCACTAATTATAATTTTGAGTAAAGGAAAGAATTTGCCCTTTAATCTGCAGCATATCTTCAGTGAGCAGGTTTTGTGTATTGTACTTTTTATTTAAATGAAATCAAACTTCCTTAGGTAAAGGCAATATCCATTACACAGACAGCAACAGAGAAATTGTTGTTGTTGAAGCTCATGTATGCACACAAAAGTGTTTCAGAGTTACATAATTAATAATAATTTTGCTCCAAGCAAATGAAGAAACTACTTCGAGGTCTTTCATTGCTCATTTCAGGAAGTAGAAGGTCTCAGAGCCTCGGTAGGCAAAGCAGATGCCATTGGTTTCCAAGAAAGACATCATTAATCCTATCCTTCCAAATCACTAAGAAAGCTATTTAAGGGAAAAGTTAGAGCCATCATGATCTTTTTGCATAATTATAAATCATTGTGGTTTGCTTTGCCTGATTAGTATTTCAGGTATTTAATTAAATAATGTCCCAGAGCAATATTTGTTCTATGCAAACCTCTGTACGCCCTCCCTTTACACCCCTAGAAGCTATTATCTCGAGTGTGTAGTAACTAGGAGGCAGAACTCCATTGATTTATTTAGCTTCCTCATTTTTTGTTGACTTGTTAGTTTTCGTAAAGGTTTTAAGTGGCCTTACAATAAAAGCCAGGGAAAGGATTCTGTCCTCCTTCGGGACTTTTTCAATGCGAGCATTCCAAACACTTTGCACAAGTATAGAGGCAGGGGTGAACTGCAGCTGCATCCATTCTCAGTTTGTTTGTCTTCTTCACCTCAGTGTTTGAATACTTAGCTTGCCCACTCTCTCCTCATTCAGGGCTACATAAATGTCATGGATAGAAGCTCTGAAAAAGTTCTCATTTTCAGTAATTTGAGCATGATAAGGTAGCTGAAAAATTGAAAAGGGCATTTATTTAATTAAAAAATGTCTGACTGGATTTATTTGGAAACTATCCAACAAAATAAACATCTGGTCCAAGATTAAATACGGGAAATTTCAGGTAACCTCTGAGAAAGTCTTGCAGCAAGGAGTAGAAGACAGGCAAAAAGAATAAACACAGAACCCAAGTCTAGGAGACTTGGAGCAATGGGGAATTGTCACTCCTGGGTTCTTGGGTTCAGTCTCACCAGCTGTTGGCTCAGTTGTGTCCCATGTGCTGATATTAGCGTTCTGTGTGTGGCTGTGTGGGGTCGGTCATAGCCTCTCTGCCTCTTGCAGTCTGGGAAATTGAAAGGAAAAATCATTTTTTCTCTTTCAGAAAGAGAAGTGATGCAGAAAGCTCTTTTGTTTACTGAAGTTCTGCTGTGTATCTCAGGGCTCGGGGTAGTTGTCGTATGTACCTGGGTTAGCTGCGGAATGATACAATTCAGGAGGTTGCATCCTGTCTTCCTTTCTTCCAATTTTCCCCATCACATTTCTTCTTTTTTTTTTGATCCTGTTGCTCAGCCAGATACCTGGGTGTCTTCTATTAGCTAATTCCTTATGGTTATCTCGATCTGTTGGGGAGGGAATAGCCAGACCCTAGAGCCACAAGCCATGTCAGCTTGAGGACAAGGGCAGAATCATGGAGAGTTGGAAGGCAGTTCAAAATCACTTCATTCCTTTCATATCCTGTCTTAAGCTGTACATTTGGTTTTGCACTTCCAGAAAGAAAGTGCAGCAAAGAACTGGACCCACAGCGTATGATTTAAACTGTTGTTGACATCAAGCATGGCCCACGCAGCACTAGCACCAAGGCTGAGTTTGGGTGGCAACACATCAGCACCATGAATGTTTTATGAACAAACCAGAAATTTTTAAGGAGCGTTTTCATTCTTGGCTTGAGTGAAAAGTAGAGAATATTATTTATGCAGATGGAAATGTCCGTGCCCAGTGAGGTGCAGTGTTGTCTTTGCTAATCTCAGATATATTTGTATTTGAGTGTGGATTTTCTCCTTCACATAGAGGTTCTTCTAGTCAGTCTGTCAATGAAGTCATAACCCCACAATTGACATCACAGTCTATAATCATGGAAACTATTGCAATCTCACAAATACAGTTTTATAGCAGTCTCTAAATGATGGGAAAATGAGCCGTAAGAGAGGAAGTTGCTGTTTTAACTCAAATATCTTTTTGGTAATTATCAGAAATAGAGAAATTATTAAGACATTGTTCTGTAGGACCAGATTGGTTCTTGTAGTACTGCTGAAGGCACTTGAATTACCCCAGGGAGGAACTTACCCCCTGCGTCTGGAGTGACTTGATGGCAAACATGTGAAGAGGAAGTGAATTTATGCTCCAGTTTAATATATTGGAAAGATTTCCCTCATCTGAAAGTCTTTCTTTATCTCTGAATTTCCTGGCTTTTGTGGATTTATATTAGATCTTTAATGTTATTTCAGTGTATTTTTTCTGGTGTTTGATGTCTTTTGGGTTGTTTTTACTGGGGATATAATATATATATATATTTAATGAAAGTAAAAGCAGTCTTCCATTGAGGAGGTCACAGAGCTTTCATGAACATTGCACAGATACCAAGTGTCTCATTATTTCAGATCTTTGGCTGTTGCTTGTGTAGCTAAAGCATTCATTTCAATGAGAAGATGCAAATATCTCTTAAAGAACATTTCAGCACCTGTTTCCCAAAGTTAAATATTATTTTCAGGTTTAATTCTTTACAACAGAATTACCTCTCCAACTGTGTATACAGAGTGCTTGTTACCTCTTAAGATCAATGATTGGCAGTATAAATAGAATATCAATACATTACGCATGTTGAAACCTTGAGAAAGAATTATTTTTAAGACATGTGGAAAGATGGGATAAAGAATTGCATGCTGTACCTGTGTGCAAGTTGCTTACCATTATTCTGCATCAGCATTCCCCATTTTAAGCCTGCTGGGAGGCATGATTGTGTACAAAGCCCGTCCATGGGGAGTGGAGACTTTTGAGGATGCAAGTGAATGGAGAGTGTCATTTGTGCACTAGCCAAATTTCTGACAGAACTCAGTTCACCCTGGCTTGCACAGATCTGCTGAGCCTGTGGCGTTTCCCCAGTTATCTAATAGTGTAAGGGAACAGGGGGCAATGGTCAGGAGCTTCAGCAAGGGAAATTTGCATGGAGCAAGGAAAAAATTTCCATAGTGGAGGAGGATGAGCATGGGATATGCTCTGCAGAGAGGGTGGGGAATATCCCTCCTTGAAGATTTCCAAAAATCAACCACAGGAAACCCAAACCAATCTCATCTAACTTTCGATTTAAAAGCTAGCTCAGCTTTGAGCAGAAGGTTGGACTAGATAAGCTCGAAGTGCCTTCCAAACCAAATTTACAGGGCTTTTATGTTATACCTGTCAATGTGCTTGAGCCTGTTGCATTTTAAATCTTAATGACTAGGCAGGTCATCTGAGCGAATAAGTTGATAATAAAGCTCAATTTATGTACAATTTCTCAGTGGATTTGTTGGGAATGCATTAGGTTTAAGGATCTTTTATTAGATTTTTATGGAAGTATTTAGTAAAATACTAGATGAGGTCAACATAAAGCCCTTCTGGTGCCTGAAAGGAAAAAGCAGTGTGCTGGGTTGCTCCCCATCAAGCACAGGCCTGATATAAACCCGCCAACTTTGCTGTCAGTCTATGTTTTCCTCTGTTTTACCTGGAAGGATAACGAGAAAAAAGATTTGAGAATGGCCAGAACATGCTATGGCAGCTCCTTTTGCCATTCACCTGGGTAGAGTAATTTATTGTGAAGCTGACCGCTTTCCTGGTGTTCTTCCTGATTTACAGTGGTGAAGTGACAGATATTTGAGTCCTGACTACTTACAGGTTTTCTTTGGTGGCAGATCAAGAAGCCTGGAAAGACTAGTAGAGTCGCCACAGCTTTACTGTAGCTGCCCATCATGCTCAGCAGTAAGTGACGAGGACAGAGAGCCCTGGTTCTTGAAAATCTCGGTGGGAGCCAGATGGCATCCCAACACTTTGCTTGTAAGAGAAGTAGATTTTTCCCTGTTAAGTGCCTTATCACCCCTTGTACAAAGAATCTGCTGCTCTTTATCTTAAATCGTGAAACAAAGGTGAAAGGCAATTTCATCTGTGTTTCATTTGTGTCACCTAAAGGAGCAGTCGGGGGATCAAAATCTATCCAAGCACCCTGCGCTTGCTCCCATGGCTTGGGAAAGTGGGAGAAATAGACAGCAGAGATCTATGCCTGTAACAGGACAAGCCACGAAGGTATTAGATACTTAACGTTATACACATTCCTCTACTGCACTTGCTGTGCATATATCCCCTGTCCATGCAGAGCTAGGCTGTACATCTGTCTGTTATGCAAGGGAGGAAGTCATTACTTCAAGGGAGTGGAATCAACATGCTTAGACACCACGTATGATGCTTGAGGAACCATCTGGGATGCAATCAGGGCATGGTTGGCTCTGGGCTCCCAGTTGGCCATAGCACTGAAAGCCTGTGGGGTGGAAAGTGCTCCCACCTGCATGGGCTGCACATCCCACACTGGCTGCGTAGAGCCACAGCCTCCCTCCTTTGCTCTGACCTCGCCTGCCAACTACAAACTGGTTGACAGATTTGCCACCTGGCTTCTTCAGATGGCTGCTGCCAGTCATAGAGAAGAGAAGCTGCAGTGATTAGTGTGCTGCTGGGAAAGGTCCTTGCTCAGAGGCAGACCCTGACAGGCAGACACTTCAGCAGCAGTCTAACGCCTGTGCTGCTACCCTGACCCCAGAGTTGGCTAGCCTCGTCCCTGTCCTGTGACTCCTGTGGCTCCTCTGTCACCTGTCAAAGTGGGTGAGTTTGCAAGTCTGAGCACCTCATGGTGAAGATGCATAACCAGCAGTTACTCTGATTGATGGCGCAGCAGGTAGGAGCCATGAGGAGCTTGCACAAGGTTACAGTAGTTTGAATGTAATGTCCTGTGTTCTAGAAGCATCTTAAGATGCAATAAATATATTCACTAATAGTAGACTTCTCTGAACATTACTCCTCGATCAAAAATCATGAAGGAAATTCTTCTATCCCTGGTCTGTGACAGCACTGTGTGAACATATGTCATAGATCAGGTTTGGGGGAAAGTTTTTTGTTGCCTGTTTTGTTTTGTTTTGTTTTCTGTGAATAGTTGCAGGAAAACAGTCTCTTTGTTTTTTAAGAGTATCATCTGCTCTGCCTGTTTATTCCCTACTTGCAGTTTTACAAATCCTTGTTTTTTTTGTGACATAGTAGTCATTTCCACAGCAACCGATCATGAGGTTGCAAACAAAGGATTATGACTTCAGGTGCAGAATGAACAGATGAGCTCTTAAGAAACAGGTTTTCAGGCAAATGACTCCATTAATAAAGAATGAGAGGGAAAGGGGAAAAAAACCTAAACACACCATGGACAGTAAGTACCAACAGAGGTGATTCAAGCTGAACATTTGTTAGGATTTCCTGTAAGGTTATAGCATTATTTGAAGTCAGTAAAACTACATGAATCTGTCGAAATAAATTTTGGACATCTTTTATTAGAAATGCTAAGGTTGCTATTTAAAGCTGCTGGATTTGTCAGGAAGAATTTGCCTCCTGACTTGTGTGGTGCTTCCAAACAGTATCAACCCACAAGTTATAACTGTTATTGAAAAAGACACTGTTGATTCCTCCAGGACTTTGTCGCGAGGATGATTCGTGTGTATCTGACAGCCATGATGAGCTTCCTGCAAAAGCTTCCTCAGATTGTCAGCAACAAACATTTCTGATGAACTTCGTTGCATTCACTGTTGGCGTGACACAGTGAAAGGATTCTGCCAGGAATAATTTTACTTTTGATGCCAGAAGTTCCCAGTTACTTCTGATGTTTCTTACTTCCAGCTTCACTTTGGGTTTGTGGCTCTTTTTTCACTTCTGCTGTGTAGTTGCCATCAAGCTCATAAGCCCCACCTGAAGGATTCAGGACACTCTTCAAGACTCAGGAACATCAACCTCTTGTCCTCACCAAGTGGGTAGGTTTTTAATTCCTCCCCAGTACATTGGAGTCATTAGTGTAAACAAGAACATAGATGCAGGACTGAGTCCCCAACAACCACGTAATTTCTGTGGCCGTTCTTTTGGGTTCTATACATCTTTGGACCTTATTCTTCTTACGTGAACGTGTTGCTGAGAAAGCTTACAAATCACAGCAGTTCTGGGAGTATGTTTCTTATGCTTCTTCCTGGCTGCCAAAAAGAGGTGGAAGTATGTTCGTGCCCATGCTTTGGCCTCATTTCAAGGCTCAGTGCAGAGTTCATGATCCTGGTTCACTTCAGACTGGCAACTTCCACCCTGCAACCACTTTGTATCCTATGACCATAATCTTCTTCTCCTTGCTCCCTTCCCTCACAGGGCATCTTTACCAAAAATCACCTGAGAAGGAGTAGCAAATCTACAGAGACTTCATTAAATAGGCAGCATATCCTGGTGGAGCTTTCCTCTCCCCGCATTTGTTTTTCAACTTCTTCCCAAGAAGGATCCTTAAGACAGGATTCATAGTTATGGACATGTCAGTTAATAAAGTTGATAAGTTATGGTAGGTTTTGCCTTATTTAATTGTGTTTGTGTTCTTCAGGCATCTTTGTCTATACTCTCATTTCCCTCTTCTGATAACGACAGGAGGGGTTTCTGTGAGGGCTGGTCATTCTAACTCTGAATGCTTTTCAAATTTCCTTTCCCCTTTAGTTTCCCACAGGCGCTGTTTTTTAGTTTCTCAGTAATATTTCCCCTAGGATTTGTCTAATTTTTTTTCCTAGTATTTCAAAGTTTGGACAGGGACTCTCTGCTTCCTGGAGTTTTAATAATTACATCCTCTGTGCCTGGCCGTGGCCTGTTAATGGAGTCATACACACTGGGTTTCATACAGGAATTTTCTGCTTGCTGCTCCCAAGACAGCAGAAAGGTTTCTCGCAACTGGCATTGAAGTAAGAACAACAAATAGGGCTTTTCCTGGGCAGTGGGACTGGCTGGAAGGGGTTGCTGACTCTTCATTTGTCCATTCCTGAAGAAGCATCCAGTGTGAGTTTGCCCTTCATTTTGACGAGCTGAGAGAAAGAGAACAGTTGCTTTTGGGAAAGAGAGCCTTTTGTGCAGACCATTCAAATCAGATTTTCTGTGTAACCTTTATAACTGTTTGACAGGATGGTACCTTTCCCTTTTTGAACGTTAGGCATTCTTAGCAGCTCTGGCCCCAGTACAGTTTCTTCAGGGGCTCGAAAATGAAGGTTTTATAAGGGTAAATGAACTTGGGAGAAATTTTTAGGGTTGTTACAGTGGTACTGACATCTTTTCAGGGATGTGAATTATTTTCAGGCCCAGTGGATAATATTTACTGAACTAGGGTAGATGTATAATTTAGGTGATGAACCATTTTTCCTTATTGACTGATGCCTCAAGATGAGAGGTGATCAACCATCCCTTGAGTTGCCTGTGTGATGCAAATATAAAGCCATGCCATGAAGAAGTGAGGACTAGTTGTAAGAGTCTTGTTTGATTCCTCTTTCCCCTGCTGCCTATCACATTTTCCTTTTTTCACCCAGGGCTGGGTCTTCCAGCCTGCTGCAGGTTGCTGTAGGCACCTCTTTCCAGTTCTCTTTCACTTAAAGTAAACCTGATGTATGCAAGTGGTGCTCTTAGAAATATTTACCCTAGTAGGCACTGCTTTCCCTGGGCCTTGTAGATAAAAGAGCAAATCCTTCAGCTTTCTGAGGAAATGTGCAGATATCAACAGGTAGCATCTGCTGAGGTTTTTACGTGCCAAAAGGGACAAAGAAGATAAAAAGAAAACCTGTTGCTTTTATCAGATACCTAGAAAAATCTGTGGTTCTCAATGGATAAATGCAAACATACGCACTCTTTGCATTCCTGGTCTGTGCATGCATTTGAAGCCCTCCGGAATCCTGCTTGCAGTTATTGCTAAGTCATTCACCTTTATACACCCAGAGCTGTATTTTAGCCATGATGTGGGTGGTTATTTTAGTCTCAGTTTCAAACAACTGTACCTGGAATGATTACACCAGCAACAATGTGAAACGTCTTAATGCAGAGGACAGTGATGAGTGGTGTGGGCTGGAATCTTCTGTACCCACAACTCTGCCGCAGCTGGGAGTGCTTAACTCACAGGCTCCAGGTAAGTAAGTAGCTTCTATTTCATTTTGAGCACCATAACATCTCTGCTAAAAAAGAAACTGACTTTCCTGCAGCTTGTGCAGTTAGGGTTGGAGACAAACATGTTTACTAAGAGGTTTAAACATAAAGGAATTGAGATTAGTCTCATGTTTTGAGTTTGATTTTTTTCAACTTCTCATTTGCTGCCTGGCTTTCTTAAATCGAGTATTTTATTCCCTTAACCTTGGTGTGGAGTACTTTCAGAGGCTAGTGGGAATGCATTTCAGTGTTTGTTGATTAAATATTCTTCAGATGTTACATGCGTAAAGCTTCCATGGCCGATGAGTACATTTTAGTGTATTTTTGTAAGTTACAAAAACACTAAAGGGCCTTGCGGTCCTTTTATATCACCTGAATAATGCCTTCATCTGTTTGAAGGAGACCTCGGGAGGCTGTGAGTGGCTGTGGTGAGAAGTCATGTAAGGATCAGTCAGACATGAATTGAGTAGAAAAAGACACTGAATGAGAAATGAGAAAGAGATAGCCTTTGTGTGAATTAGATGCCATTGGAGAAAGAACAGATCAACTGGTATGTGGCTGGTGAGGTCCTTGAGAGTGCCTGTATTTGAGCCATTCTTCTAGATACATGTAAATACAGACATACATACGTGTTTTTAACCCGAAAAAATTCTAAGGCAAGAGCCTTCTATTATAAGTAATAGAATATATTAATAGATAGTAGAAATAGAAAATATTAAATTGTACAGGAAATTAAATTTTATTAAATTGAATAGAAATAGAAAATAATAAATTGTATAGAAAATAAAATAACATAGTCGTTAAAAGTTCGCAATCCTAGTGTTTTTAAAGCTGAGAGATTAAAAATTCAGATTATATTTGGAAAAAAAAACCCACAAGCAACCCAAATCCCCACCATTTGTTATTTCCCAAAGCCAGGAAAATATGCAGCTATTGATTTAAGGTCAATGAACTTTATCTCCTCCTCTTTCCTCACAGCCAGAATTTTAGTGATCATCTTTCCTATAGCAGCACTGCAGTAGTGACCCCTAATATGAAACCCACATTTTTTTTAATAAGTTGACTTTCATTACAGCTCTGGGGCAAAATTTTGACCTCTCCAGCAAAATGACTTTTTTTTCCCTCTTTTTAATTGTGATTTTTACTTCATCCTCAAATAGATTGACTCTGATTCCTAAAGGTATACTCTGCTATCATATGCAAGGAGCTGGCCAACCTTTCTGACTTTGTTTTATCTGATGGAGTCACTTCAGCAGCTCCTCTTTATGCCCAGCTGAGTGGGGAATGTATTGGGGTCTGGAGACTGAGTTGGCTGTGCGTCAGTTCGAGCTCCCAGGTTGTGAGGAGGGTATCGCTGGTTTGTACCCAGTGGTATCAAAGTTACTTAATTTCATATTTATCTGAATAAAAGGAGTCCATCTTGCTTCTGAAGTCATACACAATCTTACAAAATTTATCCACAATTACTCCTATTTCCTCAGTCACGAAAATGTTGTATCTCTAAATAGAAAGTGATCTGATACAAATCCTTGAATTGTGGAATAGTATATATGGAACAAATAATATGGAGAGCTATGTACAGAATATATAAAATGTATGGAATGTGCTAAGAACAATGTTTAATGATTTGGCAAACAGACTCCACCCTCCATGCGTGCAGCTGGGGCTGCATTTAATGTGGCGTGTCCTACATGTGGCATTGAGTTCCCTGTGACTTTTCCATTAAGTTCGCTGACGTGCACTGGTTTTCTTGAAGCCCTTAGGAAGAGGAAGTTTTGCAGCAACTAATCTCTTTCAGCAAAATAATAAGAATGTAGCACTTTACAAAATAAATACAAAAGGCAAATGTTTGACAGGGTTAGTGAGAAGAGTTAAGGTTATGGTAAGTAATCAGAATTGAACAATCCTGTCTTTTACTGGTTTGGATGCTCATAGTGCTAATTGCTGCCTCAGTTTTTTATTTTAAAAGTTACAAGTTGATATACTGCTTGAAAAGACATCAACTTACCTTACCAAGCAAATTAGCAATGATACACTTTCAAGAATACTTGCTAAAGAGTCATTTCCTAGTACCACAAACCAAGGAAGTGATTTTAAATGAGTAACTAGTCGATTTAATAAGTCAGCTAATGTACTCTTTAAAGGAATGGAAATAATTTAATATCAAACTAAAATATTTTATAAAGAACCTATTGTACCTTCATCTCTCAGGCTTGACTCAAGCATTTAAAATCTGTGAAAGTGTTTTCTGTGACTTTAGTGTGGGTTAATCAGATTTCTACAAATACATGAAACAATTAGACTGGTTGATCCTTTGCAGCATGGTTGTTACAGGAGATTATGCAGATAGATGGTAATTTTGACCTTTATTAACATTGCCTTCTGTGCTCGTCAGTGGACACTTGTGAATAGTCATGAGGTGCTGATGTAAAATTGTCAGTTTGGTATTGCTGCCAAAATGTCTTTTCAGTACTAGAATGCAGTTAGCAGAGCTAAGCAAGAAAAGCTGTTTGTTCAGCTAAAGTCCAAAACTTTGATTTTAATATGTTTATCTCCTAAGTTGGGTTGCAAAATGTTTTTCTGTTTGAATTGAAGATGATGAGCTCTTTTACATGAGAAACATTTCCCTTCACTCAGACTTCCAAGCGTTTCTCTGGTCTATTTGTAAGTGGCATTTGTAGGAGAAGTATTGATGAGTTATCCAAGCCTGTCGCATTTAAAATCACCTCCTTCACGTAGCAGTAGCTGTACTTTATGGCTTTTTAAAGTTTTCTTTCTATGTATTACAAATCAGCGTAGCAACAGTAGTAGATATACACTAGTAGTAATGAGTTGTAAAATGAATGCAGTAAATCCTCCGTGGATATATTGCCGATTTTCAGTACCTTTTTTCAGTGATTTTTGCTACTTTCTTCCCCAGGAAGGACTTTTGTGTTAAATGTGCAACACTGAAAATTCACTTTCACAGAAAAGTCATTAATGATTGATGATAGAAGAAATTGGTGTGGCTATAGAGTTTAATTTGTTTCTTTAGCAATTTTTTAAAAAGAGGTAGCAAATAATAGGAAAATATGTTCTTTTTACAATATCCTCTATAATGCAGTACAAAGATACAGTGATTTTTTAAGTACATTAGGATTTGGGTTTTGCGCTTTTTTTTTCCTTTTACTGCTATTGATTTTTTTTAACAGTACTGAAAGTCATGATTCAAAGACTTTTGTAATTGAAAGTGTGTTTTTTTTCCGTCAGGGCCTTGAGAGTCAATATGCAAAACAGTATCTGAAATGCTTGTAGCTTTATGCTGTAAAAGCTTGTTAGCAGAGGTTCGGCACTTTCAGCACGTTTAACAGAAAGATGAACAAAGGCCCAGTAAAAGCTAAAAGATAACATGGATGTAATAGGAAAAACTGAACAAATAAAAATTTAAATTTCAGTGTCAGGAATATATTTCTAAAAAGCCGAAATGTATTAGGCCATGGAGCAGACTCTCAGGGTTGTACTGGAAATCTGATTGCTTTGAGTCACTTCAAGGAGGGCTACAAAAGTGAGATGAAATTGGAGTTAAACTCAGCTGTGCCTGCTGGTACACCAGGAGCTGAGCTGTGGTCAGGAGTGATTATAGCAAGCTTAGCTGCTTAATTCCCCTGCTGCCTTTTGCTGTGCTCTTGGAATCCAAGCTACTCATCTCAGAAGCTCACCTAGAAGCATGCCAGGTTGCTGTGTCGGTGCCCCAGCAGAGGCAGTCTCATGCTTTCTTGGTCTAGGAAGGTATCTATTGCACCTTTCTCAAGGTTTGCCTGAGTCTCTCCCAGTGTTACAGCTGTGACTTTTCACTGATGTGAAGCCAGATGGCCTCTGCAAACACTGATCATCTTTACTCTTTTTCGGGTTTGTATTGTCCTAGAGCACCAATCCTGACTGGAGTATGACATTTACTCTTACAGATGTATGATCTATGAAAGAAAATGAACATTTAAGAGTTTCTAAATATAAGATGTCTTAAGATGCCGTAGCTTATAGAGACCTAAGCAAAATAATGAATGTCCACACATACTTCCCTGCTTCAGTTTCTTAGGTTTATGGGGAAGGAGCAAAGTCTTGTGAGAAGTCTGTGGTGTCCTTTCTGGTGCTTCTGTTCTCTTCCGATCCATGGAGTCACTTTCTTCTTGTCAGTGAATTTCCACCTGCCTGCAGGGATACGCATTTCCGTCCTAGGAAAGCTGTTTGTCTTTCATGCTCACGTGAACTCCTGTTCACATGAGTCCTGTCCTTGTCTGCCTTACTTTCTTATTTTTAAAAGCTTTTCCCCACACCTAGTTCTATTGTTCTACCCTTTCTTTAGACCCTGTGTTTCTTCTCAGAAACTGGAAAAAATCTGGTTGAGAAAAGTAGCGTAAGAAAGAGCATCCGACAGTGATTGTGGACATCGGAAAAAAACATGGACGGTGGGACTGAACGTGCACAGAAAGAAAAGGGGTGAGCAAGAACATGCTTTCAGAGGAGGAGGGGCTGAAAGGACAGACAAAGAAAGATTCACAGACAATTAAAAACCTGAGGATAATATATAAAAGTAAAATAATCAGTGTGATACTTGGGGTTGCAGAGACACAAATGACTCCCCTGTGCCTTTGATTAGGAGAACTAGCCCTCAGGTGTGAAGATGGGATGATAAAACAGGATTGAGCGGCAGAGGTTTAATGTGAGAAGGAGGAAAATACAGAGGTAGTGTAGAAGAGGCATCATAGAAAGAAAATGAGAAATAAGACAGGGTGGATGAAAAGGAAAGAGGAAACAGACACTAAGAACAAATGGAAATAAAGATAGGCTGTAATCTACTGTACAACATAAAAGTGTAGCAAAGCCAGAGAGGGTGAGAAAAAGCAAGAGATTACATTGCCTTATAAAAAAAAAAGAAAAGTATTAGAAACCCAGTGGGCTTCCTGCAATCATATGAGGCAAAGAGTCTTTCACAGTCCAGACTCTTGTGGTTCTGTGACACTAAGGAAGCAGAACAAGGGAGGGAAGCTTAGTGAAGGGACAGAGAAAATAGTTTGAGTGGTATAAAAAGACAAAACTTCAGAGGAAGTTTCAGAGGAAACCTCAGAATTTATGAGTATAAACTCACAGGATTCTGAGTTTATATTTACATATTTAAATAGAGAGTCAGTGAAGCTATCTGATGTTTAAGATATTACTCATTTGGGAAGCTGTACTGAGCAGTCCTGAAGACAATGCTCACAGGCTGATCAGGAGCTCAGTGTGGTCAGCAGTACTGTCCCACTCTATGTTGGCTTGTTTTCAGACTCTCCAGACCACTCAGCTGGAAAGGCAAATACAAAACTTTTGCCTTTACCACTTGGCAAGTGTTTCTGAAGCAACGGAAGTAGTCATGAGTGTATTTTGCCCACTGACCTGCCCTCTGACTAAAACTTCAGTGTAGGAGGAGAGCTCTTTATATAAGAGCAACGAGACAGAATATTTCTGCTGTTACTGTCCATGGTTAAGAGGAAAAGGAAATAACACAGAACTGGTTCAAGCATCGTCACCCAGCAAACTCTGCACACCACTATCACTCATAGAGTATTTAGATAGCATTCCTATCTTAGGTACTCAACACTGCAACATCCGTCTGTCCCTTAATAATATCAGCTAGAAAGGCAGCTACCACTAAGTGTCCAGATACTATTTTCCGGTTTCTGTTGTCTTCCCTTTCAGTAGAGATCAGTTGATTCTTTATAATGGATTTCACCCTAATGGGTACCAGATAACCAACAATTGTAAGCAGATTTAGATCTCTGTCACTAATTGACATTTGCTAAAACTCTTGACATTCCTTGACCATATCTGGTGTGCTGTGAGTTTCCAACTTCATTTGATCAGTAAGTTATTCTTCACAGTCTTTCTAAAGAAAACTCTGTATTTTCAGATACAGATTCTCCACCCACTTGTGCCATATGTTCCATTTAAAGTTCCAGGACAGGAAGCATAGTAGAGATACCTTTCACTTTTACATCTAATGACAATTAAGTGATTTACCAGACTCACTGTCTTCATATCTTGTGTAGTTAGAAGAAGGGGAGGTTTCACTTTTATTACCCAAGTGCACATACAAAAGACACCATGCAGTTAGGTGCAAGTAGGCAAACAGATCTTAGGTACATTTTCCCAACTTTTTTTTTTAGGTTTGATAATCAGTCCATGGTAATTAAGAAAGGATTTGAAAAGGCTAAACGTAAAGTAGTGCTTGTCACCACATAACGTTTACAGCTTCACTAAACGTAGCCAGTATCTAGCAATTACGAACCTAGCCTTTGTCACCTTGGACATGACACCTCTAGCTGTATTTTAGTGCTGCTGGGGATACTTTTATCTACAATTAAAAACACATTTCTAGTCTGTTTTTGAAAAATGGCCTGCCTTCTTTTTTTTCCCGGCAAATTTGCTTCAGGAAATAATTGTGGTTGCCATTTATGGTACTTAGGTACTAACTACATGATCACATCTACAAATTAGGCAATTAGACATCTAAGAACTAGAAAATGAACCTGTGAAATAATCCTCACAGGTATTTCTGGAAGCAAAATTCCAACCAAAGAATTAATGAGGTCGGACACTTTCAATAACAGCAAAAAGCTCAGCACCGCATCTAAATTAGTTTTCTTACAAAATGATTATTGCCACAGTTTTTGTTAGATGAGTGACGATACAAGTATTTGATTAATCTGGAAAAGTGAATGACCTGAAGTGCTAATTAACTATATTGACAAAAGGAGTACATGTATAGAATATAAATATCTTAATGAAGCTAATGGTATTAATTAAAGGTGCTGGATAAATTGCCTCTGAAATAGTATTCTGCATGCACATAAAAATTTGTTCATAGCTGGAAGAATTACAGGTTGGCCCACACTGTTTCACCAGTTTGCCTAAAGCTGTTGAAGAATAGATTTAAATACAAGCTCCAAAATCTTTTCTCTGAAATCCTCAAAAACGTTTACTTGAACCACGGAGTAATATTCATGAGGAGCTTAAACTGATGCCACAGACTCCTTTGATATAAGCTGATCAACCAGCGTTTAAAGCCCAGCAATACTCAGTCACTCATCATTGGGTCTGTACGTGAATGCGTGATTTTCATTTGGAAAGCTTTAAACTAGATT